>CM055743.1:13819409-14031909 GCA_029465975.1 Dallia pectoralis
TTGATGTCTTCAGTTTCTTGCCTTTCGTTCACTAGCTCAGTCTTCAAGAGTTCCAGTTCCTCTGTTTTATTGTTGTTTTCCATGACCATCCTTTCATGTTCTTCCTTTTCCTTCTGGATTTGAATAGCCTTTTTCTCAACCTCCTGTTTCTCCATCTTGGTTTCCTCAATAAGGTTTTCTAGATTTTTCGATTGAGTATGCATCATCATCTTGGTTTGTTCCAGGTCATTCTTTTCTTTTAGTGTCTTCAGTTTTTCTTGATCAAATTCCATCCTTTCTTTTTCCATTTCTTTCTTTTTGATATTGAGCTCTTCTGTTTCACTGTCAATGTCTTCTTTCTGTAGTTGTATTTCTGCGTTGATTTGTTCCAGGTTGTCCTCCATCTTGCTGATTTGCTCCTTGATACTTTGCTCTTCCTCTTTCAGTTTAGCCATGAACTTTGCTGCTTCAACTCTTCCTTGTTCTACATCAGCCCGTCTTACTTCCAGCTGTTCCATATCAACTGCAACCTTGGTCCTATTATTTTCAATTTCTTGTTTCTCTCTTTCCATGTCAACCTTTAATTGTTCCAGTTCACCCTTCTCTTTTGTTAGCATGGCTTTGATGTCTTCAGTTTCTTGCCTTTCGTTCACTAGCTCAGTCTTCAAGAGTTCCAGTTTCTCTGTTTTATTGTTGTTTTCCATGACCATCCTTTCATGTTCTTCCTTTTCCTTCTGGATTTGAATAGCCTTTTTCTCAACCTCTTGGTTTGTTCTGTTTTTTTTTCTCCATCTTGGTTTCCTTTCTGGTTTTGCATTTCTTTTTTTTCATTGTTTGCATCTCTTAGGTTTTTTACATTTTCTTCTTTTATTTGATTTTTTCCCTGATTTGTAATTCAGTATGCATCATCATCTTGGTTTTTGTTCTTTTAACAGGTCATTCTTTTCTTTTAGTGTCTTCAGTTTTCCTCTTGATCAAATTCCATCCTTTTTGTTTAATGTCTTTTTCCATTTTTTTCTTTTTTGTATTACTCTGATCTGTTGTGGTTTGCTGTGTATATGCTGTCTTTTCAATACCACTTTTCAAGATTTCCAGTTCTGCTCTTTCTCTTTTAAGCTCTTGCGTCAACCCATCATAATAATCATCTGTTTGTGTTTTCTTTTCTGGAATTTCAACCTTTATCTCTAATAGATCTTCCCTTTTTTGAGTTTGCAGATCAGTTGAGGAATACATTTTTATTCTTTCTTGATTAGTCCTCATTTGTTCCAGGCATTCCTGGTCTTTCTTTTGGCTTTCCTCCTGAAATTCAATTTCCTCTCTCTGTAGCTGTATTTCTTTATTGAGATGTTCAAGCTCACGTCTTCCTTTATTTAGCACATCACGACTTTGGTCAATCTCTTTTTTCTGTCTTTCAATTTTGTCAGTCATGACTTCTAGTTCTTCCATAAAAATGTTTTGTTCTTGTTTTTCTTTTTGGACTGGAGTTTTTTCAAATTCTTCTATTTTTTTCTCCTCCATGACTGGATCCATGTCTTCCAAAAGTTCTTGAAGCTCTGATGGTGTCTCGGTTGTCATATCTCCAAAGTACATTTTCTCTGTTTCCAGTTGTTTTGGGTCTATAATTTTCATTTTTGGTATTCGCTTCATCATTCTGATTTCTTTTTCTTTCTGTCTACGAAGCTCTGCATTTACATATCCCATCATGCCCTGTTCCTAAGCAAAAATATATACTTGAGCTTACAATCTTACCTTCCAGGCACTTTACATGTCAACAATAAATATGTTAATGTTACCAATCTGGGAATTAACAAGCCTCATTATTTTATACACAGTAGTTGTTATTTTGTCTATCGGATTTCCTTCATTTTCTGTGCAATTTATCATGAACCATACATTTGGTGATATTGTTAACATTGCTCACAAAGCCTCACCCAAAATATGTAGCAAAAAGAATTTGCGCCTACCTTCTCTTTCATTGCATTCTCCTCCTCCATCTTTCTTTTGGCTTTTTGTATCTCCTTCCTTGCGTCTTCTATTTCTTTAACAGCTCTCTGTATTTCTTCTTTGGTCTGTTCCATCTTTTCATTCTCAGTCGCTGCTTGTTTTATCTTGATTTCCAGCTCTTCTTTTTGTCTTTGTATTTTTGACTTTGTCAGTTCTAATTCATCCTGCTCTCGCCGAGCCTTCTCCATCTTTTGGACTAACTCCTTTGTCCTTTTTTGTGCTTCTATCCTCATCCATCGGATTTTGTCCTTTTCCCCTTTTAACTCGTCCTTGCTCTGTTCCATCCCTTCTTTCACTCTTCTCAACACCTCCCTGGTTTGTTCAACCTCTAGAATCAATCTCTGGATTTCAGCATTCATTCTGTCTTTGTAACCCATCTCCATGTTGCTTTCCTCCATCTTGTTTTCCATTGACACTTTGGTTTGTCGTATCATTGTTCTGGTTCGCTCAACCTCCTGGATTAATCTCTGTATCTCAGCGTTCAACTGTTGCCTTTCGTCAAAAATTTCAAAGCTCTCTTCCATACGAATCTCCAGTTCCCCTTTGACTCTTTCTATTTCAGCCTTTGCCTGTTCGATTGCAAGTTTCTCCCGTATGGTTTCTGTCCTTCTTTGTTCTATCTCTTCTCTAGCTTTCTCTATATCCTTCTTAATATTTTCCACAACTTCTTTTTGTCTCAAGGTTTTTCTCATTGACTGTTCAAGGTCCTTTTTCTTCATTTGCAGCTCATTCTTCACTAGTTCCATCTCTCCGGTCTCTCTTTTGGTCTTTTCTATCTTGTCCTCAATGTCTTGTCTTTGTCTCTGTATGTCTTTCCTCTCTCTTTGCATTTTATCCATTTCTTTCTTAGCTTGTTGCAATTTGATGTCAATCTCCGCTTTCTCTCTCTGTATCTCAGATTTGATCCTTTCCAACTCCTCTTTCTCACTTTTAGTTTTTGCCATTTTGTTTTCAATGTCCTCTTTCTGTCTTTGTATTTCAGCCTGTGTTTCTTGTAGCTTGTCCATATCTCTTTGTGTTTTCTCCATCCTTGCTTCAATCTCATCTCTTTGTTTCTGTAGGTCCATTTTCATGGCCTCCATCTGTTTCATCTCTTTCTTGATTTCCTCCATTCTGTTATTTAGCTCCACTTTTTCTTTCTGCAGTTTATTGTTCTCTTCTTGTTCCTGCCTCTCTACATCATCCCATATCTTATCCATTTCCTCTTTTACCCTATTCAGTTCATGCCTCACCTTTTCATAGGGTTCTTTCTCTTTTATTGATTCCTCTTTAATTCGATCCAAAAGTTCTTTTTCTTTCAGAATTTCTTCTTTCATCTGTTCAATCACGTCTCTGGCTTGCTTTGTCTTCTTAATGGTTCTTGTCATTTCCTCCTGCTGGTTCTGTATTTCAACCTTCACCTGTTCAACATTGTCTCTCTCTAGACTAAAGGCGTCACTGGCTTGTTTTAACTCTCTCTGTATATCCTTCTTGGTTTGCTCCATCTCCTCTCTTTCTCTCTGTATTTGAGCTCTATGTTCAAACATTTCCATTGCAGTTTCATTTCTCCTTCGCTCAATCTCCTGTTTTTCCTTGATTGTCTCACTCCTAAGCAATTCTAGATCCTCTCTTTCTAGTGTGTTTTCATTGAGTTGTCTTTTCAAGACAGCCTGTTCTGACAAAACCTCCATTTTCATTTTCTCTAGCATTTCTCTATCTTGATTCGCTTCCTCTATCTTCTTTCGTAAATCGCCATCCTGGTTCTGAAGCTTTAACTTTTCATACTCTTCTTTAGATCTCTGTATCTCATTTCTATTTTTCTCCAACATGTCTTTATCTCTTTGAAACTCAGCTCGTTGTTTAAGCTTTTCTTTCACAACTTCATATTTTTGTCTTTCAATTTCAGCTTTTACTCTTGCAGTCTCATTCTTTAGTTTTTCTAGCTGTAGCTTTTCCTGATCCACCTCTTCTTTTGCTGTGCTTATCTTCATCATATTATTCTCAATTTCTCTCATCCGTCTTTGGAGTTCAGTCTTCATCTGTATGATCTCTTCCATTTCCTGTTTTGTCAAATCCTTTTTTTTCTGGACCTCTTTCTTTTCTTCCAGAAGTTTTTGCTCCATTTCTAATAGTTCCTCGTGTTTTGATTTGGCCACTTCACATTTTTTCTTTGCCATCTGTTTTTCTTTTCTAACATTGTTTTTTATAGATTCAAGATTTTCTTTTTCGTGCTGAATTTCCAACTTGTTTTTTTGTAATTCACCCTGGTCTTCCTGTATTTCCTTTTTCAACTTTTCAAGTGTTTTTTTCTCACACTGTGCTATTGCTTTCTGTTCCAACTCTGCCTTCTCAGTTTCGCACCATTTCCTCTCCATTTCCTTTTTTAATTGAAATATTTCACACTTAATCGCATCGTACTGCTTTATCTCTTTCTTGATATTTTCTCGTCTACCCTCCATATCGTCTCTTTCTTTCTGTATCTCTGCTTTTGTCTCTTCCATTTTCTCTTTTGCTAGTTTTGCTTCAGTTACTTTGGCTTCTATATCTTCCGATTCTTTCTGTATATTCGCCCTCATCTCTTCTATATTCTCTTTTGCTTGATTTGTTTCTGCTATTCTTATTTCTATTTCTTCCACCTGTCGCTGCATGTCAGATTTTATCCGGGCCATTTTCTCCTGGTCTTTTTTTGTTGTATTCCTGCATTGCTCGATCTCCTCTTTCACTTTCAATGTCTCGTACCTCATCAATTCAAAACTCTGTCTTTCGTTTATGGTCTCGTTGCGTCTTCTCTCCAGAATTTCTTTCTCAGTTTGGACATCCGCCCAGCTTTGTCTAATTTTTTCCTTCTCTATATTTATCCCCAGTTGGTTCTGTTCCAGTATTTCATTCAGATTCTCCATTTTCATTCTCATCAGCTCCATATTTGTGTTTAGCTCATGTTTCTCAGCAATTAGCCTTTCGATCTCATCTTGTTGTTGCTTAATCTTGGCTTTCATGTGGTCAGAATCATTTCTCTCTCTTTGTGACCCCTCCCAAAGTTTTTCGATCTCCTCAATTGCTTGCATTGTTTCTTCTCGTCGTCTCTTCAGCGAGTCTTTTGTTTTCCGTATCTCAACTTTTGGCAGTTTTGGGTACTCAACTTTTTTGGTATCTCCATGCCATAGTTCCAATCCTGTCTGTGTCATCTTACTGTTACGTTGTCTCTGCTCTGTTGTAAAGAGGGAAGAACAATTCTTCAGAATTTTCTCAAAGCAAAACATTACATACAAATAAAATATTCAAACTAAGTTAAGATGCATTAATAAATCTTCCAAATACAAAACTAGGGTTTATTTATTTAATATTTGTATAGCAGATATATTTAGTATAAAACGGCACTATTCTTTCTTTCCAAGACTCTTATAACTAGGTACAACCGATTATAAATGTGAATTCTTCCTACCTAGCTCATCCATGAGTTCCGGTTCATTCCGAGACAATATCAGGTGGAATTCAAGTTTGTCTTGTGGAGTCTTTCTCTCTAGGACTTCAAACAGCGCCCTCATCTGTTCCTGTGTGGTCTGGGCAGCACGGACCCTGTGAATCAGCTCCTCGGGAATCCATTGTTGTGAGATGAGATGTTGTGAGATGACAGCATCTGCAATGGGACCAGCTAATCTCACCCTCGCTATGATCTGCTCTCTGAACTCCTCCAAGAAGTCTCCCACTAAAAATAAAAGGAATCTGTCATTCTTCTCTTTTTAAAACAAAACGATGCCCTTTTTTAATTGTTGGCCCCAAAGTAAATATGAGCGTGGTAGGCTATGAAAAATTAAAATTGTTGTTCGCCAGAGATATATTTTCCTTTAATTGAGGTATGATTATTAACAGGAAAAAACTATTTTGATCACAATTGTCCCCACTAGTACATTAGTATGGTGTACAATTCCCTAACAGAACTGCGTTTTCTCCTATAGCTTTTGATGGACTTGGAAAAATCAACAATTCATCTATGTAGTTTTCAGTGAACTTATTTTGTAAAATAATATTCATAAATTCTTTTTTTTTATGCAAAACCCTCCTCTGGTGTTGACCGAAAAGGTATATTTTTGTCTCATTAGACCATAACTAAGACAGAGTATTATCAATAGCTAATTTCCACAACTCAGATCAGTCATGTTCCAGACAAGCCAGGCATACCATTACCAGAAACATGTAACGTTAAATAATGAGTAGCAACTTTCGTATACAGATTATTAAATTAAATAGCCCTACCAATTTACCCAACTGAAAACTGGTGTGAATCATCAAAACAACGTGAATCAGTGGACAACTAAAACACAACACAGAGTGAGGACGAAAAGTCCACAACCCTGTGACATCAGTTGGTTGTCTTTATGTGTTTAGATAAAAATATATACTTTTTAACAGTAACATAAAGGCTATGTAATGATGATAAAAACTAAACAAAAATCCTGTCCACTTAGAAAAATGATCTAGTAAATTATACAATATTTCTAGAAATATTTTGGGATACCACAGGTATTGTCAGGAAATCCTCTTGAATACAACTTAGTTTCCCTCTTCCCTATTTTGCTTATGTTATTTGAACAGTATTTCGTTCTAACGTTACCTCACATTTGCTAGCTAATTAGTTAGCACAATAAGAATGATCTTAATTGCCTTAAGATTTTAGGTGTTTTTTCTAGGTTGACATTTGGCTATCAGTAAATTTGTTTAGCATGTCCTGCATAATCTACTGTTGTAATTTTCTCCACACTATGACACAGTCATCAAATCCAAATGTAAGGATTCATAAAAACAATTCAGATGCCATGATAGCTAGTTGTCAATCACGTCCAAATTGATGGCCTTATGTTGTCAGCTGAAAGATGGGCTTAGTGTTATTGATAAAAGTGCAATTAGAGTCAAGTATTGTTGTGTTGCCCCCTTGCACCTAATGGATGAGTGTTTATATTGATGTACTCAATTTTCATATTTTTATTATCGACTACATGTTAGTTACAGAACCACTTTTTTGAGAGTCCCAAAACTGTCTGTAGATTATCTGCTAACTAAGTAACATTTAAACTATTCACAAGCTCTAACCCTTACCCTTTCGTTACTCTTTTGTCCTAATCTTAAACCAAACTTGCTTATTTCAAACAGTTTTAAGCTGTGCTTGAAGCTGTTGTCCTGTAAGACGTCTCTTACGCAAACTGTTGAATCTCAGAAATTTGTCTGCTGATTTTGTTGTGGCTTTGGGTTTGCCAGACCTTTTCCTGTCAGAGTTTTTTTCTCCTGTTCCAAGTAGTGTAGTAAAGTGTTTTTACTGACACCTTGTTTATTTGCATTTTTTCCAAATGAAAGATCGACATTTCTAACGGTTGTATTGGCCTGTCTGTCTTCCTTTGTTAATTGTTTTTTTCTCGCCATTATAATAGCAATGTACAACTTCCTGCACTACAAAACTGTCCAAATAATGCTTAAGTGGGTGTAGAAACACAGTTTGTTCCAACACTGCTTTTATACAGTCAGAGGATTTGTAAGTAATGAGCAAACGTTTGGACACCTGTAGGACCTGTTATCATTAACCTTCAGGGCTTAATTTACTTTAATTTATACAGAACATCTGTAAATTGTTAAATCATTATTTGTTACCAGATAAAATGTTGCTTTTTTAAATTGATTAACATAATGTTTTACCTGGCACTTTATCGCTTAATTTTCTACCTTATCACGTTTCTCACTGGACTGCTTGAATTTCACAGGATAAATGGGAGTGGTTTTACTGATAGTAAATTTTGTATCAAGAGGATTAAAATTAAAGAGAATTATAAAGACTACATGTAATGATTGTAATGTTTTTTGTTTTTGAGAATATATATTTGACACACTTGTCAATAAAAGTGCTTTCGGGCCATTTTATCTAAATATATTTTTAATTTCTCACATACTTTCGGTGTAAATACATTTTTTCATAGCCTTTTTTCAGATTCACCAATGTTGCCAATAATTCCAGAATATACTTTACTGTACTATACTATATCACAGAGTAGAAAGTGATGATTGAATGGTTTTAAATAGGAAAACATTATTATTTATCAACAACAGAACTCAATTCTGAAGAGTAATACTTATTTACTGTGTTTCAGAATGCAAAAATTACCGTGGTCCCTTGAGTCTGCCATGTTTGCCTCAAACTCCTTTAGAAGTCTGCTTTAGAGATCAATAGCCTGGTAGAAATGGATAAGGTGGGTTTATGTTCATCCACATTCAGGTAAAATGTAATGTAAAATGTATCCACTGACATGCCCTTTAAACATTAAGAATCCTTTACACACAAGACAACTTATTAGATATCTATAAATATCTGAATTGTATCATTATAGTCTCTGTGAAGTTTTTCCAATAATGTACCCTATTTGTATTCGTAGATAATCTATGTCAGTAAAGCAACAACGTACCTTTGTAGAAAGTGATCTGGGACTATATGTTATTTAGTTTGCTGGTCCAATGTGGTGATAGTACTGGTGTTGCAGTCATATGAGATTAGTGGAACAAGCAGGCATGCAGGCAAGGCAGAAGTTATGTAAATGTTTTATATCTTTCTTTACCACACCATTGGTTTCCACTTATTTCAAAGGGCCTCAAAGGGTTGGTAATATCTTACTGTGTGTTATGCTCTTAGTCTGGCCTTCTCTGATAAGGGTGGGGTCCATCTTTGCCCTTTAATTGGCATGCTGTTCAGGATAACCACAAACAAACACACACAAAACGAATATTTGACCAAACATTCTGAAATGTGTTATATAAATATTCTGTTTTTAGTTAACAGTAATTTATTGTTTCCATATATTGTGATTGTCCCTATATTCCCCAAAAGCCTTAAACGGTAACAAATAATAATTTTATATTTTTTCATGATTCACAGATAAATGTAAAACACATATATTCATGAGCCAAAACATTATGAACACTCACAGGGGAAGTGAAAAATGTTGATCATTTAATATCAAGGGCACAAGTCAAGGTAGATTGTAAGTGAACAATTCTGTCTTATAGTCATCATGTTGGCTAACTACATTCAAGTAATTGTGCACAAATAAGCATCTTCACACATCATGTTCAAAGAATCTATAAGGGTCTTTGTTAAGCCTTACATGCAGTACCATGTACTTTTGCAAGATATAGAAATTATGTGTGAAAAATGTTGGTATAGATCTTTTGACTTGGATTTGGAAGCAGCTAATGGGCGGGGACATCTTGCTAACAAGGTGAATGTTTTTTTTCTTTTGACTCTCGGGAGATCATTGGAAAGTGATCATTGTGAAGGGTAATATAATATACCCATTGAGATTGAGGCTGTCTATGGAAGACCATGAGGGTCTATATTGAAATGATAATGCATTTTAATCATCATCCTGAATATTGTCCCTCAAAGAGCGTGGTGACTTGAAATATTGTATTTGAATATGTTACAGTGCAAAGCACTTTGAAAAGGAAATGTTTAATGTTTTCAAGTGCATTTTAATTGAGACTTAAATAATGCTTGCACAAATTATTAATAATCACCATAAACGCCACCACTCCTGCACCTGTGGCTTCCCATTTCTTCTTGCACCCTAACCCAGCCGTGACATTTTTGAAACGGCAAAATCTCCAAAATAATGTGGAACCTTATTCCACGTTTGTGGATGTTGCAGCATTTCACACTTGCTGGGCCGGCAAAGGACCCAATTGCCGATTGAATTGGCCTCTACCCATTTCGAAATGATCACTCTTGCATGCTTAAGAAAACTTGTGCTAATAGCTGATGGCCACTTGAACTTGCAAAAGAAGGCCTTGTGTGGATTGGAGTAAGGGAGGTGTCCACAAGGAATTTATCAAGCATTTTGTGCACATGTACTTGTTGAAAGTGTTGTTGCGCATTTCTCCTTTGACAAGATAATTAATCCCCCTGACAGGTGTTGCATCTTGTGCTTGGGACATAAACAGCAACTCTAAAATGTGCTGTTTTGTCACACATTGCAATGCCATAAATGTCTGAAATGTTTTGATGGAGCATGCAATTGTCACACTCAAGGAATATCTACAAAAGCTGTTTCTGGAGGACGTAATGTACATTTCTCAACCACAACCACACAGACTGTGTATTTTTACATTTTATTTAACCTATATTTAACCAGGTAGGACGATTGAGAACAAATTGTCATTTGCAACAGCGACCTGGCAAGATAATAGCCCCGCCAACCTAGGTCTTCTACCTCTGGCCTACAGGATGGGAAAGCTCTCAGGAAAGTGTGTGTTCGTCCTCCACGGGTTCTTGAAGTGAGTGCAGTTCGGCACCTGGGATGATCTTGGTGGGTAGCCTTTTATTTATTTCATTTCATTTTTTGTTAACATTTATTTTACCAGGTAGGCCATAGTTGCAATGGCCAATAGTTGCAAGCATTCTTGTACCTCGTAAAAAAATGTATGAATTAATGTTCAAATAAAGTGAAAAAAAATACAACTCGGCTGGACCAAAGTGCAATAAGAAAATCTAGGAAAAAGAGGACGCCCTAATATGTTAATAAAACTGGGCGTTGCTACGCATGCGCAATATCGATGCATTTGTTTAAACTTACTGAAGTACGACAATTTTCTCAGTCGCCATTTTAGGACATAAGAAGAGCTGCTTGAACAATAGCGGCCAGTTAACGTGCGCAATTCTACAGATTTAAACGGTTTGTTAACCGAGCTTTTTCTTTTAATCCAGTGATCTAGCATCGCATAAATGTCTCGAGACAGATTCAGAGGAAATAACCGTGGAGGATTTCAACGGCGGGGAGGTCCGGGGCCTGGTGGTCCAATGCGTGGAGGAATGGGAAACCTGAACAATTTCAGACAAAACCAACACCCCTTTCAAAGGGGCCCTCATCCCGGTAACTTCGGAAAACCACCTAATCAGGTGCCTCAGATGACCCCTCAGAAGCCAATTCAACAACAACATCTTGCCCAGCCGGGCGCACAACCGATTCGACCACCACCAACTCCTGGCCCTGCCCTGACCATGAAGGGCCCGGTACAGCAGCAGCAACAGGCCGCGGCTGCTGCGGCCGCCGCTGCTGCGGTAGCTTCGCCACCAGCAACGCAGCCTAAAATCCAGTCCCCTCCTCCGCCAAACATACAGTCTCCTCCGCCAAACATACAGTCTCCTCCGCCAAACATCCAGGCCCAGCCACCGAAGATCCAGGCCCAGCCACCAAAGCTCCAGGCCCAGCCACCGAAAATCCAGACCCCGGCACCGAAGGTCCAGGCCCCGGCACCGAAGATCCAGACCCCGGCACCGAAGATCCAGTCCCCACCACCGAATATCCCTCCACCGCAACCGAAGATAATTCAGGCGCAGCAAAACAAAATCCAGTCGCCGCCACCAACAATCCTAACTCCACCACCGGCAGTCCAGTCTCCAGTCCCGAAGCCTAAACCCGATCTCCAATCACCCCCACCGAACCAGATGCATAACAGGAACCAACAGAGACCCGGACCTGGCAACAATAACAATAACGGTAACGGCCGTAAACAGCCGGGCCAATTCAACAGAAAACCCGAACAATTCAACAAAAAACCCGAACAACGAAGGGAAATGCAGAACGTTCAAAAGGCCGAAGACGAAGAAGAGCAGCACCCCAAAGTGAGTAGCTATTTATCTAACCGGGTTACTGTGCTGTACGTGATATATGTTGCTGCTATATGTATAGTTACCGTTAAGTAGATAGTTAACGGTTTTTAATCGTTATATTCAAACTGTATTGTCCGCAAGACGCCAACAATGGGAACTTGACTGGGCAACATATTGGGAACACGTCCGCCATTTTGAGTGAAAGGCTGGATAGCTTGAGCAATGTGCTATAAGCCAAAGTCTTGTTGTTTTGTTTAATTTCAGCGATTGTACTGTTTGGTGTTATAACTGGATTTCGTAAAAGTACATTCAAATGACGGTGTTTAGCCCAGGCGTTTAGTGGAAGGCCAAAAATCAATGTCTTTGATCCCTGTTTGATATGAACCTGGTTGGGGGATGGTGAAGTCGTCCAACACCGTGGCTGTTAGATAACTTACGGGTTTTACATGTTCATGGTTGCCATACATTTAGTAAGAGCCATGTAGTAACTGTTTATTCGTTTTTGGTTGACTGTTTTCTCTCATATTGCCTTGTATAGACCGTATTTGAATAATTACGTGTACGTTTCAATAGGAGTTGAGGGCGACTTTGTCCTTGCTGCGGAGACCAGGCGAGAAGACGTACACACAGCGCTGTCGCCTGTTCATTGGCAATCTGCCTAGTGACATCTCAGATGAGGAATTCAAGAAACTGTTCGCAAAATATGGAGAACCCAGTGAGATTTTCATTAACAAGAACAAAGGCTTTGGCTTCATACGACTGGTAAGTAGTTAACTGTGGCATTTTCATTGTCCTGACTTGTAGTTTTTCTATATCACGGTTCTTGCTCTACATGTTTTTTTAATATCAAAAACATGAATTTCTACGATTTTAGGAATCCCGTGCATTGGCCGAGATTGCCAAAGCTGAACTGGATGATGTCCCAATGAAAGGCAGACTGCTTCGGGTGCGGTTCGCGACACACTCGGCTGCACTGTCTATAAAGAACTTGTCGCCATTTGTTTCCAACGAGCTTCTGGATGAGGCCTTCTCCCAGTTTGGAGTGGTAGAAAGGGCGGTTGTCATCGTAGACGATCGCGGCCGCTCCACTGGCAAGGGCATCGTTGAATTTGCGTCAAAGCCCGCTGCACGAAAGGCCCTGGATCGCTGCAACGACGGTGTCTTCTTGCTTACCTCGTACGGTTATATATTTTTACTTTTTACTAAATCAAATGCAAATACATTTTTTTACTCAAATGCTTCTGATAACACGATTATTGATGTTCTAGGTCTCCTCGTCCAATTGTGGTTGAGCCCCTTGAACAATATGATGATGAAGATGGTTTACCGGAAAAACTAGCTCAGAAGAACCCCAACTATCAGAAGTAAGCTTCGCACTATCATCAGAAACACCAAAGGCTATATGTGTTAAATGCTACACTCCATGTACATTTAGTTTATATATTATGTTATATTTATTATGTTCTCCCCTGATACTCGATGTCCATAAAATATTAGATTTCTATTAAATCATTGATCATGCACATGGTCTTTCACAATTGACATATTTTGAGTATTTAGAGGCTTTCGTTTTTTTATACAACAGCATTCGTCTGTTTTCTTGCTATGAAGTTGGGGTTTCTTCTCCCCATGCATATGTCGAGTGGCGCTGTACCATTGTCCTCGAATCAGCAGCCGGGTTTGACAGCGCTGCGACACAAAGACAGTCGAATGTACTTCATTTTACTGCTAACTGATGTGCATGGTTCATGTGCTTTATCATTGACGTTGTGTTCCCCGCTTGCAAGAGATTTGCTTCACGTTCAGCCATCCAAGTGACCAAATCAGAAAGCGAATGAGTATGTGAGGCGATTTCAGACTGTGTTTGTGCACCAATAATTTTATTTAAATGAAATTACTTTTGTTTCTCGACATAGCGACCCACAATTATCGTTATGCTAAGACCTTATTGATTTTTGTTTTTTTTGAGAGATTTGGAACTGGGTCAATAGAACTGTGTTGTAATTTCCATCCCAAATGCTGAGGCCACGCACAGAGACGGTTTGTTGCTTGTACATTTAAGCGCTCCAATTGGTCTTTAATGATTCACCTTTCTGGGAGTGCTCGTTAAGCAGTTTGATTTCAACAGCGCTGTATAGCGCTGTGCTTATTTTGAAGCTCTTTGTCTTCGGTGTTATTTAACAAAGACAAGCAATAAATGTGTTGCATGGCCAACACACTATTATATAGATTAAACGTAAACTGTTTTCTTCTTGTATGCCTGGCCTATATTTGATGAATAAACTAGGTGATGCATGATTTGACTAATGACCTAGTTGTATTTAACTACTTCAATACGACTGATTTGTTAAACTTCCCGCCTTGTGAACATGTAATAATTATTGAAACATGGAACACTATAACGGGGAAAACCGTTACCGAACGCAATGTTAGCCAGCTAAAGATCTGCAGTGCTTGAATTTCGGTGCGAGATTGCGCATAATTTAAACCATTCCCGCAAGGTTAGTTTTCATAGTGCGAGAAATTCCCGCACAAATATATTTTTCTTCATCTCAGGCCGAGGTAAAGTTGGTTGGATATTCAATATTGGATATTCAACGGATATTCTGAGGCCGAGATCAGGTCCGGTTTCCCCGCACTCAGCCACACTACACCCTGGTGATTGACCGACAGAAACCTCCGTCTGCTTATAGTTAATAAAGTACAAGTCTTAAAGTTATGAATTCAATAGCCGTTTAGTGTTTAACCATTTGGCCTTGAGACTTCTAACGACTTTCAGATTGTTTTATAGAGGACACCCACATCTTGCACTGCTTTTTTTTTAAGGAAATGGTGTAAGATGTTTAATAAACATTTAAAAATTGTAAAAATCTATTTTTTGTGAAATCACTTGGAAACCTCAATTTACATGTTTTGTGTTTATTTCGGTGTCAATTGTTTAATCGTGCAATTATTACTGCTATTGTCACATGAAAATGTTTGCTGGCTAGGTCAGCAGATGTCATAGATGTTAAAAAGCCAAGCTGGCTTTTGTCCAGTTCTGGTTACATTCATTCATGAGTCGCTTGCTTTTGTAGCTCTGGATTAGTTTTTTATTAAACTATGTATTTTTTTTCAGGGAGCGGGAGGAGCCACCCAGGTTTGCCCGTCCGGGCACTTTTGAGTTTGAATACTCTCAGCGCTGGAAGTCACTGGACGACATGGAGAAGCAGCAGCGCCAGCAGGTGGAGAAGAACATCCGCGAAGCCCGTGAAAAACTAGAGGGGGAGATGGATGATGCATTCCATGAGCATCAGGCCAACATGATTCGCCAAGGTATGTCTAGATAGGAGAGACAATGGAAGGATGGATTGGGTGTTCTCCCGCAAAAGACATTTGACCCTGGTTCGGATCCAGTTGGTCGTGGTGTGCGTTTTAACATTAATTCTTCAAAGGTGTAAGCAAATCATATACATTGCCATGAAAATGTTTTCGGCAAATGTCACTATGAAGAATATCCTGATATTCATAAAATTCATATATATTTGTCAATACATTAATATAGTATTTTTATGTATTATATATTATGGTGACTTTGAATCAAAGGTAAAAGGCAAGGTTTATATATATATATATATATATATATATATATATATAATTATTAGTGAAGAGCACTTTATTGTACCATTTCAGTTCACTGTTTTAACAGCAACCAAACGTGTGTGTGTCCCAAATGGATGGGTATTTTCAGGGAACGGAACATCTGGGCACATACCATCTTCGTGTGATTGCAGATGCAACTTCGCCTTACATGTGTCTTTACATTTTAGATCTCCTGAGGAGGCAGGAGGAGCTTCGACGTATGGAGGAGATGCACAGTGCAGAGATGCAGAAGAGGAAGGAGATGCAATTAAGGTATTAAAATTAGTTTTAATAATATTTGTATCCAAACTACATCTGTGTCTGGAGTAAATAGTCACTGACGCAACGCAGTATGCATAACAGGCAGGAGGAGGAGCGACGCATGCGCGAGGAGGAGATGCTCCGCCAGAGAGAAGTTGAGGAGCAAATGCGCCGCAAGCGTGAGGAGTCCTACAGAATGGGCAACTTCATGGATACGGTAGGTTACTGGGAAACCTCGCAGACTTTGCTTTCCCACTTAGAAATTAGTTTTTTGTGTTAATGCCTGTTTCTTTTTTGCCATCAGAGGGATATGAGAATGAATCAGGGTGGAGCCATGAACATGGGCGGTAAGTACCTGTTTTTTGTGTCTTCATGGGTTATGTTGAATGTGTGTGACGCTGGATTGATTGAGTAATTGGTTCCATATAATTTTTTGTTGCACTGGCATGTTCAAGATGTGCCACACATGATTTGGTGCTATCAAATCAAGCGTTATGAGTGCACATTACACAGACATGTGTTACAGCTTGAATGCAAGTTTTGTGTGCATATTTTCTACTTTAACGCGATGTGCCAGTAGTGTTATGAACAGGCTTCGTGAGAACCTTCCCTAAATGCGCTGCGTTGGGCGTTTCCTTTTCTAATGTGTAACATGCTGTCATTTGTCCCTGATAGACAATCCTTTTGGCTCACCCAACCAAAAGTTTCCCATGGGACACCAAGTCATGGGGGGAGCTAATGCTGGGAGCGCCTTGATGCCCAATGAAATGGTAAGGTATCCCAGATGGTTCCACCAATAACAGGGCCACGTCAGTGGGGGGTTGTCCACTGGTTGTTCCTGGTCACATTTGCGCTGGCAGTCCAACTCAACCAAAACTCGCTTCCTCTGATCTTTGTGTTGACCAGAGATGTATCTTTTTGCATCTGTCTGTTTAACATGTCTGAATTCACCTGCCTGTGTAAACACGGCCAGTGTGTCGTTAGTGAGGTGGTTGGTTTTGCCTCATGTCGGCACATTTCAGAAGGGTATGACAGGTGAAAACGCACACTGTGTGCTGCTAGTTTCCTTGGAGGTGTTTGTTTTTTTGTCGCGGTAGAATTTTGTAGTTTCAGTAGTTTTCGGAGGGCGCATTTCTCCTCAGTTCTTCAAAACTCACGGACTGTAATTTTAACGAAAAAGATCCAACCTGTACTAAACCCAGTGAATTGATTTTCAACGCTTTCGCGAAGCACTTTTGACTAATGGACATCTTTTGCAAGCCCTGTCTGGTCTGAGCTTGACAGGCACGTTTTCTTGGCAAGAGGAAACACTTTAGACAGCGACATAATTTGTTTGGCAGTTTGTAGGGATTGTTTCTTAGTCGTAGCGCTTTTCTATACTGTCATTACACTTCATGCTATAACATGAAAGGGTACGAACGTTTTCTCTGTGGAACACAATGTTGTGAACGATGTCTGTGACCTAAAATAGCGACCTAGTTGTTGTAACTTTCCCCAGCCCCGACCCCTCTGTGTCCAAGCAATTCAAATGAAGGGTTTTAGTGCGGGTTGACTTTTTAAACAAATATGCAATTTGACATATCTTTGATGCTCCTTTGTGTAATTTGCGCAACACAATTTGAAGAACTGAGTGTGACTTGCTCTGCTTTTGGACGCTACAAGCGAGGGCTCAGAATGTGATATAGGCATCAGCCTGAACCGATGTCGGGTTTTGTATAGCCAATACGATAAATAGATTTATGCTTTTGATTTGAGTTAACAGTTTTTGCACTGTCAATTCTATCAATTTGCTTTGTATTTAGGATGATGAACACAAAACTAGTCTGCTACTAATGCAGGATATGGTTGGAATTGGTTTCCAGATTGTACGGTTGTTAGGGTTGTATATTTAGATTTCCGTGTTCTGTGCAAGCAATGCGTTCATGCATTTAAAGTGGTCTTTTATTTTAAGGTAAATATAATAAAAAAATAAAATCGTAGTTTTTGGTAGGCGGACCACTGCAAACATTACATTGGAATTGGCTAAAATATGTGTGAGTTAACACAAATGTACATCTTAGTTTACCAAATACACAGATCTTATCAATTTCCATATCATTTTTGTATGAGCACTAACTTAACACTATCAATGTATTTTAATGATAGTAACAACACTTATTTTTATCATGCCCTTCTACATCTTTATAAGCGGTAGAACACAGACGTGTTGAAGTCAGCCTATTTTACACTGCATCACTTGTAGTTCAATTATCGTGTGCCAGTATGACATGGTTCAGTGATGCAAGTGGAAATGCTAACTGTGTTAACAATAGTGACTTATGTTTTAGATTTTTGTGCTCACTGGAGCAGGGTGGCATTTCATGTAAACATACTGAAAAGTGTCCTTTTTACCCAGAAAACATTAGCCGGAACGTTTGAGTTTTTTATTTTACCAGTAGGCCGTTTGAGAACATATTCTCATTTGCAACGGCGACCTGGCCAAGATGAGGCGAAAGAATGTGCTGGACAACATCCAGTTGCACAATAAATACACAGAACACAAGAGTGCAAATAGCAGCGGGACACAATAAGGCAATACAGGGTCAAGTGTAGGTTGCGCTATTGTAAATGCTGTGGTTGGAAAGAGCACTGCAGACATGAAGGAGCGAACCTGAGTTCCGTCTAGCTTATCATATCAGAAAATTTACGTTATGGAAGATGTTTAATAAATGTCTTTCCATTAAGTTCATCAATGATGACCATGGCGTATGTAGGCCAATTAAAAGTTATCTCCCTATTTTAGCCTGCCTTTTACAACGGCAACATTTCACTAGAATTTAACTGTACTTCCATTGTGTACAACAAGAATAATCTATATGCTAGTGGTATTGGAAAGATAGACCTAATAGACGCACCTTTTTCATTTGATTTTTCTGCTGTTTATTACCTGGTCAGTCTGGCTGACACAATTTCTAGCATCAACCTCTTCCTTCAACCTGTAGCAGCAAATTGACAGGTTTCCTCAACGATTTCCACCTGACGAGTTTAGTGTTAAAGCCCTGCCTTTGGCTTGAGGAGCAAACAACGGTAGGACCTAACTAACGAAAACATTACCCTTTCTTCCTTCTCCGTATGTAACCTGTGGCACCTGTGGATCTGCGTATTGGAACTATTTCAACGAACGTTCCCCTTGGACATGTCTCCTGCTGTTTTGTTTGATCAAATGGCTCTCAACCAAACCCCCTCCCTCTACCACGAACCCCCTCCCTCCACCACGTCCCCATTTTCCCTGCATATGGACTTGAACTGCGTGTAATTGCACTGCCCCTGCCACACACACACACACACCAAACTGCCCACTTGGTGTGGCCATTGAACCCTATAGCCGCGCAATGAGCGAAGCTTCCCTCAGGGAGGTCCCAGGGGAATGGGTCCCAACAACCCAGGGTTTGGCAGGGTCCGTGAGGAGTTTGATGGGCCTGCGAAGAAGCCCCGTTTTTAAATCTGTCCAGTGGCCCTCGCAGCAGTTTTTGTGTAGATTCTCTAAACATCTTGACAGTCTTGTGTCATTGTTGTATTTAAGTTGAAAGGTTTTTGCATTTTAGTCTCATTCATTTTATGGCAGGTTAGGTCTTTCTTTCTTTTTTATATTTGGAGTAGTGTGAAGTTGATCGATCGGTCATCCTTAGTGAACATATAGCGCTATTCAACCTATGTATAACTTCCTTTCCAGTTGTATCATGCTCTGTGACTTGTCTCGTAAATGGTGGTAATTGTAACGTTATCTCACCTTCCCATGGCTGTGTTTTGTGCCATTGAAATTTTGACGTAAACATGTAACTTTACAATAAAGACTTCAATCGGTTCTCTCCAAACCCTCTTACATTTTATTTTAGCCCACAAAGATTGTGTCCTAAATAAGCCCAGCTAGTATTTACAAGCCTTGTTTCAGTAGTCATCTGTGGGTTTACTCAATAACCTGCATGTTCATTTGGATTGTGTAGATTTATTTTTCACCGATTTATTTGACTTCTGATTGATTATCAAAAAATGCTCCAACACCAGGTGTATGGTGTATATTATACATTTTGAGTGTGTTCAGAATTTACATTTTACCACAGGATCGAGTCTAAAGATTCATTCCTCAACACATTGTGACAATAGGTTACTCTAGTTCATATGGGAAGTTTGATTTACCAGCTGCGGTTGAAGTGGCGTTGACTGTCTTACTACAACTCTAGGAAAGCGTGCTGTGTGTTGTATGTATTTCCCCTAAAATGTCAAAAGAGTCTGTCCAGTAACCCAACCAATGACAGTACATTTGACGTTGCCTAGAGCCCACTTGTAGGATAAGAAAAAAACTCAGTGGGCCTATTGCTATTTATTGGAACATTTCTAAATACCATTAGTTTCAAATATATATATATATAAACAACTTAATCACACATTGCATTTGAGCCATATTAAGTATATTTTCTACTTGTTCTGTGGGAGAACATGCATATTCTAGGAATCACATACTGTTTTAGAATTTAGATGGATGATTGGATGGTTTATAAATTGTTTTAACTTAAAGAAATTTTTTATTTTAAAGTACATTAGGCCCTATTTTTGGGAATTTGCAGCACTGGTGTCAAATGTGACATGCGTCTAGTGATGTTTGTTTATACAAATTCGCTATTTTGAATGCCCCTGGAAAGGGAAATTACTGGAACTCGTGCTGCTGTTAAGCTTCGTTAAAGGGGTAAGTCACCTCATTTCACATGGTCTTATTTCCTGTGTTGGTCTTCTAATATTTTTTCTCTGTAAATGTTTGGTCATCAACAGCACAAAGTGAAAATAAGACTATGTAAAAAGGTGAACTTTCTCTTAATATCATACATGGCTGATCCAAGTGATGTGGTCTTTGACTGCCGGTTTTTGTGTCAGGGAGAATATCGATCGTGTGAATTTATTTCTCCAGCCTGCTACATATCATTGTATGGAGGTTCGTGACCATTTAATGTTGCAAAGCATTACATCGCTAGACATCACATGATGTGATCTGTTTCATTCCAATGTGTGAATTAATGTAATGTCATATTACAATTTTTGGGGTGAATACCCTGAAGAATTCTAGTTCTAGGCAACTAGTCTGTGCATTCACGGATATAGTATATATGTTACTTCTACAGCATTCTTCAACATCAGCAACTTCAAATGTGTCTCCAGGTGTCGAGGCTATTAAACGACATGGCAAACTAAATGATTTTGGTAGTGACTACCACTAGCAATACTCAGTTTCACATGAGTAGAGAAGATACTGTCAAACTGCATTGAGACAGATGTTTCTCACCATTGTCGTCTTTCAAGAATGTATGAAGATCTTCAGTCAATCAAATATTTTTGATAGCCCTTTATACAACAAAATTTTTCACACAGTGCTTTTACAAACACCCAGTCTGGACCTAACAGTGTCATTTGCCTGCCAATTGCAACTCTTTGAGACTTGTAAGGACTATTGTAGACAGAATTGAATGAGACTTGTGAGTGGGGCAGACAGAAGATTAATATAGTCAATATTTTTCACCAAGTACATTACAAGGAACTGGATTTTGTTGCTCTTGGAATGTACTTCCATTCCAGAAGATATTTTGGTTCCTGACATTGACAATTTTTTATTTTTTGAAATTGCACCATTCACTGTTTTTGGAACTCGCTAAATTTTTAATGTTAATACCCACCTCAGTTGTTTCAGCACAAAAATTGGTAACGGTTGTGCTGTATGTTACTCAAATTACTAAAAAAGATGATTGGATACCATGACAAAGTTATGTAAACCATAAAACCTTCAATGTTATTCCTGTGTGTTTGTTTTCTGTACCTTCCTCCTTTGACAGGTTTGGTCTCTTATGGTGGCAAAGAGACATTTCTAATCCAAGACATAGACCTGACCAAGTCAATCATATACAGTTAATTCTTGTGACTTTTATAGAACAACCTGATAAAAACAAATGTCTTGGCGAGGGATTGCCAGCTCCAATTCCTTCCCCTTTTCACAATGTTACAGGATAAGACTGTCTAATTGTTTTAAATTAACAGCGCTTCAGTGGCATCCCACAGCAATTGGGTGAGATTTAATCCCATATTGTAACATGCTGTTATTGCAAGTTTAACTCATGTATGAGTATGAGCTGTATGAGTTCAATCAATCCAGTAGGACAAAATGGCAAAAAAAAACTAGTAAGCTCTTGGTGTCTCTCTTGAGCAAGGCTTTTTAGTGAGCTTTTCTGGAATACTTGGTCACCTATTGAATCAAATGTAGAGTTATAGTAGACCTGTTGTGATGGAGGCTTTTTAGAAGTAGTCTACTAGAAAAGGAATCTGGACATTATATAAAATGTCTCGCTGATTATGAAAAAGAAAGGATTCACTGCTGCAATGTTACTTTTAAACTCTGGTGCTTGAACTAAAGAGCAGACCAATGTAGGGAGAATATTATTCAGTCCCCCTGCATATAACCCCTTTTATTTATACTTTGTTAAAGATGCACTCTGCTAGTTTGTGTAATTTCATCCATTCATTAGACAAGTGTTGCACAAGATAAAACAACTTTCTTAGATTTTTGTACTGGAGAATAAACATTACTACGGTTTGAAAGCATGATGCACTCTAAAGACAAATATTAGCAAATTTGATTCAACATAATGTTAACTTGCTAGTTAAAATTGAGTCTTGAGAATTTTAGCCAGAAAATGTTAGCATAGCTTGTTACCGTGCCAGCCTTTATTAGCAATTAAAGTTATTTTCTTCTCTGGAGTTTTGAGTTGTCCAAACTACAGTCCTGTCAATTTGGTTGCTGTGGTGCATTTAACATTATGTAGTTGTGTCAAGTGAACTTCGGGTGTGCATTTTGATTTGTATAGGTTAAACCCTCCTGTTTGTAGTGTACAAAATAGTAGTAGATATAGTTAAAAAAAAAATCTAGCTTGCGAAATCCCTAGGTGAAATTAAATAATTTGCAAATTGTCTCATTTCTGGTGAGCTGTTCATTTAATCGAGCGACCCTACAGATCAATGTAATCGGGCAACTCTTGTCCTAACATTTTCTATCTAGTTAATCTTGTGGTAGTGACAATTCTTTTTAAAGCAGTTATAAACACGAATTCCCCCTGTGCTCCCTCTCGCATATTCTCACTTTTAGTTGAACTGGATACATAAATACTATCAAAGATGTCAGTCAAAGGATTGCAGCAAAATCCAAAGTATTTAGTTTGAACCATTTATAATTCAAACCCAATATCGTAGTGCAATTTGATTAATGCAAACAAATATTACATGCTGTTGCGTTTAAAAATAATATCAGATTTTCTAATGTCTCAATTAAATTTGCGTAAAAAAAGAAATTAAGTTTGGTGACAGGAAGATATCCATGTAAAATTTTGATGCACAGGGGAAATTACGTTTCTATTGAAAGTGTATGAATTATTACTAGAATTGTGCCTCTAGAAATTCAGCATGGTTTTATTATAGTAGTTAGTCTGTAGATTCATTGAATCTTAAGGTTATTATAAGGCCATGCATAGCGGACTGAAATTGATCAAACCTTCCAATTCTGTAAAATATTATTCATCTTGATGGTTATGATTTTGTGAAAGGGAATGTTGATGTAGCCCTTTAGAAACTCAATCTGAACAATTGAAGTTAGACGTGGTAATTCTTCAAAACCCTGCATTCTTCTTTCCTTTTTTAAATTCATACAATATTGCACCAATGTGCTTAAGGTCTGAGTGCATCTTTAACAACTTACCAGAGCTGTTTGCAGACAAGTCAAGATACTAGTAATTTTGTTCCTAGTGGCAAATATAGACCACCCTTTATATTATTGCTGTCCTGACTCCACATGGACTATATAAAAGTACTTGAAAATGGCTTTGTCTCAATGACTTGTCCACCGTCTGGGAAGTCTGTGGTAGAACTTCCACATACTCCTTGTCATCCAGCAGCAGACTCGAGAGACCTGCGTACCTTTTGGGGAGCGAATGGCGTGTCTTTGTAATGTGTCTTGAGTGCATGGTGGTGCAATAGATGTACAATAAAGTCCATCAGCCAGCCCGCCCCATTCCACAGTAGAGGCTCCTGCAGTTGGTTGCGTTGAGGATGAGTAGTTCTGCAGAAGTCAGTGGACAGTAGAACCTGGACTTGTGTGCAGCGAGAGGTATGCTTGCAAAGATGCTGAAAAGGTAAGTGTTCCCGTTTATGATTTTTTTTTTGAAATGTCAAAATTGAACTGCTCTACCTGTTACCTGACATGACTTGCAGGGGTCCTGGCATCACACTTCTGAAAAATGGAATCACAGTGCAGAACTTGTTCCTCCCTCTGTATGTGAACGTGTGGCAATGTGTGCGTGTTCGCCTGTGCAGTATCTGGCATTTTCTGTTTTTGACTGAAGCGCAGCTCTGTATTGGTTTCTATATAGGGACTGCTGTGTCACTGGCTCAACAGCAAGTAGTGTATGATGGTGCAGCTCTGCAACTTGACTTGCGTTCACGTCAATCAAAGTGGCGGCTTTGGAAAATGCAACTTCTCAAGCCGTAACAACCTGAAACCAAGTGCAATGGCCTCACCGATGTGGTTAAGGCTCATTATAGTGGAGAGTGTGGCATTTAATTCTGTGGCACTGTAGGAGGGACCGGTTTGTAGTTTGGTTGTTCGTTGGGGTGGGCTTTCTGGTGATTATGCCTTTCATCAAGTAATGGAAGTTAGTTGTGAAGCTTGTCCAATATCCAGTGGATCTCTTTAAATGAATGCACATTTACCATGTCTATATATGACAAGCCATGATACATTGGCCTAAATCATGTAGCTCCTGCCCTAAACGCCACAGGTAATGTGTCGTGCAGCGCAACGATAATATGGCTTTCATATGATGTGTGAATATTTAATGTACCCTTGAACATTGATTGTTTTGGCCGGCTGGGGGTGTATGCCCTGTTGCCATTACAGCTTTGGCAACTGAACCCTTCTGGCAGAGAATTATTGCAGATATTCCGACTGCTTTCCTAATGCACTGGAACAGTGCCTTTATTAGTAAGTTTTATTTGTCTGTTTTTGGAAAAGCTTTTTTATACTACAGTTAATGTGATTCAGATTCTGGTAGCGGTTCAATTATATCAATGTTGTTACGGGTATATTTGGCATGTTCAGAAAATAAGAATTCTTACCGTATACCTGAAGCGGATATATAACACCAAATAAACGCGCGGTCCAGGCAGCTGCCTTTAGGTTCACACACATCACTGCCGTGTGGTTTCGGTTGCCAACGGTGTCCTTTGCAGCACACAATGCTCGATCTTCACCATTTTCCCTGTCTCAAATTAAGCATGAAAATGCCCAAAAAAATATGAACAAAAAGATATTCAAATAACAAAATAGTGAACCTTTGCCATTTCCGTAGTGCTTTTATGGAAATGCTATCATATTTCTGTTTTAATAACAAAACACACCTGAAGTCTAATATTGACTGGGAAATGTATAAAGCATAGATCTGTACGTTCTCTCACATTGTACAATGCCTGGTTGTAAATGAAGTTTTAGACTTCATCAACAAAATGACAGCTGAAAGAATAGTTATAGCTTGTCCATATTTTGAGCAGTCAATTGCTCACGATTTTCATTTGAATCATGCGCTTATCTCTAGGTTTTATATGTTCAACTCCATGTTTCTGTGATGACACCAGAGGCCTGACATGGGGGTTCTTTAATGGTTGTTGCCATCTGTAGTATTCCCACCTCTAAAGCTATGTTTTTTTGTGCAGATGATTTTAGGAACCTTTTTGCTCCTGTTTTTAAGATGATTTCTACCGACTTCTAGACTTAGTTCCTTTTTGTGCGGTACTTGGAATAATACAGTATTGAATTATGATGAAGAAAAGGTGGTTATACTTGACAACCTGGAAGTCAAGGCTGGAAACTGTAAGCTAATGTAGCTTGTGAAGTTCAACTACAAAAAGTTTTGGTGTTAATCCACTGAAATGGGCTATATGGGGGGGCTGTGTTGGGTTTGAGGTGATTCAGGCAATATCTAGCCAGGCATGAGAAGCACGTATGCACAGGACTTTGTGGCATCTATCATGAATCATATGGAGCTTTATCTCTGATTTCAAAGGACCTGTGGCACTGTACAAAAATAGCAGCCCGTTTTCCCTCGTGCTGTTCATCCTTCCAAGCATCGTCAATCTCGTCAATGACTTCCTCACGCCAGTGACCAGCCAGCCATTTGTAAAGTGTCACATGCAGTTCGTGTGGACCGGGTCCAACCATCTCTGTGTAGCAGCTTGTACGTAAACAGTGTCTCGTGCGGCAAACCTGAGTTATTTTTTCTCATTTTGGACTAAGCGTCTTGTGTAGAAAACTACCATGAGCGGTGAAATCAGCCCCAGGGCTGTCAACTGTGTCTGCACTGTGATCCATTTCCCCTCGATTGTCTCCTTTGAGCCACCAGTTTCGTCCGTATCATCTTCAGAGTGTGATGCCAGATTAACCCTTCAGTGCCTCGGGCCACTGCTGAGAGGGCACTACCCTTCTCAAACTCGTGCTGCGAGGCCGCCGTCGCAAATGACCATCTTGATGTATAAGGTGAAAGCGTCAAGTGTGCAAATCCTGGCGTTTTCGGGGGCGGGAGGGGGTTTGCAATAACACTTTCCAGTGTCAACCAAGTCAAGCTTACCTGGCTTTGTAACAGTTTGCAGTCTTTATGTACTCAGATAACTGTCATGGCTTTTATGCATTTTGCCTGTTCCCTCAGGAAATTCCAACATGACTCTAGGGACGTAGCCTACTCGCTAACTTTCTGTCCGAATGCAGCCTTATTGGGGCTTACTGAAAATGTGTTAAGATATGTTATGTCTATTGAATTAACTAGCACCCACATGCATTCTTTTGTAATTTGTCAGTCACTAGATATTATAATAAAAAATAGCCTTTCACTTTTTTAGTCTTTTAAATAGTCATGTTTTTGGCGTCATCCAGTAATTAGCTTGAGTGTCTTAACTTTTGTCTCTTTCCAGCAAGCTCATTGTGTATTTGTCACTGCAGGGACTTGGATTGATTGATGGAGGATGATAAGCTGTCTGGGTCTAGCATGGTAAGCCCTCTTGATGCTTGGTGAAACAATTGGGTCAATTATTCGGCAGGCTTAGTTTTTGGAGTAATTGTCCATCAACCCATTTTTGTTGCATAACTAGTTGCAGGTATCTTTCTTGCAGGTTAACAGAAGATACGCATCTACGCAGTGACATCCCCCCCGCGCTTTATCCTAAAGCATGGATGAGGATCTGCAGGTTTGTTTAACTGCGCTGGTACTATGTGATGATTGCTTTTCAAATGTAGTATTTTGGTGTCTCATTATGTTTTTTTTTATTATCTTATCTAAAACAGAACTGGACAGGAGGGAAGTCTGGTGCTGCACCAGGAGCTAACTTGCAGAGGCCCTGAAGATCAATGGGAGGATTTTAAGAAAGTATTTAAAATAAAGGTTTAAACTTTAAGAGGTGTCTTTCTTTATTTAGTGCATCTGGATTTATCCAAATGGATGTTTTGGCCCTTTAATGGTGTTTTAATAATGATATTAGGGTTCCATTTAATCTTAACTAGCAAATATTAGAAGTATAACATAATTGGTTACTGAAATGTCTCTCAGCTTGCTTATTAGCCACATTTCTGAGCATTTCTGAAAAAGGTTTTCTTATGTAAAATGAATTGTAGCCTTATTTTACATTGCTTATTTACCTTAGGAATAGTACTGAGAAAACACTCAGAATTTGACGTAAGTCAAAAAAACTTAAGTATGATAGCATATTTACACCCATAGTATATTACTGTCTTATAAATCAGCTGTTCATGCTTTATTGTATGGCCCATTTACAATTGAGGGCAAGGAGCAAAGTTTCCTGGGTGTCGATCACTGTTGTGTCCTGTTAGTTGGCTGTCAATGTTGGAGTTGGTCCAGTCTGCAAGCTGAGACTGGATGAAACCAAAGGCATATTGAAGGTTTGTTGGGTCTGACCTGCATTGCACTGTGACTGGGGCTGGCTTTTTGTAAGGCTATATAGTTAGTTTGTCAGAAATGCTGCCCTAAACTGTTGTCGGTGCTTTTTGCTTGAGTACTAATTTAAATGTTAAACTTTTTTAACATTAGTTAATATTTCTAGATCTCAATTTTTTTTAAATCTTAGTCTCTCCTTTACTGTCATGATAAGCTATTCTAGAATAAAGCGCAGAAACAACTCTTTAATATTCATGTTCCATGAGACACTTTTGAGCCTTTGTTCAGTCTTTGCTTCAACTTAAATGATTTCACATTTCGGTTCTGATATTTATCGAAAATAAAAGTCCACTTGCCAGCAGTTTGTTTCCTGACTGTCACCATTATGGCTTATGAACAATAGCAACACTACCATAACCATTAAACATTGAAACTAATCAATTATCCTTCAGCATGATATGCAAGTAGGCTTGTTTGTTGCATGGGTAAATATATATATATATTCAGGTATTCGTTAATACAACTCTGCTTTGGAATGGTGTGCTAAACCTGTACTTGAATGAGGAATAGTGTGGAAAAATAGTAGAATTAAGCAAATCAAACATGATTCCCAGTTGCCTGTGTTGTATTTGTTCCCAGGTGGCTGCAGTGTAAGTTGACCCTAGTAGGAGGCCATTTACAGTAGGGTGTGTCCACCTGGCTGGTTTTACCAATGCATCTTTAATATGCATGCATGATTAATCAGCCTCACCTGGCTACATGCGCCCCCAGGGGTGCCCAGTACACACAATCCGAGGCAAGGCTGTGTTGTCTGCTGTTTCTGAGGACGGCATGAGTACCGCAGGAGCCCCTGCTAGCTTCAGCCTAGACAGCACTGTGCCATGGCACCAAAGAGCCATGCACAGGAGCAGATCTCTAGTCGGAGCCTACCTCCATTCCACCTCTATCCCCCCTCGCCCACTGGCTAATGTTGTTCGACTGCCTTCCCTGGCTGTCAACGGTCGGCACAGGCAGACCACCACGACTCCACTCAGGTAAGACAATACCGATAGCCGTAGGACAAGCCTGGGCCTCGTGCGTCCAATATTGGGGTAGCTGCTCAATGCAGTTTGTGGTCGGGGGCTTGGGAAAACTTGTTTTTTTATTGTGTTTACTGCTTAAGTACAGTGTGAAACCAAATTCTTGGCACTATAATTATCAAACTCAATGGTTGTCTTGGTATCTGAAGTCTTTAATATGGATTCATAATACAGCTTTGATGTGATATCATGCATCACATCAGTTCATTAAGCTCATTAGCTATTAGGATGTATTTTTTCATAACTGTATTTCAATATTTTTAACAAACTGGTGAGCTTTGTTATGTACTTTTACTTCACTACTTTGTCTGTTTCATTACAGAGATTATATGCTCAGCTATTAGCAGTGGTCTGCACATATTGGGTACTATTGAGCAACATCAGCTTTTACAGTCTTCTTGTAAGAGGATATTTTAACTGCATGTGTAATTGTGGTGTGGGTCAAGTACATTGGTTACACTCCACTCAATTTGGCTCTATCTTAAGGTTTCCTTGTTAAGGGACAGAATCACAATTATTTCTCTAACAACTATATGCTAATTATATAACCTTTATAACCTTAACCTTATTAGAACCTTTTCACCTACTAATATGCCCCAGAAACTAAACGTAGGACTCTCATGCCTTATCGACACACGCAATAGACCTAAGTGCTTCAGGTGAGGTTTATTCAGAATAAGGCGGTTGCCTCAAAGCCAAATATTAGAGTTGTGCCGCATAAATGTTCGAAAATGAAGAATAAAATTGCTTTTTTGACCATGTTTTCACTTATAAGAGTAGTAGATGCAAAAGAACCTAATCACATCACCTTACAAATGGATCATTCTCCAACATCCTTCATCCCCCAAATAAAACTATCAGCAGCAGTCAGAAAATGAGCTCTTTTTTATGAGAAGCTTTTGAAAAATCTAACAAACTCCACCGGCTGTTAAATGAAGCAGATAATCCCCGATGTGTAGGCTATTGAGTTTATATACAGTATGCTATCTTTAACACTCCTGGGAATTTTATTTGAAATTCAGTTGTGGCCTATTCAAATCCTAGTTAAAATGCACAAATGATATTAGGGTATTTAAAGTAGACCGTGTAAAAAATCTAACACCTTTTTTTTTTTACAATATGTATTTTACTTCCCCTGGAAACGAATTGCTTATTAATTTCCTCCCTCTGTCCACCTCTGTGACTTCTTGCAGCATCACTGAGCCCTCTCTCTTTGCTCTGGGGCAACCAGTGGTGTGCAAAGGGTTTTCCCACATCCGTCAGCCTCCTGTACAAAAACGACCCCTGCCTCATTACAAATCCCGAGACACATCAGCAGGGAGGAACCAGAGCAATAGCAGACCGGGGTACTTCCACTTTTCCTACCCCATCGGACCCAACCCGAGGATAGTGAAGCCTCCATCAAAAAGTCTCGCCTTAACCACGGACCAAAGTGAGCTGCGTCCTCTGGTGATGCAGTACCGTCGGGCACCTCAAGGTGACGCTCTAACAGTGAGAGGAAGGCCCTGTCTGAGCCTACCTAGCAAGCCACCAACCCCTGTCGCCCCCATGCCAGCACGCACACAGCTTCACATATTCTTACCCACGGAAGGAGTTGGGGAGGAAGAGGAGGTCGACAATGAATCTGTGGATGAAGGGTTTTTGGAAGAGTTGGATAATAAGTTCACTTCCTTAAAAATCCATCAGAAAGCCAAGATCCATGTACACCCCAATTGACCTAGTCCTTTCAGCTAGTCGATCAATGGTTAAAACAATTTGATTACATTTCATGACTCACTGTAGAAGTTGCCTGGGTTTGTTGTGCAGAAACAATATGAGTTGAGGGACGATTACTCTAATATACAAAATATTTTGGATGGTGTTCATACAAATGAATCCTGCATTTAGGCCGAAAAGAGCTTTGGATCATTTCTTGTTTTCGCCTTTTACATATCCTTTCACACTGATAATACTTTAGGTTGAAAAAGTTTTAAATACAAATGGATCACTAGCCAATGTTATATGTAAGCTCAGAATAGTTAAACCAGAAAAGTTCATGTCAAAATAAAAATACAATTATTTTTTAATATCATAAACTGAAAATCATTGTTTACAATATATGTTTAGTGGGTTTACTTGAGAATCATTGTTAAATAATAATAATAATCATTTAAACCCATTATGTTAAGTGAATGTAAATAGTACAGTCTGTAAGGTTTCTAACTGCAGTGGTGGTTATTATGAATAAAGTATATACACATGCATGTATGTAATGCGCTGTATGGAGCTTAAATGCATTGAGTTGACGATAAGTCGCGTTTGCTGTGACTTGACCTTCCCTAGAGCAGGTTGTTTGTAGAGGGCACAATGCCAAAATACATTTACCTGAATCAACCTTGTGAAATTATAAACTTGAATGTGAGACAAGCAGTGCTTTGATACTCCACTTAATCAGACTGAGTGAAATAAAACAAGTTGTCCATACAGAAATAAAAATATGGCTCTTAAATCACCAAACATGTCAAATAAACTGATCCTCTGATAACCAGTAATAGGATAGGATTGATTGTAAAAGGAATGTGATTGAGCCTGCGTTTTGGTTACTGGCCTGGTTCCTTTCGGGTGGTATCATGCCCTGGGAGGTGTGTATTCTGGCAATGAATAATGAGGGTATGAGATGGGGACCACAAGCTTTGGAAAAAATCACTCTGGATATTTCCACTGCATAACTTTGGTGATCTGGTGCTAGGTTGGGGAGGTAGACTGAAGTGTTTTGAAGAAGTTGTTGAGTATGTTGTACCAGGGCAATTACAGCACACCTTTCACATCTAATTTTAACTTGTCTGCCAGTCCTAGGGTGAACTCGAGCACTGAGTTTGTTTGAGGCTCTCCCCCCTGGCTCCACAATTCTACGTTGCTGGCTTGTCTTAAGTGTTGCAGTGTTTCTCACTGCCCAGCCTGCCACAAAACAACACACACAGACTTCAAACTGCACATGGGCGAGAGAAGGGTATTCTTGCACAACCGGAGGCTGCAGTTTCAGGACCCCAGTTTCAGGACTCTCTCTCTCTCTCTCTCTCTCTCTCTCTCTCACAGAGTTGAAGCCTACCTACAGGCATTCTGTCTGTGCAGCAACTGATGGTCTCTACAACCTTTAAAATTTCTGGCTGTAATTTAGGCTACATTCACACTGCAGGCTGAAACGACCAAATTCAGTTTTTTTGCCCCTATGCGACCTGTATCTGATCTTTTCATGACAGTCTGAACGACCCAAGTCCGATCTTTTCAAATGCGACCCAGGCCACTTGGGTATGTGGTCCAAATCCGACACGTATCCGATCTTTTCAAATGCGACTTCAATCTGAACGTCCAGGTCACATGTATCCAACCCGCACGTCATTGATACTCGACAAACGTCATAAATCTGCGTTGAAGTAGGCGGGAATGAGAAGATAAACAACTAGTTCAGATTGTAATTGTGCTGGCTCCGTTGGGAAAATGTTTACAGTCTGGCATCCGTTTAGTTGATTAATGTTTAAAGTTCTGAATAATTAAGGGCGTGTCCACTTTTGAGTGACAGTGAGTCCAGCTGCTGTAGTTATATATTATTTTACAGTCTATGGTCGTTAGCATGGTCGTTAGTCATCATCATTAGCCGTGTGTCTGCTGCTGTCTTTTAGCCGTCATTCCAGCCACTAATCTAAGCATTTCTACCGTGTTTGTGATTTTTCGGGATTAATTCACAATTATAATGTCTTGCTATGGGCTTAATTGTATCAACAGACCGTCCAAGAAGAAGCCTGGACTACATTTTTTCCGGTGAGTGAATTCAAATATAATTAATTTATTATTTATAATTACATTTAACATTTTATTACTAGGGGTGTAACCATAGACTGTATAAAGATAGGGTGTAACGATTATTATTACATCGATTTATTTTCCAATGATCCAACTACATCGATTCTGGCTAAAAAGTTACACTCAAAGATCCAACAGACTGTGATCTGTAACCTATCTTTATATATAAAACGTCTGAAACGTTGTCATATAATGTTACGCCTGCATTTCATAAATAGCGTAACATTTATTAACACTGACTATATTTGGAAGCTTTTTTTGACATGTCCTCAAAGATATGTGTAGGAAACGTCTCCGGTTACGTATGTAACCTTAGTTCCCTGAGGGGAACGAGACGCTGCGTGAAAACGCTATGGGAACGCTCTGCGTGAGTGCGTCATGAAGCACATGTGTAATCAGTCCAATGGCGTGACGGAACGTCACAGACGGGTGACGTCGCGACCAGGAAGTCATAAAAGCACCCCTAATTACCGGCACCTTCAGTTTCTGATGGGCTGAAGCAAGTGCCAAGGGCATGCTGGGAGTATGGCACAGACACGCAACGTCTCGTTCCCCTCAGGGAACTAAGGTTACATACGTAACCGGAGACGTTCCCTATCAGGGAACTTCGAGCTGCGTGAAAACGCTATGGGAACGCCACTACCCACTTCGCCATACGAGCAAGTGTCCGCCATGTGAAGTCAGAGCGCACATTCGGACGAAAGCACCTGCGCCCCTGGCGTGGAGCTAAAGTCAAGCTGGTAAAATCTCACGAACGTGTGCGGTGAGGACCAGCCTGCCGCAACACAGACGTCATGTAGAGACACTTTACCTGACAAAAGGGCTTTTGAAGCCGCCATACTCCTGGTCGAGTGGGCTCGAACAGCCAAGGGTGAAGGCTGACCAGCCGACTCGTAAGCAAGTGAGATGGCCTCAACCACCCACTTGCTCATCCTCTGCTTAGACACAGGACCCCCCTCTTGGGTGGTCCAAAGCACACGAACAACTGTTCGGACAGCCTCCACAGGGCAGTTCTGTGGACGTAGGCGTCTAAGGCCCTCACTGGGCAGAGGAGGTTATGCTTCTTCTGGTCCGACGTCAAAAAAGGAGGAGGGCAGAAGGCTTGCAGCACAATAGGCCCAACGATGTTAGTTGGGACCTTGGGGACATACCCGGGTGAAGGTAGTAGAAACGCCTTGACCATCCCGGGTGAGAAGTCCAAGCAAGAGGGCGCCACCGACAGCGCATACGCCTTCCTTGTGGCTGGAGCTCTGGAGTGAAGGACGGTCTCAACGACCTCAGTCGAGAGACCTGAATCTAAGAGGCGGGCCCCCTCAGAGGCCAGGCCCATAGTTTCCACAGCTTCGGGCGGGGGTGAAGGATGACCCCATGCGCCTGGGAAAGCAGGTCCCTCCTGATCAGCATCTCCAGAGGAGAGCCGACGAGGAGAGATATTAGGTCCGCAAACCATACTCGGGCCGGCCAGTACGGTGCTACGAGCAGTAGACTGACCCGCTCCTGACGGATGCTCTCCAGAGCAGAGCAACCGGGGGGAAAGCATACAGGCGTGACCTCGGCCATGCCTGCACCATGGCATCCAGCGAACACCAGAGGACAGTGTGACGTCTCTCTGGACGCAAACAGGTCCACTTCGGCCCGACCGAAGTGCGACCAAAGGAGCTCCACCACCTCGGGACGGAGTCTCCACTCCCCGGGCCTCGGCCCCTGCCTCGACAGGGTGTCTGCCCCCTGATTTAGGTACCCCGGGATAAAAATGGCCCTTAAAGAAAGGAGCTTCCCGTGGGACCACAGAAGGACCTGGCGGGCCAGATTGTAAAGTGGGCGTGAGCGCAGACCCCCCTGGTGGTTGATGTAAAAAACCACCGGTGTGTTGTCCGACCGGACAAGGACATGATGACCCCTTAGGTCTGGGAGGAAGTGCTTCAGAGTCTGGTAAACTGCCAGCATCTCTAGCCAATTTATGCGCCATGATAGCTGATGGCCCCGCCAGAGCCCTTGAGCTGGGCGACCACTCATGATCACCCCCCAGCCGGTGAGGGAGGCATCCGTCGTTAGTGTAACACGACGACACGGAGCTCCCAACACGGGACCCTGGGTTAGGAACCAAGGCTTCCTCCACATGACCAGCGTGCGGAGACAACGCCGCGTAACCGTGATCATGCGGAACTGGTTTCCCCTCGGGGAAAACCCCTTGGTTCTGAGCCACCACTGTAACGGTCTCATGAACAGCAGGCTGCAAGGAATAACGTTGGACGCTGCTGCCAGCAGACCCAACAGTCTCTGAAACTGTTTCACAGTGAGTGACTGGCCTAGCCTCACCTGCTCGACGGCTGCAAGGATTGACGCCACACGTGCAGGAGACAGATGTGCCCGCATCGTGGTCGAATCCCAGCTATGCCCAGGAAAGTGGTCACCTGTACCGGCGACAGCACACTCTTCCCGGCATTGAGCCTCAACCCCAGTTTGTTGATGTGAGCCAGAACGACATCTCGATGCCGAACCGCTAGATGCTCCGACGGAGCCAGAATCAACCAATCGTCAATGTAATTGAGGATGCGTATGCCCTGGAGGCGCAACGGCGCCAGGGCAGCGTCTATACACCTCGTGAACGTACGGGGAGTGAGTGCTAGGCCAAACGGAAGAACCCGATACTGGTACGCTTCGCCCCCAAAAGCGAACCTCAGGAACTTCCTGTGTTGCGGAAGGATGGAGATGTGGAAATAGGCGTCCTTCAGATCTATCGTGACAAACCAGTCCTCGGACCTGATCTGTGAAACGATCTGTTTGAGAGTGAGCATTGAAGCTGAGTCTCCCGACCGTCTGATTCAACAGACGTAGGTCTAAAATAGGACGCCACCCCCCATCCTTCTTGGGAACAACGAAGTACCGGCTGTACCAGCCCGACTCCCTGCTGAGAGGAAGAACTCGTTCTATAGCCCCTTTTAGCAGGAGAGTCTGTACCTCCTGCTCCAGTACCAGAGCCTGCTCTGGGCCCACCACTGGGGGCAGGACCCCATTGAAACAAGGCGGATGCGTCCTGAATTGGATGGCATCGCTCTCGATTATCCGCAGGACCCACTGAGATATATTCGGCAGGGTCTTCCACTCTGCCAGAAAATCTACTAGGGGTACCAGCCTCTCGAGGCTGGCCTCTGGAGTAACAGGTACTGCAGACACAGTGCCCTGTAACAGCGCACTGGCCGGGAACAACTGGTTCGACAGTTCTGGGCCCCTCGGAGGAGGAGGCGAGCGCCCCTCGGGAAAACGCTCGCCAAGGCCACCCCGCTGAGGGCACCAGGAGAAGCTCACTACTCCCCTGGTGGGGACCCCCCGCGGTTTGACCCCCCTGTCAGGGTCTCTTAGACAAAGCCTTCTTGGGTGTAGCGACAGGCCTCGGAACTGTCCTACCCCTCGAAGGCCCTGCCTGTGAGCGTCGCCCCCCGGCCCACTCATCGTGTGGGGGCGCCCGAGTAGCGACACTCACTCTCTGCTGCGCCCGGTGTGCCGTGCTCGGCGCCGGGCGGGGCTGCCCCCGTCCGACAGCCCCCGCGACGCGGCTACGACGGGGGAGAAATTTCTGGATGGCAGCTGCCTGCCTTCTCTCCTCCTGAAACCTCTCGACGACCGAGCCAATAGCAGGGCCAAAGAGGCCGTCGGGGGAAAGAGGCGCGCCATAGCACGGCCCACTGATTTGGCCATCTCCTTAGTGGCACGAAGTGACAAATCCGCCGCCTGACGAAGTTCTCGAACATCATCAGGACTTACAGTCTCCCCCTGAGCCCCGTCGCTAAGCAGCTCTGCCTGATATGCCTGTAGAATAGACATAGTATGCAGGCAGGAAGCTGCCTGACCCGCCGCCGAATAAGCTTTGCCCACCAGCGCCGAAGTAGTCTTCAACGCCTTGGAGGGCAATGCCGGTGTCCTCAGAGACGATGCCGCGGGAGATAAATGGCTAGCCAGTATCTCCTCCGCGACCGGAATCGGTCCGTACCCATGAACATTAGCCTCGGCAACATTAGAGTACATATGAGTCCGCGGATTAAACACCCGGGACGACACCGGCTTATTCCAGGACCTCGACACCTCAGTGTGGAGGTCCGGGAAGAAAGGCAAACACCGGCGAGGAGGTAAAGCACGGGAGGGCAAGAATCGTTCATTCAACTTACTGGTTGAAGCAGACTCCTGCCTGTCAGCCGGCCACTCGATGTTGAGCTTCCCCACAGCTCGGGTGAGTACCTCCAGCAGCTCCTCGTTCGCGGGTGACTGAACCAACAATTCAGCCTCCGCCTCGAGGTTTTCAACCTCCATTTCCTCAGAACTGGACGGCTGAGAAAAAGGTGCCTCCCCCAGGGCGGAAGAAACCCCGAGCTGAGGCACTGGCTCTAGTAGACGAGGACCGAGAAATTGCAGAAGCCGTCTCGGAACCGCATGCTAGATCCGCTTGCGAACCCCACAACGTCAGTTGGCGCCGTGCCTCGGCAGCGGCGGGACCTGAACCGCGGGGAACGCGAACCGAGCCGCTTTCCTGAAAAAGCGCCAGGCGAGAGCGAAGTGTACGGATGGCGAGACGGTCGCAATGCTTACAGCTAGCCTCTTCCAAGGCTAGCTGAGCATGCTCCTCTCCCAAACAAACTATGCACAGAACATGTGTGTCCCGGTTGCAGGGAGAAGCACACTGTCTGAAACGCCGCTCGGTTGCCATAATCGCGGTGAGCTCTTGTACATAAATGCAAAGAAAATTTCTGAATTAACAACGTAATAGCAGAAACCCGCGAGGACTGTCACAACATAAAAACTGAAGGTGCCGGTAATTAGGGGTGCTTTTATGACTTCCTGGTCGCGACGTCACCCGTCTGTGACGTTCCGTCACGCCATTGGACTGATTACACATGTCCTTCATGACGCACTCATGAACACCCATGGCGTTTTCACGCAGCTCGAAGTTCCCTGATAGGGAACTATCTTTATACAGTCTATGGTATGAAATTAGCCTGTAATTATTCACTAAACAGAATGAGGACCAGTGTAGTGTAGTGTAGTAGTCTAGTGGAGCCCTGGACTGTAAAAGGGCTGTGGTTTTGGTGTTACTGGACTTGACCGCTGCTTTTGACACTGGATCATGCCACTCTCATCTCCCGTCTTCAACATGTTGTCGGTCTGCAGGGCGCGGTGCTCAATTGGTTCCCGTCATATCTCACAAACAGAACTTTTTCTGTAATGCTTAATGACTTTTCCTCCTCAGCTGCCCCTCTGTCTTCCGGTGTGCCTCAAGGATCCATTCTTGGTCCAATTCTGTTTTCACTGTATGTATATGCTGCCACTTGGTCAACTCATCTCCAATCACAATGTTCATTTCCATTTCCATTCTGAGCAATCGTTCTGCGCTGGATCCTCTCCATAACTGCCTTCAGGACATCAAACAGTGGCTTTCCCAGAATTTCCTTCATCAGAATGAAGGAAAGACTGAGTGCATCCTGTTCAATCCGGACTCACCCAATAGGTCTCTCAGTTTTGGTCCTCTAACACTTCAGTTTGCACCCAATGTGCGTAACCTGGGTGTAATTTTTGACAAAAATATGCAGTATGAAAAACAGATTAGTGCAGTTGTAAAGGCAAGCTTTTTACCAGTTAAGGCTCCTGAGCAAGGTCAAACCATTTCTGTCCAGAGCTGACCTTGAAAAATCCATTAATGCATTCATCAGCTCAAGGATAGACTACTGCAATGCCCTTTACATTGGACTTAATAAATCACTCCTCAATAGGCTTCAACTGGCACAAAACTCGGCAGCACGTCTCCTCTGCAACATCTCTAAGCGCTCACATATCACCCCTGTCCTCCACTCGCTCCACTGGCTCCCAGTGCGATTAAGGGTGGAGTATAAGGTCCTGCTGTTTGTGTTCAAGGCCATCAATGGTATGGCCCTGGCCTACCTCGCTGAATTAATAACGGTCTACCAACCAGCCAGAACCCTGTGCTCCTCTGAACACACCTCTCTGGTGATTCCAAAGACAAAATACATAAAGTTTGGAGGTCGGTCATTTGCCGTCCAGGGCCCAAAGCTGTGGAACGCACTTCCACCACACCTACAAAGCATCACCGTGTTAAGTGTTTTTAAATCACAGTTGAAAACACATCTATTTAGAGAAGCTTTTAACACGTAGCCTTTGACTCGACTGCTATTTTTATGTACACTTATGTTTTTATATACTGTTGTCCTTTTATGCTTTTTACTGGAAAGTGCCTTGTGCACCTTTTGGCTGTTGTAAGGCGCTCTACAAATAAAATTTGATTGATTGATAGTTGTAATGTCCGCCACAAATTCTTAAGCTAAAATACATTTATTACAACCTTTTGGACATTGTAGTAATTTAAGTTATATTGTTTCCAAGTTGTCTGTGAAGGAGGTAACTATCTATTTGTTTGTGTAAAGTTTTCCTCTAGGTGATCAAGAACATCTCAGGCTGGACCAGTGGATGCTCAACGTGAAACGGCAGAATTGGACTCCTAACAAATGTTCTCGTCTGTGCAGTGAACATTTCGAGAGTCATCACTTCACCACTGACTCCAGGGTACAGACACCTCGTTTCATAGCTTACAAAGGGTTAGGGTTGTCAAAATTGCTCAAAAATGACGTTCAAATATTCCCTCTAAAAAACACATATTCGAACTAATCGAACATCTGGTTGCCCATTTTGTCATCTACCGGCAAACTAAACGGTTTGAGAATGAACACAAGCGGGACAACAAAACCGTCACAGTGGAAAAATTGTATATGAGCATGTGACTGTCTGTCCGGGTTTTGTTGAGGCGGCATGATTCTCTATGCAGGAAAACCCCAATGATGACCAATAATGTAATATTTTGCATGCTTCTTGTCATTTTTATTAGGGAAGGACATGCCTGAAGGACACCGCTGTGCCAACCATTTTCAAAGAACAGAAGCCAAAATTGGCACACTTGGTAAGTATTGATGAGGTGGTAAGTGGCATCCCTGTTTCAGCTGTAAATAGTAATGAGGAGGTTGCATATGTAGACAATAGGAGTAGTGCCAACAGCTATGCTGTCAATTAGAGCAATGTCATGATGATGGAAGACACATCTGAACAGGCCTTTGTCGCTCAAGATGTCGGGCATGATGACATTGCTCTGACAGTGAAAGTGTGTGAGGATTATGGTTTGGGTAGCAGCGCTCAACACATAAATCGGAGTGGAAAATACTTTGGTTCTTTTGAGTGATCACTGCTACTATATTTCAGAGCTTCCGAAAACAATTAAAAGGAAAGCTTATGAGGTAAAGGACAAGCTATGTGTAGCTCGCAATAAGCTGAGGTTGAAAAGGCAACAGACAAGACTAAAGGCAAGAGTTTCTTCTTTGAAAGATGTCGTCAAAGTGCTTCAGAAGAAACTTGTAATTTCAAGTCAATGTGCCTCTCTTCTTGAATGTCTGGATGATGTTCCCCGGGAGATATTTCAGAGAATCCAAACAAAGAAAAAAGCAGTGTTTTCCGAAAACATTAATCAATTCGCAACTGCACTGCACTTCTACTCTCCAAAGGCCTATGACTATGTGAGAGAGAAGTTTCTCTTGGCTTCGCCTCATCCTCAGACCATACGAAAATGGTACAGTAGCATCTCTGCAGATCCTGGATATACCGTTGCTTCATTCACAGCTTTAATAAGTCATGTTGCTGAGCAGAAGAAAGTTGGTAAAGACACAGTTTTCTCATTGATGATGGATGAAATGTACATTCATAAGCAAAGTGAGTTTGGCGGCGACCAAATTCATGGCTATGTTGACATTGGAGGTGGTGAGATCGAAAATGTTGTGGCAACACAAGCACTGGTCCTCATGGCTGTTGCCATTAATGAGTCTTTGAAGATTCCCATTGATTACTTTCTTATCTACAGCATGACAGGAAAAGAGAGAGCAAGCATCATCCGAGAGAGCCTTGTTAGGCTTCATGCAATCAGAGTTATGGTTGTCTTCTTGACGTGTGATGGTCCCTCCCAAAACATAGCAATGATCAGAGAGCTTGGTGCTAACTTGTGCATCATGGATATGAGACCTTACTTTCTCCATCCTGAGGATCACACACATAAAATCCAAGTGCTCTTGGATCCATGTCATATGCTCAAGCTTCTTCGGAATGTGTTCTCAACAGTTGAGGTTCTGGTAAGAGAAGATGGCCAGCAGATAATGTGGCGGTACATTGAGGAGCTCCACAAGCTTCAGGAGAAGGAAGGCTTGCGTCTTGATAACAAACTAAAAACGGCGCACATTCAGTGGCGTAATCAGAAAATGAAGGTAAATCTCGCAGCCCAGCTCTTCAGCAGTAGTGTGGCTGATGCCCTAGAGTATTGTGAGCCCATAGACTGTATGGTACCGCCTATAGTGGAATTATTTAAAGGGAAGACAGAGACTGCAGTTTCTTTTAATAATAAAAATGTATTTATTCAAGATTCATGAACCTGGAGCAGTTAACAACACATTTACATGTCAAGTCAAATGCTCAACCATTATTAGGTTGAACTAGGTTATATATACGTCCAGTATAAACCCTCCCTCTATATATACGTGTCCAGTATAAACCCTCCCTCTATATATACGTGTCCAGTATAAACCCTCCCTCTATATATACGTCCAGTATAAACCCTCCCTCTATATATACGTCCAGTATAAACCCTCCCTCTATATATACGTGTCCAGTATAAACCCTCCCTCTATATATACGTCCAGTATAAACCCTCCCTCTATATATACGTCCAGTATAAACCCTCCCTCTATATATACGTCCAGTATAAACCCTCCCTCTATATATACGTCCAGTATAAACCCTCCCTCTATATATACGTCCAGTATAAACCCTCCCTCTATATATACACGTGTCCAGTATAAACCCTCCCTCTATATATACACGTGTCCAGTATAAACCCTCCCTCTATATACACGTGTCCAGTATAAACCCTCCCTCTATATATACACGTGTCCAGTATAAACCCTCCCTCTATATATACACGTGTCCAGTATAAACCCTCCCTCTATATATACACGTGTCCAGTATAAACCCTCCCTCTATATATACACGTGTCCAGTATAAACCCTCCCTCTATATATACACGTGTCCAGTATAAACCCTCCCTCTATATATACACGTGTCCAGTATAAACCCTCCCTCTATATATACACGTGTCCAGTATAAACCCTCCCTCTATATATACACGTGTCCAGTATAAACCCTCCCTCTATATATACACGTGTCCAGTATAAACCCTCCCTCTATATATACACGTGTCCAGTATAAACCCTCCCTCTATATATACACGTGTCCAGTATAAACCCTCCCTCTATATATACACGTGTCCAGTATAAACCCTCCCTCTATATATACACGTGTCCAGTATAAACCCTCCCTCTATATATACACGTGTCCAGTATAAACCCTCCCTCTATATATACACGTGTCCAGTATAAACCCTCCCTCTATATATACACGTGTCCAGTATAAACCCTCCCTCTATATATACACGTGTCCAGTATAAACCCTCCCTCTATATATACACGTGTCCAGTATAAACCCTCCCTCTATATATACACGTGTCCAGTATAAACCCTCCCTCTATATATACACGTGTCCAGTATAAACCCTCCCTCTATATATACACGTGTCCAGTATAAACCCTCCCTCTATATATACACGTGTCCAGTATAAACCCTCCCTCTATATATACACGTGTCCAGTATAAACCCTCCTCTATATATACACGTGTCCAGTATAAACCCTCCCTCTATATATACACGTGTCCAGTATAAACCCTCCCTCTATATATACACGTGTCCAGTATAAACCCTCCCTCTATATATACACGTGTCCAGTATAAACCCTCCCTCTATATATACACGTGTCCAGTATAAACCCTCCCTCTATATATACACGTGTCCAGTATAAACCCTCCCTCTATATATACACGTGTCCAGTATAAACCCTCCCTCTATATATACACGTGTCCAGTATAAACCCTCCCTCTATATATACACGTGTCCAGTATAAACCCTCCCTCTATATATACACGTGTCCAGTATAAACCCTCCCTCTATATATACACGTGTCCAGTATAAACCCTCCCTCTATATATACACGTGTCCAGTATAAACCCTCCCTCTATATATACACGTGTCCAGTATAAACCCTCCCTCTATATATACACGTGTCCAGTATAAACCCTCCCTCTATATATACACGTGTCCAGTATAAACCCTCCCTCTATATATACACGTGTCCAGTATAAACCCTCCCTCTATATATACACGTGTCCAGTATAAACCCTCCCTCTATATATACACGTGTCCAGTATAAACCCTCCCTCTATATATACACGTGTCCAGTATAAACCCTCCCTCTATATATACACGTGTCCAGTATAAACCCTCCCTCTATATATACACGTGTCCAGTATAAACCCTCCCTCTATATATACACGTGTCCAGTATAAACCCTCCCTCTATATATACACGTGTCCAGTATAAACCCTCCCTCTATATATACACGTGTCCAGTATAAACCCTCCCTCTATATATACACGTGTCCAGTATAAACCCTCCCTCTATATATACACGTGTCCAGTATAAACCCTCCCTCTATATATACACGTGTCCAGTATAAACCCTCCCTCTATATATACACGTGTCCAGTATAAACCCTCCCTCTATATATACACGTGTCCAGTATAAACCCTCCCTCTCCCGTACAGGTTGTGATGCCTTTAAAGCCCATGTTATTCTATCCTCCCCGTACATGTTATTAACTCTGGAGTCCCTCTTATCTGGAACCCATAAAGTCTACATGGCTCAGTCAAAACACATCCTGCGCTTGGGAGAGGACATGAGACTTTCCATGGGAACTGAAGTTATTTACAGCAGAACCATTCAGATTGGACAATAATACATAATTATAAAGATTTGAATATAACATAATATTGAAAATTCCACCACACGCCTCTTTGACCATTTTTGTTTATGGGTGACGTCACAGACACTACGTCCATATCTTTATACAGTCTATGGTCATTTCACGTTCACACTGGAGATCACAAAAGGTCGCATTTAATTGGAAATGTGAACGGCCTTGCAAAAAATCGTTTTTTTTCTTCAAAAAAATCGGAATTGAGCATTAAGCCCTGCAGTGTAAACGTAGCCTTAGTGACTGCATATGCTCATTCCATCTTTATTTTACATGATTATGAGCTAATTAGTTAAACTTAAAGAGGGTTATCAATACACAGTATAATTCAAGAAACTAAGACTTGCTCCACTTTTTCATTTGTTTAAAGATTGATTTATAAATTTTTCATTTATATTTTGTGTAAATTAGTTTGTTTAAATGTGAAATTGTGACTGACTGTACACTTTGTAGATAACCTCTGATGCATTTTGAATAAAAAAAACACATTTTATAGAAAAATTATAATCATGAGATTAAATATCTTGATACTATGTGCAAACTAAACCACCTGGTTCCTAGAACTGCGGTCCTGAAACTGCAGCCGCCGCAATATCATCCCGTTCGGTAGGTGAAAAAAATCTGTTGTCCGGTTGTGCAGAAATGCATTCGTTGAAAATGAATGGAATGGGAGCTCAGCTCTCCTAGATAGGTGGAAAGCGAATATGACAGTGTGCCTGTACGGTGGCCGAGAAGTGTCAACGATTCGCCAAAAACAAAACGGAACTGAGGCAAAACGGATGTTGATAATGAAATCGCCGTGCGGACTATTATCACTGTTATTGACTCTCGCCTGCCGCTCCCCCAAAACGGCCATTGTCCAATCACACATCATAGCAACCGTTACTATTTGAGCAGGTCCGTTAAACATTGACTCCCATAGATATATATATATATATGATTGACTCCAAGCAAGATGGTGAAGCGGTGCTCCCATGGCATTTGTAAATCGGACACTAGGTACCCCGAGAGATTGTCTGGAGGAGTTGTGTTCTTTCCGTTTCCAAAGCCGAAAACACAACGTGAGCGGTGCCTACAATGGATCAAACAGTGTGGACGGTCCCACTCCCAGTTAAATGAGTCAAACATTACGAAGCATAATTACGTCTGCTCAAAGGTAACGTTACCGTGTTGTCTAGATCTACTAACTAGAGGCAAGCACACAAATTGGACCAAAGTTATGATTACCATGGATATCATTGCCAGAATGTTAACCTACTGTCTAAGCTAAGTTTAACGAGCATTTTAGCCAACATTAGATAACATGTTAGCTAACGCTTGCTACATTAGCTGCTGTTGTTATGTTGGGTCTTTGAGCTCCCCAACTTTATTTTTCGAACATAGCGCCCCAACAAGCAACTTTAAATAATTTTGTTTTTATCTTTCATGTAGCATTTTATGAACGGAAAACCTACCCCTGAGTTCCCCAATCCCGTAATTGCTGTGCAAGAGCTTAACCTAACTAAGGAGAAGCTTGGAGGCTGTCGAAAGTCGCCCAAAAGACGGTAGGCCAATTTACAAATGTCTATGTTGATAAGCACTAATGGTAATAGTGCTTATTAACATGTTACATTTATATGTTACTGTAAATAAGTTAAAGGGTGATGATGCTCATGTACAAAACGTGTGTGCAGACGCAGAGTCTGTGTGCAGGATGCCTCCTCCGGTTCCACCTCAACTACTGATGCAGGAGAGAGTCAACAACATGCTCTTGAAAGTGGTGAGTGGAACTCGTTTTTCACATTACTATTGGCGTAAATGTATTTATTGTATTGTACAGTAATATGTAATCCAAATATAGAGTCAACAACATGCTGTTGAGTAATATAGAATAATGTACAAGTAATATATACAATGTTAACGTAACTTGCTCAACACTGCGAACCTAGAAATAGAACAAAATAAGAATCACTGGCACATAATATAGTAGTTAAAGAAGAATGCATCAAGCTTGCACTTCATTTGTTCCTATTTTGCAAGTTTATTCTCTCTAGGTGGTAGTTTTCTTCACATTTAAAAAATAAATCACACCAAGACATACCTGAGAGACCAAGCTGCCCCATTATTTGATAATGATGGGCATGACACTCTTTTAATTTATAGCTGCCATCAGCATGCTTGCAAAGGTAGGGATACTCTGTGAAGCTATTGTTAGAAGGACTCTTAATTTCTAAAAGCCCGTAGTTTGAGCTTTCACTCCCTCTATATCACTGTATGGTCAGGTGACGTACAAAGGTGTGGGGTGTTGGGATTTACAACAAAACCACATGGATACACTAGATGACCTGTGACCTTCTATAGGCTCTTGTTGTATGGCTCTTTTCATGGTCTTGGTTTGAACTGATCCTGCGCTCTTGAAACTTTTAGCTAGTTTTTCATGTTCAGAGCAGATTCTTTTAAAAGAAGTTGATATGATTCTCCCAGACCTTGCGTTAAACCATAAGTTGTTTGTGCTCTGTTCTCTGGTCTCCTGTTCCAGAGCTATAGACTCAGGAAAATAAATGCTCAGTTCTGTGTAATGATGCATGGCACTTTCATTCAGCCCTGTGCAGAAGCCGGTAGGTTGGGATGACAGGGGAAAGTTGGGCAGGTCATCTGGTTGTCTAACTGTAGCTGCACCAGGGTTAACACAAGGCTCTCCAATTTGACTAACCAGTGGCAGCTGGAAAAGGTGAGAACTATAAATTATAATCATTAATGTGCAAACATATTTTTCTTTACAGAGAGTCCTGAGCACCTCCCACTTTATGGATGCCCGCTGGAAAGGGAGCCTGAGGAGGTTATGCACCTTTTTCATCAACAATGGAAATTAAACATTCTGATTCTCAAAACGGCTATTCTCAAAACAACAGAGAAATGTTAGTTAGCTTTGAATGGCTTTGACGCACATGTAGGTTTAGCTACCTAACCCTTGTTTTGCAACAAAATAGCTACTTGCAAAAGACAATAATAGACCATATCATATGAAAGAGTACTTACCCGGCAGTGCAAGAGCATGACTGGTCCACAAGGCTGTGCTGGTTGCATTTGAGGTACGGGTCATGGGGTTTCTCAGATTTAGCTTGAGACCGGTAAGCATTAGCTTCGATTGCAGTCGTGTCTTCTTCATTACGTATTTTAATATTGTGAATATATCCCTCCACTGCATACTGTAACCCCTTTTGCCTCGATCTGGAGGATATCGAGGTATTGCTCCAAAAAAGGTCACTGACACGCACGGGTATACCTCTTCCCGCCATGGCAATCTGTCACGCTTGTCGCGTTTGACCATTTATTTGTCGGACGTAGCAACAGTAACTAAGCGGGGCGGGGCTCGGCGAAAGGCTAATTCCTACACAAGGAAATTGAAAGTTTTTGTCCGTTTTAGAAGTGAAACGTTGTTCGCTAGCTAACTATGATTACTATCGTAATGTTTGCATCCCTTATTTTAGCTAACCTAACATCAGTCAATGATAAATCTTTATCCTAAAGACATGGGTAATGTTGCAGATCAGTTTATGCGAACATTAAGCAAGGGTTTCAGTTGCAGACCTGTTATGGTAGGTTAACCATACAGCTGCATTGTAAATGTGGGGGAGATTTAAGCTGCTATGGTAAGTTTAATTATGATTCCCTATACATAATTCACCGAAATACTATTTATAAATGTATCTGCAATACAAAAATGTTATTTAAATGTAACATTGTTATATATTTTTTACCTGCCCATGGTGATGTGCTAGCCAGTGCAGACTGCAGAGCACACTGATCAACAATACATTAATGTCATTGTATCTATTTTGATCATGTTAAGTCAATAGATATCTATGTAGTGTTGTACTTGCTCTACAGTACCATTCATGTTTAATGGTGACTAGGCAACCCCTACAAAGGGGTACATTTTGGCTGCAAGTCTATTGATACTTATTTTTATTTTTATTTTTCAGATTAAAATGTATTGTATTTTTTGTGGATCCTTCCTGCAACCTGAAACAAAATTCTGCAGTTCATGTGGCAAAAACATAAAGTTCTTGCGTGATGCCAATAAGCCTGGCATAAGTCAAGGTAATATTACAAAGATTAATGATTAGGCTTAGGCTATCAAAATTCTAGACTGAGTATTGATCTGCACACTGAATGAGTGAACAACAGGATTAGCAATAACCTATGCACCATCTTAATGATATTTGATTGTTTGAAGCAGGAAGTACAGGAAATAGTGCGCTGGCTTCTATCCCAAAATTCCGGAAAAGACTATCATGCTTCAAAAAGAAAGAAGAACCACTGAAAGAAAAACCTGTGACGGTAAATTTGATGTAGGCTAATCATTTTGTCCATTCTGTCATATTTGTTGTGTGTCAATACACTTGTTTACAGTTGCCTCCCTCTATGTTTATTTGTAGATTACAGTAGGCATTATGGAGGTGCTAAACAGAGCGTTGAAACCTGTCAGGGGAATGGCACTACCCCTTAAAGTGCAACCAACGTTGGATGCAGAGCAATTACAGCAAGCTGCTGAACAAAAAATGAAGGATTTTTACAAAGATTTAGATGGTACCTTCATTCTGCTCTACCCTGATGGTACGAAGATAATTAATATACCAGGCACAGAAACTGCCTTCTCTCTAAAACAATACAAGAAGACGGTGAGAAAGAATTACCATCGCATCACAGTGTACATTTGTCAGACAGAAGATTTCCTTAGATATTGTAAGTAATTTTAGAATTAATAACAAAACAAGAGCTCTCTTATATTGAACCATTCAAGTAAATTGGTGCATTGTTCATATGTATAAAAAATCAAAATGTCTGATTTTGTATTTCACAGCTCAGTATACCAGCTCAGACTCGTCTGATTCAGAGGGGATCATTACTAGAAGAAGTGGTGCAGAATTCAATTTGTCTGATAAGGTAGTGAAGCCGTTTTACCTTCTTACTTGACTCAAGTGCAGGTCATAGATGGTGTGCCCTTTAGCAGTTTGAGTCAAAATTCAGGTTTGAGGTTCAGTAACGTTTAGGACTGACTGCGAATACTGTTTGTTTTAAAAATAGTATCCTAAAGAATATAATTTGCAAGCAGTTTATAAGAATTGAGGGCCCTACTGCAACTCAATATTATATGAGGTTATGTTAAATGTTACTGTGAATGAAACAGGAAATGACATATGTCGCCCATGTGTACGCATGCGCGTGTCTCTCAGAGGAGCTGTCCAGACCGCAAATGCAACATACTTGACTTCTGTAGAGTTAAATCACCGACGTAAATATAAACGAAGCAATCGTAATGTGCATGGCAAAGTTGAAGAACTGTACTCGTTAATTTGCACAAAGAATAGTTTCAGCTTGCTGCCTTTATCGTTTGCGAGCTGGCAGAAGTTGGCTAACGCGTTAGCTACCTTAGCTTAGCTTTCTTTACAACAAGAAGGCGTGCGGAAGTAACGCATGTTAGCTACCTGTTAGCCTCCGCTCTGTTCTCAGTATCGGTTATGCGATATTGTGAGTGAGTGGCTAAACAGTGTTAGCCATCTTTTGCTGTTTCAATCAAGCAAGCAATGGATGAGTCACAGGGACGGGCCAATGCAGAGGTAATTAACGTTTTGAGTTAACACTAGACAAATCACGTTACGTTAGATAATATACTGACCTTTTCTGCAGCTTATTATGTTATGTTCCCTCCCACCTTCATTTCCCCCGCCGATTTAGTTAAGGCTGGCAAATAAACACCCGTCCACATAATTTTGTTGTATTTTCTTTTTCAAAAGTTTTAGTTAGGCATTTTTTTATTCAATAACGATTACATTTATTTATCAGTTACCGCATTCTCCAGTTTTACCTCCCCGATCTCGTGGTGAACTCAGGTCCGTACTCATTATATATATATTGAATATTGTCTTTCCTCAGCACACCGGTGAACGAAAAGATAATTCATCACAGACTGGAAGAAAAACCGTGTGTTTAGATGCTTTAAAGACTGAAAGGAAAACAGCCAGTGCAGAGGCTTTGCCAGTGGAAAGCGACAGTGCAGATTTCTCACAGACTAAATCAGAAACAAGCAATGGATACTCTTTACAGACTGAAAGCCAATCACTCCGTACTGATGCTTTGCAGGCAGTTCAAGAGACAGACCGCGTTGATGCTCCGCAGACTCTAAGAGAAACAGTGAATACAGATGCACCCCAATCTGTGAAAGACATACTCTGTGAAGCATCAAATCCCCCAAAGTCCAATGGAGAAGCATCAAGCACAGACATACCACTTGACATGGGAGTTGTGGACGCTGATGAGGAGATGGAGGTCAGTGCAATTAAATTGGAAGATGAGCAGATGCTGGAAGAAGATAACTGGAAGGTGATGCCTGTGATAACTGCCATGGGTGAGGGAAGCAACATGAACTCTTCAAGCCTGTATCCTAGTAATGAGGGGGACAGTCGGTCAGATGCTTTTATGGAAGTGGACATGGACGACTCAACGACTAATAAAGTGATCAACACTGATTTCATGCCCTGTATTGTGGCTACTGGTAAGATGGCATTGCTCCTCGCATATTTGTTTGGCTGTATAGCTTAAGTATCAGAATAGTTTATGGCTATTTAGCTGAAGGATTGGACTGTCTCTTTCCATTTATGTTTGTTATTTTTTTACTGGTTGGTTGAACACCCTGACTAACAATATTCTACCGATCAAACAGTCTCCATGACAGAAGACACAGAGACACCAGCTATAAAGGAGGACCAACCTGAAGATGTCAAACCGTTTCAACTCGATTCCACCTTGTCCACCAAAACTGTTGCAACACAAAACAGGAAAGGTGAGAGTTTGAAATGAGTGCATTGTTATTGGTCAGTAATGGTTTTACTGCTTGTTTGGCGTTTTAAACACCTAAGCTAAACGACATGTCACCTTTGTTCTGTAGGGCTGAAGAATGGAGTAGCAGGAAAGCCAAACAAAGTTCTTGGTGTGAGTGTGCACTTTCAATCGCAACCAACACGGCAGATTTAGGCATGCTATAATGATGCCATTGTGATTAGTATGATGATTGAGTAAGCCTATACAATAGAAATATTGTATAGGCTTACTCAATCATCTATTGTATAGGCTTATACAATATTTCTATTGTATAGGCTTACTCAATCATCATACTAATCACAATGCAATAGAAATATTTGATCACAAAAAAAACTGTAAAGAGTTGCTGGATGACATGCCAGAAATCTGGCTATGGATGTGTGTTAGGTGAGGTAATGTGAAAATGATGTCCTGTTTACCAATCATAGCAAGAACATGTCATTCTACAACTGTCTTGCTTAATATTTCACACTGCTTTTGACCGTTCCCTGCCGTCCGCTCAGGTGGCAGCTGATCCCGTTGACAACATCTCTATGGCTACGGTGAAGGATGAGCCTGTAGACGAGGAATATGACCAGGCCCTGGCTCCACCCATCGGCACGGAGGGGGTCAAGGACGAACCAGACACAACCGAGGTACTGTCTCTAAACTCACTGGTCCTCACTAAGACCAGAATTTCGATTTCCAGTATGTTTAAAGGCAAGACAGCGTTTCTAGGCAATTTTTATGGTGATGGAACTCGTCCAGCGTTGAATGTATGCTCGTAAAGTTTAGATCTGTGTATTGTAACCCAACTCCTGCGGGCTCATTTGTTTATGTCGTCTTTATTAATTTCAGGAATTTAAAATCAGCAACGTGTTCTCGGTGGGCGGCGCTCAAAACTCAACCGGTGAGCTGTCCGTCCTAATGTTCAATCAGAACACGTTGATGGTTGCTCGGCAGCCAAAGCGACATGTGATTGGTGTCAAAATGCCTAATTGTCAGCTCTCCGGAACCAGCATTGGATTGTTACTCATTACTCCAATTTCCTCTCGTCCCTGCAACTCTCTGCCTTAATCCACAGGCACACCTGGGCCCGCCCCCCCTAAGACCACACAGCCTGTTTCTGCCCCGGCCTCCTCCAACCCCCCGCTGATTCCCATGGCCATGCGAGTGGCCTGCTCAGCCTGTAAGAAGGTGCTGCTGAAGGGCCAGACGGCCTATCAGAGGAAGGGCTCCTCTGACCTTTTCTGCTCCACCAGCTGCCTCACCACCTACAGCCACCCTACGCATGTCGTCAAGATAATGTCCAATACGAAGAAATCCTGCCACTACTGTCTCAAGTGAGTTTTGTTGTGATGCAGATGGGCGGCGGTGAAATATGTTTTCTTCGCTTTGATAAAGGCCTTGTACACTCTTTGCGTTCTCTCAACCAACTTTTTGACAATTGTTTTCACCTAGAATTCATTTCAAATTTCAAGTGTGCCATGTTTAAAGTTAGATGAAACTGGTTAATCTGGACAACCATGGGGATAGGATTCGTCCGAGTTTTACCTCTGCTGCAGAGAATAAGTTCAGTACAGTTAGCCTCAGAATACTGCAATTAACTACATCTTATATCGCATGCCAAATACATGCTTCACAGAGTTCAAATTAACAGATACTGTTCAGAGGAAACTTTGTCAATCAGGCTTTTATGGTTGAAATTCTGCTAAGAAACACAACTGAAGTGCACCAGTAAGAACAGTCTTGCATCGGCCAAGACGCACAAGGTCTATGTTAAGGCTACTTGACCCAGAAGGGGAGTGATGGCGCTGCATCAAATGACCTGGCCTCAGCCGATCTCAACTCAATTATGATGGTTTGGAATGAGTTGAGGGGTGGTTATTTAAAATATATTTTGATTTGTTGAACACTTAAGGTTACAACAGAATTCCATTTGTTTTATATAATTGTTTTTGATGTCTGTCATTATCCTACAATGTGGAAAATTGTAAAAGCCCACTCTTGACTGGTTATATACATATCTATATATACATGCATGCATATTCCATCTTACCCTAACAATTTCACTTACCTTTTTTGCCAGAAGTTTCCTGGTAACATTTGATGTAGATTATTCAGCTTCCTGACTGCAAACAATTTATAAATGCAATTTTTTTGGGGGGGGGTGTTTATTCCCTGTCCCACTCCTGCAGAGAGATTGCAAACCCCAAGGATGTCATCACTGCTCCCGTTGATACCGTGGGCACGGTTAAGAACTTCTGTGGCCAAATTTGCCTCTCCTCCTTCGACTTCAAGAGGAACTCTGCAGTCTCCACCCTCTCATCCACCTCGACGACTGGGTCTCTGATATGCAGCATGTGCAAAAAGGCCTGCATTGTAAGGGACTTCGCATCGATTAGCTGTGGGGGGTCTCGGGTGAAGTGTTGGGAATTAAGTCTGTCTGGGAGTCAGAGGGTCAAGAATGCTATGAAAATGTTCTTAATATTTGAATATTAGTCAATAATAGTAGTTTAGACTGATTCAACCTCTCTACTCTGAAACGTTTATGTGACGTTTGTATGAACAACTTGTATCATACAGTGGTTCTCAAAAGTATTCACCTCCCTGGGGCTTTCACCATTATGTTAAAAAATATATTAATTTCTCCAAAGACAGTCATAATGTTTAAATTAAAGAGATCACTATCCCAATTGTGCTGAGATCACTACCCCAATTGTGAAGCATGTTGGTGGCAGCATCATGCTATGGGGATGCTTCTTTGTCAGGTCCTAGAAAGCTTGGGCAAGCTCTGAGAAGCAGCAGTAAAGAAGCTTGGGGTGAATTGTAGCAGCCGTAGAGAAGCTCGGGGTGAATTAAAGCAGCAGTAGAGAAGCTCGGGTGAATTGAAGCAGCCGTAGAGAAGCTCGGGTGAATTGAAGCAGCCGTAGAGAAGCTCGGGTGAATTGAAGCAGCCGTAGAGAAGCTCGGGGTGAATTGAAGCAGCAGTAGAGAAGCTTGGGGTAAATTGATGCAGCCGTAGAGAAGCTTGGGGTGAATTGATGCAGCCGTAGAGAAGCTTGGGGTGAATTGATGCAGCCGTAGAGAAGCTTGGGGTGAATTGAACGAGCAGTAGAAATGCTTAAGCAGAATTGAAGCCGCAGTAGATAAGCTTGGGTTGAATTGAAGCCGCAGTAGTAGAAAGATCTATGCTGGAGTGGCTTAAATACATAAAAGGCAGTATCATAGAGAGGCCATGTTTAATCACTGACCTCAATTACACTAATAATATGTTGATAAAGTTGAAAATCTCTGATCACTAACGGGCCCCATCAAAGCTTACAGTGCTAGAGTATTGTTAAGAAAAATAATTGGGACACTTGATAGACACTTTGTAAGTAGACTCATGACTCTAATTGCTGCCAACCGGGCCGCTATGAAATATTAACTAAAGGGTACGAATATCGCTGTCATTTATTTTGTGTTTTGTAATTCGTATTTTTCACATTGATATGTTGTCACCAAATGCAATGTGGAAAAGTTCAACGGGGTTGAATAATTGATAGCCACTGTAGCATTATGGTGAAACATAGCATTCATGTTGCTAACATTAGGTGTTAGATGAACATTGGGTGTTAGATGAACATTGGGTGTTAGATGAACATTGGGTGTTAGATGAACATTGGGTGTTAGATGAACATTGGGTGTTAGATGAACATTGGGTGTTAGATGAACATTGGGTGTTAGATGAACATTGGGTGTTAGATGAACATTGGGTGTTAGATGAACATTGGGTGTTAGATGAACATTGGGTGTTAGATGAACATTGGGTGTTAGATGAACATTGGGTGTTAGATGAACATTGGGTGTTAGATGAACATTGGGTGTTAGATGAACACATTGGGTGTTAGATGAACATTGGGTGTTAGATGAACACATTGGGTGTTAGATGAACACATTGGGTGTTAGATGAACATTGGGTGTTGGATGAACATTGGGTGTTAGATGAACATTGGGTGTTAGATGAACATTGGGTGTTAGATGAACATTGGGTGTTAGATGAACATTGGGTGTTAGATGAACATTGGGTGTTGGATGAACATTGGGTGTTAGATGAACATTGGGTGTTAGATGAACATTGGGTGTTAGATGAACATTGGGTGTTGGATGAACATTGGGTGTTGGATGAACATTGGGTGTTAGATGAACATTGGGTGTTGGATGAACATTGGGTGTTGGATGAACATTGGGTGTTGGATGAACATTGGGTGTTAGATGAACATTGGGTGTTAGATGAACATTGGGTGTTAGATGAACATTGGGTGTTAGATGAACATTGGGTGTTAGATGAACATTGGGTGTTAGATGAACATTGGGTGTTAGATGAACATTGGGTGTTAGATGAACATTGGGTGTTAGATGAACATTGGGTGTTAGATGAACATTGGGTGTTAGATGAACATTGGGTGTTGGATGAACATTGGGTGTTGGATGAACATTGGGTGTTAGATGAACATTGGGTGTTAGATGAACATTGGGTGTTGGATGAACATTGGGTGTTGGATGAACATTGGGTGTTAGATGAACATTGGGTGTTAGATGAACATTGGGTGTTAGATGAACATTGGGTGTTAGATGAACATTGGAACATTGGGTGTTAGATGAACATTGGGTGTTAGATGAACATTGGGTGTTAGATGAACATTGGGTGTTGGATGAACATTGGGTGTTAGATGAACATTGGGTGTTAGATGAACATTGGGTGTTAGATGAACATTGGGTGTTAGATGAACATTGGGTGTTAGATGAACATTGGGTGTTAGATGAACATTGGGTGTTGGATGAACACATTGGGTGTTAGATGAACACATTGGGTGTTGGATGAACACATTGGGTGTTGGATGAACACATTGGGTGTTGGATGAACACATTGGGTGTTGGATGAACACATTGGGTGTTGGATGAACACATTGGGTGTTGGATGAACACATTGGGTGTTGGATGAACACATTGGGTGTTGGATGAACACATTGGGTGTTGGATGAACACATTGGGTGTTGGATGAACACATTGGGTGTTAGATGAACACATTGGGTGTTAGATGAACACATTGGGTGTTAGATGAACACATTGGGTGTTAGATGAACACATTGGGTGTTAGATGAACACATTGGGTGTTAGATGAACACATTGGGTGTTAGATGAACACATTGGGTGTTAGATGAACACATTGGGTGTTAGATGAACACATTGGGTGTTAGATGAACACATTGGGTGTTAGATGAACACATTGGGTGTTAGATGAACACATTGGGTGTTAGATGAACACATTGGGTGTTAGATGAACACATTGGGTGTTAGATGAACACATTGGGTGTTAGCAGCATGAATGGTCTAACCCTAACTCCATGGTTTGTCTCCTCTCAACTTCTAACACAACCCCACCCACCCTTCGCCCCCCGCAGAGTAAACACGAGGTGATCTTGAAAGGCACCATTCACAAGCTTTGTAGCGAGTTGTGCTTCATGCGCTTTCGCGCCAAGAACAAGCTGACCATGAACTGCTGCCAGACGTGCAGCAAGTACTGTTATGGCAAGGTCACGGTTCTGATCGTGCAAGGGTCCAGTAAGACCTTCTGCAGCTCCAGCTGTCTCACCGTCTTTAAACAGGTACCATTTTTCCTGGCTTTCCAATCAGATTACATTACCTGTAAGCTAAAGCGAGGCAAAAAGTAAATCTCTTTGTGTGTGTGTGTGTATTGTTCAGAAAGCCAAGAAGCCGGTGTCGTGCACTATGTGCCACAGCTTATTCTTGATGGCGGATATGCATGACTGCGCAGACTCCGAAGGCAAACTGGAAATGTTCTGCTCCACTGTCTGCATCACGGCCCACAAAGTACAGACGGTCAGCTCCTCAGGTACAGCAGACCACCTCCGCAGTGTGCCTGGCGCCAGCACACACACACACTTCTGCAGAAATGCGACTGATGCCTTGCGTTATGCCGGATGTCTGTCAATGGAGCAGTCCAGAACTGCGTTTTTTGTTTGTACGGGATGCAACTAGAAGTCAGGAATGTTTTTAAGTTATAGCAAGCAAGTTTATTTATATAGCACAATTCATACATAGAAGCAATTCAATGTGCTTTACAGAGGAAAACAATCTGTAATGCTGAAGTGACGGCATATGCAACCTAAGGCTCCCCTGTGGGAGAACGCTGGGCAGAGCCATCTACAAAATTACCACCAGGGTCGCTACATTACCCCCACCAAACGGGAGAGCGTGTCCTTACGCTTCACTTGTCCAAAGTCCCTCACGGAGACACGTCTCTCCGATGGCCCTCTGCCAATCCCACACCAATGTAGCGTCCGGCGGGGGGAATTGAACCAGTATTCAAAAGGTCTTTAGAACCTTTCCAGGTCTTTAGAACCTGGCCAAGAACCTGGCCTGTAAGTCTTTAGAACCTCCAGGTCTTTAAAACGGCCAAAGGTATACATTACTGGTTTTCATTTATGCCATGCATCAGAATAAAACAAATAAAAGTTAACAGTGTAATAAAGTTTAAGTGCTCAGTCATATGCTTGCGAAAAGAGAAATGTTTTTAGCCTGGCTTTAAAAATTGATACATTTTGGGCACGTCTAAGATTTATTAATTAATTTATTCCAGTTGCATGCAGCGTAACTGCTGAATGCAGCTTCACCATGTATAGTTTTGACTCTGGGCTCCACTAGCTGTCTTGAGTTCAGTGATCTGAGTGCCCTGCTTGGTTTCTAATCCTTAAACATATCAGAAATGTATTCAGGGCCCAGTCTGTTCAGAGATTTATAGACTACTAGCAAAACTTTAAAATCTATTCTGTAACTAACTGGAAGCCAGTGCAAAGATTTAAGAACCGGCGTGATGTGTTCTGTTCTCTTAGTTTTTGTTAACATTCTAGCAGCAGCATTCTGAATGAGCTTCAGCTGTTTTACAGTCTTTTTGGGAAGTCCAGTTAAGAGCCCATTACAGTAGTCAACCCTACTGGAGATAAATGCATGGGTAAGCCTCTCTTGGTCTTTTTTCGACACCAGGTCCTTGATTCTGGCTATATTTTTAAGATGATAGAACGCTGTTTTGGTGACCGTTTTGATATGACTGGTGAACGTGAGATCTGAGTCTATCATTACACCTAGATTACGCACTTGGTCCCTGGTTTTTAGGGCTCGAGAATCAAGTTCTTTCCTAATATTAGTTCTTTTATTTTTGTTGCCAAACACAATAATCTCTGTTTTATTTTGGTTTAATTGTAGACAATTTCGGTTCATCCAGTCATTGATGTGCTCTATACATTGATACAGTGAGTCAATAGAGCTGCAGTCAGATGGTTCGAGAGCCATATATATTTGAGTATCATCTGCATAACTATGGTAGTTAATGTTGTTGTTCTGTAAAATTTTACCCAGAGGTAGCATATAGAGATTGAACAGAAGTGGTCAGAGAATTGATCCCTGGGGAATTCCACATGTCATAGCTACCTTATTAGATTCATGATTGCCTATGGGGACAAAGTAACTCCGCCCATCTAAATAAGACCTGAACCTATTAAGGGCTGTCCCGGAGAGTCCTACTCAATTTTCCAGCCTGTCCAGAAGTATTATATGATCTGCTGTGTCAAATGCAGCACTGAGCTCTAATAGAACCAAAACTGTAATTTTACCCGAGTCAGTGTTCAGTCGTATATCATTTAAAACTTTTATCAGAGCCGTTTCAGTACTATGGTGAGGTCGGAAGCCTGATTGGAATTTGTCTAAAAGACCGTTTGAGTTCACAAATTTGCTGAGTTGATTGAAGACCACCTTCTCAACAATTTTGGCTATAAAAGGTAGATTTGAGACTGGTCTATAGTTGTTCAAAATAGTTGCATCCAGTGTTCTCTTTTTTAATAGCGGTTTAATGGCATCTGTTTTTAGTGACGTTGGGAAGATCCCTAATTGTAAAGAGCTATTAACTATTTGCGGCAGATCTATTGTTATGGAGTTTTTAAAGTCTGTTGGTAGTGTGTCAAGACAACATGTGGAAGCTTTAAGACGTCCAACTGTTTCTTCTAGGGTAACTCAAAGCTGAATTTACCAAGGTTTTGTTTATAGATGTCATAGTGGATTTGAAGCTTAGTTTTTCTCCATTTACGTTCAGATTTTCAACAATCTCTTTTTTAGAGGTCGACCGATTATGGTTTTCTCAGGCCGATGCCGATTTTTTGAAATCCAGGTCGGCCGATGGCGATTATTATGGCCAATTTATTTTGGCCGATATGTGCTGGTTTTTATCCTCTATTTGCAAGATAAAATGTAACACTAATAATTACTTAAGAATAAAGACATAGAATTTTACAACAAAAACATTTAATAAAAAATGTATATTATATTGAATAAAAGAAAGAGGTAACAAGAAAAACTTTGATAAATGAACTTTTCAATAAAAAAAATAGCTAAGTGCACTTAGCAGCATTTAATTACAACACCCGAAAAACTTTAAATAAATCATTTCTTGCGGCTCTTAGAATATACTTTGACGAGTGTACTGATGCACTTTGGGATGAGTATTTAAACATTTGAAAAAGCTATTAAAACACCAATCTGTAATCTATGTTATAGATAGTGCAGCTCTGGGTGTTGCACTTTTACGTTGGTCCCTAACTACTCTGTTTACCTAGCGCTACAGTATTTCCTATCTACCGGTATGTTATAGTTAGTGCAGCTCTGGGTGTTGCACCTTTACGTTGGTCCATAACTACTTTGTTTACGGAGCGCTACAGTATTTTCTATATATGTTATAGTTAGTGCAGCTCTGGGTGTTGCACGTTTACGTTGGTCCATAACTACTCTGTTTACCGAGCGCTACAGTATTTCCTATCTATGTTATATTTAGTGCAGCTCGGGGTGTTGCACGTTTACGTTGGTCCATAACTACTCTGTTTACCGAGCGCTACAGTATTTCCTATCTATGTTATATTTAGTGCAGCTCGGGGTGTTGCACGTTTACGTTGGTCCATAACTACTCTGTTTACCGAGCGCTACAGTATTTTCTATCAGTTTTTTCGACTCGGTAGTCAGCCCATGGATGTATTAAGAGAACCGCTGTGCCGTATCCCCGGAGCTGGCGAATGTGCTAATATAAAACTATCTTTACCGCGGTTCCTCAACAACAACAACACTATGCTGCTCAATCGGTCGACCCCTACTCTTTTTATATTGTTGTAGATTCCCTCAATGGCGTCTTAATGATGTATTATATATTATACATATAATATTTAAAAAATAAATAACCACATTGGTGTATCCCAGGGGTCGGCAACCCGCGGCTCTAGAGCCGCATTTAGCGCTGCTCAGTTGGCTCCCTGGAGCTTTTTCAAAAATATGAAAAAGAAAATATTTTTAAATATAATTTCTGTATGATATAAACATTCTTAACGTTTTTCAACGTTGTAAAAATGTGGATAATAAATATTTAATTTCAAAATTTCTGCCAACGAAGATTTATGCCATAGACTGCGACACACGTTTCTGTCAGATCGGCGTGACGCTGAAAAACTAACAAACAAACCGGCGGGTGCGTCATATGGGCCATGGATCCCACGGGGAAAAAGAGAAAGATGGCTGAGGAGAACAGAGGATCCAACAGTTCTTGGACCGAATCATTTGCTTTCATTGCCAATGCGGAAGCATTGCCTGCATGTTTGCTTTGTAATGAGAAGTTCAAATAACAAAAAGAGTAATGTGGAAAGACATTTTCAGGGAAAGCATGCTACATTTGCAGCCAAGTACCCAGTTGGGAGTGAGAGAAAAAGTGTGATTGCATTACTTCTGGAAAAATTAGAGGAGCGCAAAGATACATTTAAGAAGTGGATTGCATCTCCAAACTCCACTACTGCTGCTAGTTTTGTTGCAACCCGGGAGATAATAAAGCGTGGGAAACCGTTCACAGATGGTGACTACATGAAGGATTCATTCATTAAAATTTCAGAGCACCTATTTTCAGACTTCAAAAACAAAACCGAGATAATACAGAAAATTAAAGACATGCCTCTCTCTGCAAAGACAGTGAAGGAAAGGGCCATGAAAATGGCAGGCAACATCACCAATCAGCAAATCAAGGACATTAATTCAGCTCCAGCGTACTCAATTGCCTGTGATGAGTCGTGTGATGTGATCCATATTGAAAAGGCAGCGCTGTTATGCAGGTATGTTAACTCCGATGGACCGCAAGAAGAAATGATCGAATTAATACCACTGAAAGGTCAAACACGCGGGGAAGACATATGTGAGGCAGTGCTAAAGTGTTTAAATGACAATGGAATAAACACCCAGCACCTGATTTCAGTGGCAACAGATGGGGCACCCAGTATGAGGGGATCACCAAAGGGTTTTGTGACTTTATTACAGAAAGCGTTGGATCGGAATCTGCTTGCATTTCACTGCATCTTGCACCAAGAAGCACTGTGTGCAAAAACATTCCCACCGGAGTGTTGTCAGTTCCGTGCATTGCTAGATGAAGTTGACAGCAAATATTCCGATCTCCTGCTACACAACAAAGTCCGATGGCTGTCCAGAGGTGAGGTTTAGCGCCGCTAAAAAGCTGAACTACCCGCAACTGGAAGATACCGAGTGGCTGGAAAAACTGCACTTTATGGTGGATATGACAAGTCACCTAAACATGCTGAATAAAAGTCTCCAGGGGCGGGGAAACACTGCACATGCTGGAAGCTGTATTGTCATTTGAGCGCAAGCTGACTGATGTACAGCGAGGCACGCTCTCTCACTTCCCCTCCCTGAGAGAGTTCAAAGAAGCCTATCACGATCACACACTCAACGATGATTATTTACAAGGTGCGATCGTGGATATGCAAACTGAATTTGGGAGCAGATTCAGCGAGTTCCTAAAAGGAGAAAATGACAACTGTCTTTCCCTGTCACTCGCCTGGAGATTGACTCGTCCTTGTTGAACACATTCCCAGGGGTAATTCAAGCTGACCTTGAAATGGAATTGGCCGATATAGCTGGCAAAGATTTGTGGGTGTCCAAGTTCAAAAGTCTAACAGCCGAGCTTGAAGACGTCACTCGCCAGAAAGCCCAGCTTGCCCAAAGCCATGAATGGAGCGAAATTGATAGCCTCCCAACTATCGAGAGAGTTGTGTTTCAAACATGGAATGCTCTTCCTGACAGTTATAGTAACATGAAGAAATATGCATTTGGAGTATTATCTATCTTTAGATCAACATACCTGTGCGAGCAGATTCTCAAACATGAACTACATAAAATCCAAATACCGCACCCGGCTTACAGATGAGAGCTTGCAGTCCTGCGTGAAGATAAAAGTTACATCTTACATGGCCGATGTTGAGAAGCTGTGATGTCCAAAAACAGAAGTCACATTAAACGGGTAAGAACACAATCCTGTCATAGGCACATATTTAGTAACAAATTGGCTTTTTTATAAAGTGATTTCTGATTTTTGTCAGTCTATATTTGGAATGACATACAGGGAAACTATTGTGTTTTGTTGCTCAGGTCCAAGGATGGCTGCATTATTGTGCGTGTCAAAAGAGAAGAGGATGATGCTGCATTTTCAGAAAACTATAAAGAAGAGGACACATAAATCAAACTTAAACTGTATTTTTTTTGTCACGGGCATGACTGGGCTGCTTTTGTGTTTTACTGTGTTTTATACTGTTTTAATTAGTGTTTTATGCATGATTTATGCATGTACTTTTCCAGTTCATTTCAAAAGGCTGCTGTTTTATTGCACTTTGTCTATTGGCCAGATAAGGGGGGGAAAGAGAAGATTATTGTATTGTATTATTGAGGATTGAAGAGGACTGCATTTTATTTCCATGGGGAGGTCTGAAATGACAGGAGGCCTATGCACGTTGCACATTTTGTTGTATTTTAGAATCCTAAAGTAAAAATGACATAAAAAATCTGATTTCTTTATTGTATTTCTTTAATTTTATCAACGCAACAAAACATAATACATTAAAATGATAATGGAAGTTGTTAAGTACTTTAACGGTACTTTACAGCAGAGTAGTCACGTCATTCTCTCCAGGGTGCGCTGCAGGGAAAATAAACATTTAATAATGAATGCTCACTATGTATTTGTAGCCTACTTATCATTTTGATACTTAGGGGGTAATAGACACTTATAAGGCGTTTAATTTTTTGCGGCTCCAGATAGATAAAAAAAAATTTGGTCCAATATGGCTCTTTCAACATTTTGGGTTGCCGACCCCTGGTGTATCCCATGGTACCTCTACTAGACTGTCCATTAAATGTTAACCTCCAGAATGTACAGACAGGCTATATATCGCTGCGGGGATAACTGTTCTGGTCAGTCCACCACGAGACCAACATGGAGGCAGATCGTTGATGCTGGTAGCAATCAGAGCTTTGCTCAAAAAGTTTATTATCTGTGTTGCCGGTGCTTTGTGAAGTACCCATGTGTTAGATACACAGCGGAAAACAAGGTATTGGAAACGTGTTCTGCATTTGGTGGCCGCCCGGCGTAAGACCCGCACGCACACCTGCCCAATGTTTGCATATCGATTCAAGACCCGTGTTGTCCTCGTCCATCCAGGTGCTCAAGTAGTCTGCAACACCTGCGGTCAGAAGAGCGTTCCCTCTTTTCACCTGGCCATGTCCGACGGCTCCATACGGAACTTCTGCGCCATGAACTGTGTCGTCGCCTTCCAGGTATTCCAGGATTCTTCCTCCAGCTTGTCTGGTCTTGAGTAGAAATCGCAATCGTTTTTCTCTCCGTAGTTACGCCGCGTGGTTTTTAGATCAGTCGCTGCTCCATCCAGCGCCGCTGACATGTGTGCTCTGATGTTCCCGCGGGTTTGTAGGAAAAGTTCAATAAGACCAACGCCCAGAGCCAGGTGAACGTGGCCGCCATCACAGCTCCCTTCGCCACCCCCAAACAGACCATAGAGACGGCAACCCGGACTACCAGACTGCCCTGCTTCCAGTGTCGCAGTGTCATCTCCACCAAACCCGAGCTCATTCAGTTCATGGTGTTTTATTCCTCCGCCTCTTTGTCTGTTGTCGTTTGGTCTTTCGCTGCTCGCCAACACCTCGTCCCCAATCCATTTACGTTTACGACCTGTTTGTTTGTGCGTCACACAGGATAAGATGATATTCCTCTGTTCGGTAACCTGCTCTGAGGAGTACAGGAAGATCAACTACGAGATTGCGCGCTGCGAGTACTGCAAGGTTGAGAAGCCGGCCAGGGAGGTGAAGAAAATCAACAAGAAGGACTACATCTTCTGCAGCGAGGGTGAGAGGGGGGGGGGGTGTTGTCTTCATTGGTCTGCTCTTGGTGCCGTGTGGCAACTGGTGAATAAAGCTTAATTTACCAGTCTTTTCTCCGTCCATACCCAGGTTGTAAGCTGCTCTACAAGCACGACCTGAGTAAGCGCTGGGTGAAATTCTGCCGAAGCTGTGCCTACTGTGGCTCTACAGCCCAGAAGGCAATTACAGGCCAGTATGGAGGCAAGATAGAGGAGTTCTGCTGCGATGAGTGCAAGTCCCACTACACACTGCTCTTCTGCCAGGTGAAAGAGCACAACAGACTGACACAACATTGGATGAATGATCTCGATTGTGAACAGTATAGCATTTAGCATTCAGTATGATGTGAACCATTCACATGCTCTACTGTCAGAGCCGTAGCGACTTTTCATGTTTCTGTCTTATCTAGAAAATCCTGTTCTTAACAGACTAACAAAGATGTTGCCCCACCGTTTACTCGCGCGGGGGAACGGTGGCAGGGTGAACGCATTCTGATAAATGTCATCTTGATGTGATTTTGCTTTTGGTGACATTTAACAGAAATGCACCATGTAGATGAAACCTGCCTCTGCAACGTGTGGAGTATGTAATTACTTTGGAATATGTTTGTTTCACGACTGCACGTTCCCTGAGATATGCTACTCAAGGGCAATCAGAGGGCAATTCAGAACCCCTTCTGTGTCACTCTAACAGCTTTTTTGGGTTTCTCCCTCAGGTGGCCAAGTGTGACGTGTGCGAGCGTCAGGGCAAGCTGATGGAGACCTTGTCTATGCTGGGCCAGGTGAAACACTTCTGCAACCTCCAGTGTCTCCTCGAGTTCTGCAGCTTGCAGACACAGAACCAGGGAACCTCACGGAACCAGGGAACCTCGCAGAGCATAAATGGTAGGGACAATGTTCTAATGCATCGTATTTGGCGCAGGTCAAGCTCTGAGAGTAGACGCCAGGCTTCGGTACCATTAACAACATCTAATTGATGGTCGGGCTTGGTAGTCTAAATGTTGTCCTGGAGCAACTCGGTTTCAGGTCCCCGTAGGTATTTTAGGAGCAGGAGAGGAGTTGCTTTAGTTTGAATCGGGAGAGAATTTTCTTCTTTCATCCTTGACTTTTTTCGTGGTAGATTTGGTCAGTTGAACATCTGCGACAGCTTCCTTTATGTTGCTCTGTGACTGTGCTTAGTAGTGTGAGATCCCTCTGAGATCCATTGGGTATGTACCCATATTGTCCGAGGCCTGATCCGGCATCCAACTGGGATGGATTTGAGATTGTGTGGTTAACTTTTGAATCAGATCATACACATGGATCTCATATACCAACCAAATCCAAAAGATGTTATAAGATGCTAGCCATATATTTTCGACTGGAAGTTTACTGTGGCAGTGTGTTGAGACCACTTTGCAAAGAGAGAAGTGTTAAGGCAGCCTATATAGAAGTTTTCCCGTATGCCATTTTTTGGTTTTGAGAGGATTTTGTGATTAGGCAAATATAGAACATTTAGAAATGATCGTTCAATATTTACACAAATGTTAGTACAAATGTTTAACGTTGATCTCTTTTTCCTACTGTGTTACTTTGGCTCATCCTTCTAGCAGCCGCGTCCTCTGCTTCGTCCATAGCCACGTCCTCTGCTTCGTCAACTGCATTGTCCTCTGCTTTGTCGGCTGCTTCGTCTGCTGCTTTGTCCTCTGTTTCGTCTGCTGCTTTGTCCTCTGTTTCGTCTGCTGCTTTGTCCTCTGTTTCGTCTGCTGCTTTGTCCTCTGTTTCGTCTGCTGCTTTGTCCTCTGTTTCGTCTGCTGCTTTGTCCTCTGTTTCGTCTGCTGCTTTGTCCTCTGTTTCGTCGGCTGCTTTTTCCTCTGTTTCGTCGGCTGCTTTGTCCTCTGTTTCGTCGGCTGCTTTGTCCTCTGTTTCGTCGGCTGCTTTGTCCTCTGTTTCGTCGGCTGCTTTGTCCTCTGTTTCGTCGGCTGCTTCGTCCTCTGTTTCGTCGGCTGCTTCGTCCTCTGTTTCGTCGGCTGCTTTGTGCTCTGCTTCATCCTCTGCTTCGTCCTCCTACACTACTACCACATCTAGCAGTAGGCCTGGTCACTCTGCCATGGAGAGCAGTCCAGTCATTGCCAATGTTGTCTCACTAGCCAGCTCTCCCACCAACCAGCCCAACTATGCCAGCACTGCCCTGCAAGGTATGTTCACACTCTGATACATACTGTCCAGTCTAACCAGGGGGTTTTAAACCACCGTGTTAAAAGTTAGCCATCCAACTGGGCTTGTTTTGTGGAGTCACTGTCAATAATCGCTACATAGATGGATTTAGTGCTTCCACAGAGCAACGCTTCACACTATGTAGAAGAACTATGTCAACTATAATCATGTCTGAATCAGGTTGCGTTTTCAGGGTCTGGTAGCCTGTTCACTCATTCAGGTTGTGTGCATGTATATTTCTGGTGATTAGTCTTTAAATGAGCTGATCCCGTTAGCAGTTCAGTGACTTGTTTCAGGAGAGCAGTGTCGCCCGTTAAATGTGATCCAAGAGGCCTTTTGATTACTGTTATTGTGCACAAATGTTGACCTTAGGTGTTTGTTATAATGACTGTTGTTTTATCGTAGGGACTCTTCCTGGCGGACACGTGAAATATGTTGGTAATGTAAGTTGGAGTGTGCTGTTATTCACCTTCTAAATGTTTACTCATTATGCATAGAGACGTGAAACCCTTCAGTCACGTCAGATGTTTGGTCATTTGATAACAACAACAGTCTGTTTTGATTTGTGCGGCAGGCCGGCACCCAGACCCTGGGCCCATGGGTCCCTCCGCCCAGAGCTCAGAAGAACAAGGCCCTACTCTGTAAACCCATGGTCCAGAACAAGGCCGTCATGTGCAGACCCAGTGTCGTCACCACTGGATGCCAGACAGGTACTGCGGAACCTGTGACATGCACACGGGGGCATCAGACGGACCGACGCGTTGATACAAATGTACACACACCCACCCAACACACACACACACACCCAACACACACACACACACACCCACCCAACACACACACCCACCCAACACACACACACACCCCAACACACACACACACACCCAACACACCCCCACCCAACACACACCACACACCACACCACACCCACACCCCACCCAACACACCCACCCACCCAACACACCACCCACCCAACACACACACACACACCCAACACACACACACACACCAACACACACACACACCCAACACACACACACACACCCAACACACACACACACCCAACACACACACACACCCAACACACACACACACCCAACACACACACCCACCCAACACACACACCCACCCAACACACACACACCCACCCAACACACACACACCCACCCAACACACACACACCCACCCAACACACACACACACACCCACCACACACACACACACCCACCCAACACACACACACACACCCAACACACACACACACACACACCCAACACACACACACACACACACCCAACACACACACACACACACACCCAACACACACACACACACCCAACACACACACACACACACACAACACACACACACACAACACACACACACACCCAACACACACACACACACCCAACACACACACACACACCCAACACACACACACACACCCAACACACACACACACACACAACACACACACACACACCCAACACACACACACACACACACCCAACACACACACACACACACACCCAACACACACACACACACACACCCACACACACACACCCAACACACACACACACACACCCAACACACACCCACCCAACCCACACACACACCCAACCCAACACACACACCCACCCAACACACACACCCAACACACACACACCCACCCAACACACACACCCGCCCAACACACACACCCGCCCAACACACACACCCGCCCAACACACACACCCGCCCAACACACACACCCGCCCAACACACACACCCGCCCAACACACACACCCACCCAACACACACACCCACCCAACACACACACCCACCCAACACACACACCCACCCAACACACACACACACCCACCCAACACACACACACCCACCCAACACACACACACACACACCCAACACACACACACACACACCCAACACACACACACACACACCCAACACACACACACACACACCCAACACACACACACACACACCCAACACACACACACACACACCCAACACACACACACACACACACCCAACACACACACACACACACACACACACACACACACACACACACACACACACACACACACACCCAACACACACACACACACACACCCAACACACACACACACACACCCAACACACACACACACACACCCAACACACACACACACACACACACACACACACACACACACAACACACACCCAACACACACCCAACACACACACCCAACACACACACACACACACCCAACACACACACACACACACCCAACACACACACACACACACCCAACACACACACACCCAACACACACACACACACACCCAACACACACACACACACACCCAACACACACACACCCAACACACACACCCACACGTGAGCACCTGCTTACTGTGAACAGCACAGAAATACCATCGCTGCCCTCACCAGTATCCCTGTGATTTATCCAAGCTTCATTGGCGGCCTCGTCGCAGCCTTCTAATGAGTCGTCTCTGTCACCAATGTATTCGCAACCCGATGTAGAATCAGAAAAGTGTTTAATCGCCATGAATGTGCACAGACAAGGAATTTACTTTGGCAGGGAGGTGCGTACATGCAACATATGAGGAACGTGCGAGGGCCTTTTTGACTTTTTTCCTTTCACTCCACAGATGACAAATATCCTTCAGTGATCATCGTGCCGGTCCCCGTTCCTGTATTCGTCCCGGTGCCAATGAATATGTACTCCCAGTTCACCCCCAGTCCTGTTGGACTCCCCATCCCGGTATGTTAACCCCACCTGCCAATCACCTCCATTAGCCACACGCCTGTATGTTAACCCCACCTGCCAATCACCTCCATTAGCCACACGCCTGTATGTAAACCCATCACCTCCATTAGCCACACACCTGTATGTTAACCCCACCTGCCAATCACCTCCATTAGCCACAAACCTGTATGTAAACCCCACCCGCCCGTCACCTCCATTAGCCACACACCTGTATGTAAACCCCACCCGCCCGTCACCACCATTAGCCACACACCTGTATGTAAACCCCACCCGCCCGTCACCTCCATTAGCCACACACCTGTATGTAAACCCCACCCGCCCGTCACCACCATTAGCCACAAACCTGTATGTAAACCCCACCCGCCCGTCACCTCCATTAGCCACACACCTGTATGTAAACCCCACCCGCCCGTCACCTCCATTAGCCACACACCTGTATGTAAACCCCACCCGCCCGTCACCTCCATTAGCCACACACCTGTATGTAAACCCCACCCGCCCGTCACCACCATTAGCCACAAACCTGTATGTAAACCCCACCCGCCCGTCACCTCCATTAGCCACACACCTGTATGTAAACCCCACCAGCCCGTCACCTCCATTAGCCACACACCTGTATGTAAACCCCACCCGCCCGTCATCCATTAGCCACACACCTGTATGTAAACCCCACCCGCCCGTCACCACCATTAGCCACAACCTGTATGTAAACCCCACCCGCCCGTTCCATTAGCCACACACCTGTATGTAAACCCCACCCGCCCGTCACCACCATTAGCCACAAACCTGTATGTAAACATGCAGCCAGATGTACCTGTGCAGCCCCAGAGCCCGTCAACTCCATTAGCCAGCCAGATGTAAACCTTTCCCCTTCCAGATGTAAACCCCACCTGCAGCCAGATTAGCCACACACCAGATGTAAACATGCCCGTCAGCCAGATGTAAACCTTTCCCCTTCATTAGCCACCACCTGATGTAAACCCCACCAGATGTCACCTCCATTAGCCACCAGATGTAAACCTTTCCCCTTCATTAGCCACACACCTGTAAAACCCCACCTGCCAGATGTAAACCTCCAGATGTAGCCACACACCTGATGTAAACCCCAGATGCCCGTCACCTCCATTAGCCAGATGTAAACATGCAGCCAGATGTAAACATGCAGCCAGATGTAAACGTGCAGCCAGATGTAAACATGCAGCCAGATGTATACGTTATTTCACTCCTTAGGTTTTCAACCGTTCAAATGACATTTGTCCAAACACCATGTTCTGTTTGGCTGTAAGAAACAAGGTCTCGGTTTCATATGTATAGTGGCTTATTTACTACAGGAGTTATTTAAAGGTCCGAGTTAAAGCATGAGGACGTTTAATATCAATCCATGGTTGAATCGTCGCTTGATGTTGGCTCATGCGGGATTCTGCGTCAGCCGTCAAACAATAAGATCAAAGCCTCCACCCCTAATCCTCGTCCTCTTTATTCCCAGCTTCCTGTCCCCATGTTTCTACCTGTGACTCTGGACAGCGCTGAGAGCATCGTGGAGACGATCCTGGACATCAAGGAGAAGATCCCCTCTGACCCCTTCGAGGCGGACCTCATCCTCATGGCTGAAATGGTGGCAGAGGAGGGACGGGATAATTCCTCTGAGCGACCCGTCGAAAAGCCCTCTGTGGCCCCTGATGGTAAACGAGAGAGACTGGACGTCAGGTTGGGAGGAGATGTATCGTATTTGGCCCCTTATGGTAAACGAGAGAGACTGGACGTCAGGTTGGGAGGAGATGTATCGTATTTGGCCCCTGATGGTAAACAAGAGAGAGACTGGACGTCAGGTTGGGAGGAGATGTATCGTATTTGGCCCCTGATGGTAAACAAGAGAGAGACTGGAAGTCAGGTTGGGAGGAGATGTATCGTATTTGGCCCCTGATGGTAAACAAGAGAGAGACTGGACGTCAGGTTGGGAGGAGATGTATCGTATTTGGCCCCTTATGGTAAACAAGAGACTGGACGTCAGGTTGGGAGGAGATGTATCTGTATCGTATTTGGCCCCTGATGGTAAACAAGAGAGACTGGAAGTCAGGTTGGGAGGAGATGTATCGTATTTGGCCCCTTATGGTAAACAAGAGAGAGACTGGACGTCAGGTTGGGAGGAGATGTATCGTATTTGGCCCCTGATGGTAAACAAGAGAGAGACTGGACGTCAGGTTGGGAGGAGATGTATCGTATTTGGCCCCTGATGGTAAACAAGAGAGAGACTGGACGTCAGGTTGGGAGGAGATGTATCGTATTTGGCCCCTGATGGTAAACAAGAGAGAGACTGGACGTCAGGTTGGGAGGAGATGTATCGTATTTGGCCCCTGATGGTAAACAAGAGAGAGACTGGACGTCAGGTTGGGAGGAGATGTATCGTATTTGGCCCCTGATGGTAAACAAGAGAGACTGGACGTCAGGTTGGGAGGAGATGTATCGTATTTGGCCCCTTATGGTAAACAAGAGACTGGACGTCAGGTTGGGAGGAGATGTATCGTATTTGGCCCCTGATGGTAAACAAGAGAGACTGGACGTCAGGTTGGGAGGAGATGTATCGTATTTGGCCCCTTATGGTAAACAAGAGAGAGACTGGACGTCAGGTTGGGAGGAGATGTATCGTATTTGGCCCCTGATGGTAAACAAGAGAGAGACTGGACGTCAGGTTGGGAGGAGATGTATCGTATTTGGCCCCTGATGGTAAACAAGAGAGAGACTGGACGTCAGGTTGGGAGGAGATGTATCGTATTTGGCCCCTGATGGTAAACAAGAGACTGGACGTCAGGTTGGGAGGAGATGTATCGTATTTGGCCCTGATGGTAAACAAGAGACTGGACGTCAGGTTGGGAGGAGATGTATCATATTTGGCCCCTGATGGTAAACAAGAGAGACTGGACGTCAGGTTGGGAGGAGATGTATCGTATTTGGCCCCTGATGGTAAACAAGAGAGACTGGACGTCAGGTTGGGAGGAGATGTATCGTATTTGGCCCTGTGGTAAACAAGAGAGAGACTGGACGTTGGCCCCTGATGGTAAACAAGAGAGACTGACTGGTTGGGAGGAGATGTATCGTCCCCTGATGGTAAACAAGAGACTGGACGTCAGGTTGGGAGGAGATGTATCGTGGGAGGAGATGTATCGTATTTGGCCCCTTATGGTAAACAAGAGACTGGACGTCAGGTTGGGAGGAGATGTATTGTAATGGTAAACAAGAGAGACTGGACGTCAGGTTGGGAGGAGATGTATCGTATTTGGCCCCTGATGGTAAACAAGAGAGAGACTGGACGTCAGGTTGGGAGGAGATGTATCATATTTGGCCCCTGATGGTAAACAAGAGACTGGACGTGGTTGGGAGGAGATGTATTGTATTTGGCCCCTGATGGTAAACAAGAGAGACTGGACGTCAGGTTGGGAGGAGATGTATCGTATTTGGCCCCTGATGGTAAACAAGAGAGAGACTGGACGTCAGGTTGGGAGGAGATGTATCGTATTTGGCCCCTTATGGTAAACAAGAGACTGGACGTCAGGTTGGGAGGAGATGTATCGTATTTGGCCCCTGATGGTAAACAAGAGAGACTGGACGTCAGGTTGGGAGGAGATGTATTGTATTTGGGCCCTGGCAAGAGAGACTGGACGTCAGGTTGGGAGGAGATGTATCATATTTGGCCCCTTATGGTAAACAAGAGAGACTGGACGTCAGGTTGGGAGGAGATGTATTGTATTTGGCCCCTGATGGTAAACAAGAGAGACTGGACGTCAGGTTGGGAGGAGATGTATCGGCCCCTGATGGTAAACAAGAGACTGGACGTCAGGTTGGGAGGAGATGTATTGTATTTGGCCCTGATGGTAAACAAGAGAGACTGGACGTCAGGTTGGGAGGAGATTTATTGTATTTGGCCCCTGATGGTAAACAAGAGAGACTGGACGTCAGGTTGGGAGGAGATTTATTGTATTTGGGCCCTGATGGTAAACAAGAGAGACTGGACGTCAGGTTGGGAGGAGATGTATCGTATTTGGCCCCTGATGGTAAACAGGAGAGAGACTGGAAGTCAGGTTGGGAGGAGATGTATCATATTTGGCCCCTGATGGTAAACAAGAGACTGGACTTCAGGTTGGGAGGAGACATATTGTATTTGGCCCCTGATGGTAAACAAGAGAGACTGAACGTCAGGTTGGGAGGAGATGTATTGTATTTGGGCCCTGATGGTAAACAAGAGAGACTGGAAGTCAGGTTGGGAGGAGATGTATCGTATTTGGCCCCTGATGGTAAACAAGAGAGAGACTGGAAGTCAGGTTGGGAGGAGATGTATCGTATTTGGCCCCTGATGGTAAACAAGAGAGAGACTGGACGTCAGGTTGAGAGGAGATGTATCGTATTTGGCCCCTGATGGTAAACAAGAGAGAGACTGGACGTCAGGTTGAGAGGAGATGTATTGTTTTGTCAGTTGTGCGACTTGTTTAACTAAACTTAGTATTTGGGTAGCGCAGTACCTAGATTATGCCTGTACAAATAGAAAATAAGTCCCGTTTGAGTTTATCCACCACCAGTTGACGGTCAGGTAGGCAACGTTTTAACGTAAGATATCACGTTTATTTTTTACAGCCCTTTTTACAACAAAGTTGTCACCAAGTGCCTTTATAAATGTGTGTGACCTCTGATGGAGCCATAAATTAATCTGATCTGTAAAGGGAAGAAATTGGCTACGAACTGGTGGTAATTGTATTCCGATTGACTTGGTGTATATATGAACACTCTTTTGTCCGTTCAATCCATCATGATTTCTGCCTGAATCGTTTTCGCATTTACATTTATGTGAACTGGTATTAGACATTAGACATTTACTTAATGCCCAGTGCAGCACAGGCCATGCCATCAGATTCGGTTATCAGACAGCAAGAGATATAACTCCTATAACTAATGCTTTTTATTTAGTTCAATATAAAGCTTTGGTGAAGGAATTATAAGTGTGTAGTCTATGTAAAATCACTGCTTACAGAGTACACAGCAGGACACTTTGTAAATCAAAACTGAACTGCCAACTTGCTAATGGTAATAAGTTGAGGGGCTATGGAAGGGAAAACAATTACGGACCTGTTGCCAGAATATGGATCTGGAAGCCAGGTGCTCTGATTTTAAGGTTAAACAAAAAGTGACTGAACCAGGAACTGTGCATCTCAAGAGGATCTCTGTTAGGTTAACTTTGGATAACTTTAACGTGCTCCAAAGTAAAAGCATTCCTTTAAAGTGTTCAGCTTAAACCAAAGATATAAGCGAACCTCACACATATTTCAAGTTGTCTGAACATGACTAAGTTCAAAAATACTCTCAACGCTGTTATCAATTAGTGTTAGGATTTCAGGTTCATTGAACTTTTTCATGTTCTTTATTGGTAGTTTACATCTAGTATAGAATCACTATAGACTTATTTTGTGTTTTGTAGGTCTAATTTCCAGAATGGTTAAACGAGAACGAGGAAAAAGTGAATTTTAAAGACGAGTACTTCTTAATTAACGGTCACCTAACTATCTTTCTATAAAAAAAGGGTTACGAATTACTATCTTAAAAAATGTTCACTCGTAGTAACGTGCACTATTATTATTTAATTTCCGGTATCCAGATCAGGGAAGCATCTTCAGCGGAGACCTGGACACTGATGAGCTGAGCACCTTCCTCAGCACCTGGGACGTCGAGCCTCCTCCCACACCTGGCATTTCTGCCTCCCGCCACAGCCGACCCGAGTCTCCGAGTCAGTCGGTTATGGACCTAGAAGTTGACTTCCCAGTCCGTGAGTGGCGGTCTGCTCTAACAACTCTACAGTGTTGCACATTTCCAATTCTCAGACCCAGTCTTCTTATGTTTTTTTTTGTAGCTAATGCATGTAGTACCTGTAATTGCAAATGTGTTATAAAATTTAGCTTAATAACGGTCACCTGACTATTATGCAGGGGAATTCTTCTAAATCAATTTACAAATGGATAATCACCAGTAGCTAATAACAGATCTTTTCAAAAGTTTTGTTTGTCATTGGTGGGAACCCTGAGGTGCTCAAGTCAGGCTGGCCTCTGAATATATTTGTGTTATGTCAGAATCCCTGGAGTTAATAGCCCATTGGAGGGACCAGGATCAAGAGAAAAGCCCCAGTCCGCCTCCACCTTCTCCTCCGCGACGAAAAGGCCGCAAGAGAGCACGAGGTGGCTTCCCACCAAAGAAAAAGGTACGTGCATCAATAACATTTAGTTATTTACTCAGCATTTAACTCTGCTTACACATTTTTCTCTAATTGTCTAAATTTTGTGCTATAATGTTTTTTTGTTGCCCCACTTACTAGAGTCGTAGGTCAAAAGCAGCAGCAAAATCGGTAGAAGAACCGCCGGTAGCGGAGACCAGGGGCGTCGCCCAGGGTGCCGTGGTGCCTGGCGAGCCCCCGAAATTGCAGCCCAGGTACGGGGTAGACGCCTGGAAGGGATGGGTCCAGTGGAGAAAGACTCAGCCTGACATGGAAAAACCAAGATTTGGCTGTGAGTCTTATTCACTTATACTCCATACAGCCGGATCGCCCGTTGCAAATGAGAATTTGTTCTCAATCGGCCTACCTGGTTAAATACAAGTTTGTGTTTTCACATACACACACACACTGTGTACACTACAGAGAAGAATGGTATCATTTGTCTGGACGACACTTTCTAAAGTATTTATTCTGGAAAGGATCTTTATAAGTTGTCAAAGAGAGGCATTGATAATGCACTGGCTGTACCCTGATTCTCTGAAACAGTCTGATGCTTGGAAATCCACATTTAACAAGTTGTGATCTATATTAACTATATTTAACTAAAGCACAGCCACACTAAAGCAAAGTCATGTGATCCTGTCCACGTAGTCATTGGTAGAGGATATTTGGGGCATGCAGCTAACTAGTAAATTATACCTATATACCTAATATGATTCATTTGATTCTGGTGGTCTGAATCCATTAATCTTGGCGCTCTGTTCCCCCCGGTAACAGCGCGTCCAATGGAAATCAAAGAGGATGTTTTGAAGTGCACTACAGCCGAGCTGGGCTACGGCCTCTGCCGGTTTATTGGTGAAGTGAAACGACCCAACGGAGAGGCCTATACTCAGGACAGTCTGTTCTATCTCTGCCTTGGCATTCAGCAGGTGGGTCTCTGTCTTCACCTGTCGGCGTCTGCTTCTGTCTTTTTCCAATAGGCTTTCAGTATTTGTTCATTGCCCCGCCCTCTATCCACAGTACCTGTTTGACAACGGACGCTTGGAGAACATTTTCACTGATCTCTTCTACAGCAAGTTTACCATGGAGATCACCAAGCTGCTGAAAGGCTTCCAGCCGACGATAACGACCAGCGGTACGACTGCACCTAAAACAACACTCGTTCACTAAACACAGTTTATTCTCCTTTGATGATAGCCACCCGGTAGTGTCTGTTAGTACCACGTAGTTATGGCGTCTCCATGGTGACCTCTCCTCCCACTCCCAGGCTACATTCACTCGCGAGTGGAGGAGGAGTACCTGTGGGAGTGTAAGCAGCTGGGGGCCTTCTCTCCCACCGTGCTGCTCAACACACTGCTGTTCTTCTGCACCAAGTTCTTCCAGTTCAAGACCGTGGCGCAGCACCGGCAGCTCTCCTTTGCCCACGTCATGCGCTGCTCCAAGTCCGTCCACGAGAACACCAACTCCAAGTCCAACTTCCTGCGCTTCTACCCGCCCATCCCTAAGAAGGACATGGCTACAGGGGCATCGGGTACTGTGGTTTGGTTTCTCTTCTTTACGTAGACTTTTTCCCTACCTACATTCTCAGGTTTCTTTTGTCGTTCACATGTTCTTCCTGCCAAGGAACTGTATGGTGCTATTTGTACTAATATCTGTTAATAGCAGGTGTATTTAGTGCGTTCAGACAGTAATCAGACCAGTTCACTTTCCACATTTAGACCTTTATTCAAAAAACGGATGAAATACATTTTTCTCGCCGATCAATGTCAACAATCTGCCAGCGGGATTTGTTTTACTGAGAAGTGGCATCTTCTGGCTACTTTTTCATAAAAGCCTGATTGGTTGGGCTGTGAAATTAATAGATTTTTCGATTTCAATTACAATTATGTACTGCTCATGATTTATTGCACCTGGTTCAGGATGCACATGATGCCACCTCATGAAGCATGACGCAAATATATCCAAATATAAGTTTTTGCTTTGTCTTTATCGGGCATCATTAGTCGACGAGGGGTAACGAAATGAATCCATGATAGTAAAATCAGAATCCAAGGCTGTGACATAGCAAAATGTGCAAATTGTGTGCAGGGGCTCTGAATTATTTTTGAATACATTGCATGTGTGAAATGGCTTGATTTGTGATTGGGGGGCGTGTGGTCGTACCAGATGTAGAAAGAGTGACAGAGAAGCGGAAAAGGGAGCAGGAGGAGAAGGAAGATGTGTTGGAGATGATGGAGAACAGTGAGAATCCCCTGCGCTGTCCTGTGCGTCTGTACGAGTTCTACCTCTCCAAGTGGTGAGTTGTTAAACACTCCCTGATAACTGTCCTGTGCGTCTGTACGAGTTCTACCTCTCCAAGTGGTGAGTTGTTAAACACTCCCTGATAACTGTCCTGTGCGTCTGTACGAGTTCTACCTCTCCAAGTGGTGAGTTGTTAAACACTCCCTGATAACTGTCCTGTGTGTCTGTACGAGTTCTACCTCTCCAAGTGGTGAGTTGTTAAACACTCCCTGATAACTTCTAACCACTTCGTTTTGTCAGACTGGCCTGTTTAACCAAGTAGCCTGGTATATAATACTTGTATTGTGCCTGTATTTCTGGATCTCTGAATGAAGGTACGTCACTATTGGGTTTGTACCCTGCCTTCCAGGTGATAAAACCACCAATGTTATTTAAGAACGATTAATGCCGCCGTAATATATGATTAAAAGTAATTCATTTATTTCCAGTCAAGTAATTATGTTGGAATATCTCACATGGTTACATGGCAGAAAAATCCAATGTCCTTTGTTGCATCGTATATAAAAGCCTATAAGTTATACCATATGTACCTAAAACGCACTAAAGCAGGAAACGTGTGCTAGAAGCACCCATTATCAATAGAAATATCGTTCATTTATTTTGGTTAACAAAGGACAGGAACTGTCATGCTTAACCAATGAAAAATGACCAAAGCGATTGGGTCTGTTGTTGTCAGTCTTGCAACATAGACAAACATTCTGCAATGTTTTTGTAAAGTTTGATCCATAACGTGCGCAGTACAATAAAGGACATTACACAATTTAGCCCTTTATGGAGAACAACGGTAGTCCAAACGAGAAAATGATGTTCAGAATATCATCATTTTCACACGTTCAGTAGAGTCTGTGGTGACACACCTGGTGTTCCAGATCTATAGAGCAGCAAATGTGATGCAGGACACCTAACTAACATCACCAAGGGACTTGTAACCCGACGCTCCTCTTCATCAGATGAATGTTATTATCGGCTTTGGTTAGGGTTTGGTTAGGGGTTGGTTAGGGTTTTATCACCTGGCAGGCAAGTCTTTCATGCCGCCTCAAAATACTATTGGCCTTCAAAGAAATACATTTTTCGCGCGCGCGTGTGTGTGTGTGTACACACCGCCCCTACAGTGATGTACCAACTGAAACTGTTTTCCGTATCCTTGGGAGCTTTCTCCTAAAATACTCTCCGGTCTTTCCAGCTCTGACTCTGTGAAACAACGCACCAACGTGTTCTTCCTCCACCCGGAGCGCTCCTGCGTCCCCAACAGCCCCCTGTGGTTCTCCTCCCAGGGCCTGGATGACGGCACCATGGACACCATGCTCACACGCATACTCATGGTCAGGGAGGTCCACCTCGCGGAGAACCAGAAGAACGAGACCAAGTCCGACGACCCCGAGTGGAGCCCTGGCCATGACAGCGACATCTCGGACTGACCGCCAGGAGTGACTCACACTTCTCATTGATCAATACGTTCAATAACTCCTCATGAAGTCCTCGGGTCCACTGTTAGGGGATCTTTTTCACACGTGTGTATTTACATTTTATGCACACGTCTTGACTGTGAATGTGTCCTGGACTCACAGTGACTCTGTAAGTGTTTCTCAGTTTCAAGCCTCAGGACCTGGAATATCACTCAGTTTCTTTCTCGCGATCTTACCAGCGACTGATTCAGTCTTGGGATTTACGATGAATGCCTGAAATGTCCAGGTTCTATGGTAAACCTGCAGAACCCGGTTTCCGCAGGCTTGGAGTTGGGAACCCTTGTCTATTTAATGCGTGTAAACTGATGCTCAACACACAACTATGAATACAGTGAAAGATGACGTTCAAACGACGTCCACAATAAGTGCGACCACTTCATGAAGAATCATTGTGCTGCCTTTGTGAACAGTATTGTAGTGTAATATCACTGACAGGTCCAGTCAACAAGCTCTTTCCTGGTTTCTACTCATTTTATATGAGACTGCAATACTGCCCCATTGACTTGACTGATGCTTTATCGCACACTGTTTTTTCCACTGCAACAGTATTTCTGGTCTGCTGTGGATCAACACAGAATGTATGACTGGTCTGTAGGATACCGCTGATTACATATGTCACTCGGCCATGTCGGAGAAGTTGTTTTTGTGACTTTATGTTAAAGGAAAATAATAAGACACTATTTCTGGAAATAGCCTTGTTGTTTTTTTAATTCTAGGATGGTGTAACCGCGAAGTAATGTCACTGTTGTTGTGCAAGTCCAACTTTAATTGATGAGGCTGGCACGCATTCCTTTAGTTTTCGGTTAAATGTGGAGTGATTTCAACTTCCCAAAATCCTTGCTAGCACATGGCGGGACTGCCCAACACTGTTCCTGGAAAATTACGGTCCTGTAGGATTTTTCCCCAACTCCATGAAACTAATATGATTTTAGCTTTTCATCAGGCTAATAATTGGATTGTTATGTGCTGTTTTAGGGTTTGAGAGACATACAGAGCGGTAACTCTCAGGTTTAGGGAGCCCTCTTGTAAAGTCTCCCCATACTGGTTCATAAAGGTGTGTCGCTTTGACTTTGTTTTGAGAAACTTTTGTATCATATATTCTTTTTAAATAAATACCAAAAAACAAATGTTGACCATTTCAGGCTTTATTTATTGATACAGTGAACGCAAAATGTAGATTTAGCTCAGTTTTAGAAGGCATGGCTTTTTGATCAGATATGTACGATGACATTAATAGTTAATTTGTTTCAAACTGTTGAGACATCAAATATAGTTTATCTGGTGGTATGTGCGGCAAGACGAATTGAGATAAATGGTAGCAAGTCTAAATTACGTTTCCAATTTTAAGGTGCTTTCTTAAATCACCTAAAAATCCAAACCCAGTAAAAATATTACGTTTTTAGTAGCGGCATCATTTTTAAATATCTTGAGTATTTAGTTGAATGTGAATTGCCTTGCCTTGCATATTCTTCTCGCAGGATGTTTAAAACAGGTGACATTATTCAACTTTTTAAACAACTTGCATTTGCAGCCTTTTCCATCATCTTGAAGGCTAGGAAATAAAGACGAAAGCACAATTAGAATAATGACCAATCCATTTTTATGCATCAAACATTCCATTTTCACTTAATTTGGTATTTATCATTAAAAACATTAGAGTTATATTAGCATTAACAATGGTCTACAGTGTAAGTGTAAAGAATCCCAACCTCCAAACTCTTAATCCAATCCAGAACCTGTTGGCATCATGAGAGGTGTTTAAGGTATCTTGAACTTCTTTTTCTAAAAATGTCTTTACAAGAAACATTGAAAGAACAATCATGTTACAATGCTATTATGGGTGAAAGTTGAAATACAAAAAAACAGAAATTATGTTCTCTATTCCTAAGCATGGAAAACAAAGAGATGGTTATCCTTTATTTATAAATTGTGTTGTGGTAAGTTGCCACTGTCTGCAGTAAGAATATCCTTCATCCAACTAGTTTGACTGGAGAAATTTGCTAATTTTCCTGTATTGTGTCACATTGTTATCGACCATCAGTAAAGAAAACAGGGGAAAAAACAAAGGATTTTCCACAATCTTAAAACTACTAGAATATATTTTTGGGTTCCAGCTTTATTCAGACCATCTGCCTTACAACATTCAAGTAACGTAAAAAGACAACAGTGATCTGTCCCATGATTTAATACATTATAGAGCTACCTATTTCCTTAATTACAGCCAGCAGTCTGTTAGGATATTATGTCTCTCTTCCTTTCAGAATTGTTCAAGTTCAGTCAAATTTTGTGGTGAGCGCCGATTGACTGCTGTCTTGAAGTGCATCGACAGACTTTGAGTTGGATTTAGGTCAGGGCTCTGACTTGGTGTTTTACGGTCATTGTGAGGCTGCAATGTGAACCACTTGCCCATGTTCAGCTGTCAGCGGTTTTTCTCAAGATTTAGGATGTACTTGGCAGCATTCTTTTTCCCTTCAATACTGAATAATTGCCCAGTACCTGCTGAAGAGAAACACCCCTCAACATAATGTTGCCACCACCATGCCTTACAGTAGGTATGGTGTGCTGTGTTTGGTTTCTTTCTACTTGGTCTCATCTGACCATAAAAGCTATGCAACATGGCATTACAAACTTCCAAGTGTTTTTTTTGCAATGTGCAAACTAAACTCCGTGTTGCATCTTCTCAGTAGAGGCTTCTTTCTTGCCATATAGACCAGCTTTGTGCTAAGCTTGTGAGATTGTTGTTACCGGTACATGTCCAGACGACCAATCTTAGCCTTATGGACTTGGTAGCATGCCTGGTCAATATCCTTCTGGCTCGGTCATCCAGTTTGGAGGGACGGCCCGATCTAGGCACTGTGTTGGTGGTGCCACACGCTTGCCACTTAATAATACTCTGAACGGTACTCAGAGGGATAGTTAAAGCCACGTTTTTAATGTCCACAGAGGCACAGTTATGCTCTGTAAGTTTACATGGTCTACCACTTCCTGGCTGTTGTTGGACGCTTCTAGTAGGCAGTTGTAGTAGTGCAGAGATTTCATAACCTGACTTGGGGCAAATGTGGCATCCTATCACAGTGCCACTTGTTTTTATCACTAAGCTCTTCAGGACGACTCATTGTGCTGCGACACATTGCACTGCCGCATACTGTTTTAGTAGATTTCCTGGCCATGTGCTGGATTCAATGCCCCTGTGAGCGATGGGTCTGGCTGAAACACCTAAACACAAGTAGTATCCACACACTTTTGGCCATATAATGAACATACTAGAATCCCTAAAGGTTCTGTAATATGTATTAGGAAATAGGGAATTGTAGGGACCAAATAGTTAGCACAATTTATTTCTAGAAAGACTTGTGTGAGTTCTACAAAAAAGTGTAAGGCTGCTAATACTTTTGTCCACAACTGTACATGGTTATTCAAAAGTCATAGCTACCTGCTCCTCTGGGCTTTCAATGATGACCAGCTGTCCTCCCTTGTAGACACAGTCAAACCAACTCTGATTCCAAGTCATCTCGTCATTGGAAAAGAAATAGCAATTTGACCCATGATTTTTCCAACCAGAAGAACAATTACGACCTCCATTTTCTGTCGGGAAAAACAAACCTCATGCCATTAAAATTTACCTTTGTTACTGATTTTTAATGAAACAATAGTGTATGCTTATTTCTGCCAAATGAAGGTATATTTTATGATATTAGCCAATAAGACGATTCCGAAAACACTTTAAATCAAGTCCAAGGAATCCGTCTAGTCCCCGACTCTCTCTGATTGGACATTCAACCATTTGTATGAAGCATCGCTTGGTTGATTGATGAGTGTGTTGCAAAACACGTAGCTTTGGGGAGAGCGTTGATAGTTATGTTCGAGCAGAGATCTTTTGCTCAGTAAATTTTACAGGACCATTCAGACCTGGGTGTATTCAGCCGTAACTTCATGGGCATTGGGACCGTTTGGGCTTCAAATGAGTGTCTTTGTGTGTTATGTCTTTGTCCAAAAATGCTGCACATCAAGTTCAGTTCAGATCAGTCAGACTTGGGCCTTTTCACAACTTAATCTTGGTCAGAGCATCTCCAAAACTGCAGCTCTTGTGGGGTGTTCCTGGACTGCCGTGGTTCAGTACTTATAGAAAGTGTTCCTAGGGAGGGAAAGCAGTGAACCCGCGACAAGGTCAAGGATCATTGATGCAAGTAGAGAGCGAATGCTGGCCCTTGTGCTTTGATCCAACAGACGAGCTACTGTAGCTCACATTCTTGGAAAAGTTAATGCTGGTTCTGGTGGAGAAGTGTCAGAACAAATAATGTATTGCAGTTTGTTGCGTATGGGGCAGCGTATTGGCAGACCAGTCAGGGAGCCCATGTTGACCCCTTTCAACTGCCGAAAGTGGGCAGCAGGATAATGCGCGGCTGGATAATGCGCCCTGCCATGTTTTGAGAAACACGGCATCAAGTTCCAGGTGTTGATTTGGCCTCCAAATCCCCCAGATCTTAATCCGATTGAGCATCTGTGGGATGTGCTAGATTAACTAATTATTCAATCCATGGAGGCCCCACCTCTGAATTTACAGGACTTAAAGGATCTGCTGCTAACATCTTAGTGCCAGATGGCACAGCAGACCTTCAGAGGTCTAGTGGAGTCCATGCCTCAACAGGGGGCTGTTTTTGGATAATAGGCACGCATAGTGTTATGTCTGATTGGTGTATACACCGATGGTTAATTAAACCAGGTTAAACTCGAGAAAAGGAGGAGTGGGATTTTGCCAACTGTGGAATTATTATTGGCTTGTTGTTTAAAAGTTCCCTCATTTTAATTGTGTGTCAAACCTAATATGTCGCCTAAGATAAAAACTTGGTTTGACCTAGCCTTGAGTTTAACTCAGGCTTGTCTATTTAAATATGCTATCTGTAATACACATGACAATTATTAATGTAATTGTTGTTTCAGGAATTTTCTTAACAAATGGATAAAAAACAAGTGTTAAAACACAATGTAATCATTAACATTTCTGGTTACTGCAGGTAATAATTTCTTCAGTGTGTGTAAATAGTAAAGCAAGTTAAAACGAAGGTATTCATCTGATATACATTTTGCGTTGTTTGATGTATATGTATCTCATCACACTCACCTGTGCAGTTAGGTTGAGTAATCCCAACTGTATGGAAAAAATATGATGTATTATTTTCATTGTGTGACACCAGATTGCATCAATGTATAATTCCATTGAGATGGTTTTGTCCATGACAAAAGCTGCACTCTGGTTTTATAACTTAATTAATACATATTTTTAAATGCATAATTATTAATTGTATGTTGCTTATAACGGCGCCAGCATTGGGCCAGCTTCAAGGAGTTCTCCCGGCCCGATGGTATAGTCTCCATTTGAGGGTGGGATTCCGACACCTGCATGCACAACCACTCTGAGGGCGAAGAAGACCTGAAGTTCTAAAGATGTAATAGAGACCTGGAACGGTTCTAAAGAACTTTTGAATAACGTTCTTAAAACCTTGAAGTTCTATAGACTTCTCGGCCAGGTTCTAGAGTCTTTTATTATAAACTTCTTTAGAACTGGAAGTTCTAAAGACCTAAACATGTAATGTTTTAAATGTACATGATGCCAGTAAACAGGTTGCTATGAATATAAAATGCATGTTTTTTTTATAATTCCTTATTTTTTTCCTATGTTAACAATAGAACGCAATTCACAAATGAAATAGGTAGGAAAAGCAGTGAACCCATGACAAGGTCAAGGCTCATTGATGCAAGTGGAGAGGGAATGCTGGCCCTTGTGCTTTGATCCAACAGACGAGCTACTGTAGCTCACATTCTTGGAAAAGTTGATGCTGGTTCTGATGGAGAAGTGTCAGAACAAATAATGTATTGCAGTTTGTTGCGTATGGGGCAGCGTATTGGCAGACCAGTCAGGGAGCCCATGTTGACCCCTTTCAACTGCCGAAAGTGGGCGGCAGGATAATGCGCTGCTGGATAATGCGCCCTGCCATGTTTTGAGAAACATAGCATCAAGTTCCAGGTGTTGATTTGGCCTCCAAATCCCCCAGATCTTAATCCGATTGAGCATCTGTTGGATGTGCTAGATTAACTAATTATTCAATCCTTGGAGGCCCCACCTCTGAATTTACAGGACTTAAAGGATCTGCTGCTAACATCTTAGTGCCAGATGGCACAGCAGACCTTCAGAGGTCTAGTGGAGTCCATGCCTCAACAGGGGGCTGTTTTTGGATAATAGGCACGCATAGTGTTATGTCTGATTGGTGTATACACCGATGGTTAATTAAACCAGGTTAAACTCGAGAAAAGGAGGAGTGGGATTTTGCTAACTGTGGAATTAGTATTGGCTTGTTGTTTAAAAGTTCCCTAATTTTAATTGTGGGTCAAATGTAATATGTCGCCTAGGATAAAAATTTGGTTTGACCTAGCCTTGAGTTTAACTCAGGCATGTCTATTTAAATATGTTATCTGTAATACACATGACAAATATTAATGTACTTTGTTGTTTCAGGAACTTTCTTAACAAATGGATAAAAAACAAGTGTTATAACACAATGTAATCATTCAAATTTCTGGTTACTGCAGGTAATAATTTCTTCAGTGTGTGTAAATAGTAAAGCAAGTTAAAACGAAGGTATTCATCTGATATACATTTTGCGTTGTTTGATGTATATGTATCTCATCACACTCACCTGTGCAGTTGGGTTGAGTAATCCCAACTGTATGGAAAAAATATTATGTATTATTTTCATTGTGTGACACCAGAATGCATCAATGTATAATTCCATTGAGATGGTTTTGTCCATGACAAAAGCTGCACTCTGGTTTTATAACTTAATTAATACATATTTTTAAATGCATAATTATTAATTGTATGTTGCTTATAACGGCGCCAGCATTGGGCCAGCTTCAAGGAGTTCTCCCGGCCCGATGGTATAGTCTCCATTTGAGGGTGGGATTCCGACACCTGCATGCACAACCACTCTGAGGGCGAAGAAGACCTGAAGTTCTAAAGATGTAATAGAGACCTGGAACGGTTCTAAAGAACTTTTGAATAACGTTCTTAAAACCTTGAAGTTCTATAGACTTCTCGGCCAGGTTCTAGAGTCTTTTATTATAAACTTCTTTAGAACTGGAAGTTCTAAAGACCTAAACATGTAATGTTTTAAATGTACATGATGCCAGTAAACAGGTTGCTATGAATATAAAATGCATGTTTTTTTTATAATTCCTTATTTTTTTCCTATGTTAACAATAGAACGCAATTCACAAATGAAATAGGTAGGAAAAGCAGTGAACCCATGACAAGGTCAAGGCTCATTGATGCAAGTGGAGAGGGAATGCTGGCCCTTGTGCTTTGATCCAACAGACGAGCTACTGTAGCTCACATTCTTGGAAAAGTTAATGCTGGTTCTGATGGAGAAGTGTCAGAACAAATAATGTATTGCAGTTTGTTGCGTATGGGGCAGCTTTTTGTCAGACCAGTCAGGGAGCCCATGTTGACCCCTTTCAACTGCCGAAAGTGGGCGGCAGGATAATGCGCTGCTGGATAATGCGCCCTGCCATGTTTTGAGAAACACGGCATCAAGTTCCAGGTGTTGATTTGGCCTCCAAATCCCCCAGATCTTAATCCGATTGAGCATCTGTGGGATGTGCTAGATTAACTAATTATTCAATCCATGGAGGCCCCACCTCTGAATTTACAGGACTTAAAGGATCTGCTGCTAACATCTTGGTGCCAAATGGCACAGCAGACCTTCAGAGGTCTAGTGGAGTCCATGCCTTAACAGGGGGCTGTTTTTGGATAATAGGCACGCATAGTGTTATGTCTGATTGGTGTATACACCGATGGTTAATTAAACCAGGTTAAACTCGAGAAAAGGAGGAGTGGGATTTTGCTAACTGTGGAATTAGTATTGGCTTGTTGTTTAAAAGTTCCCTAATTTTAATTGTGGGTCAAATGTAATATGTCGCCTAGGATAAAAATTTGGTTTGACCTAGCCTTGAGTTTAACTCAGGCATGTCTATTTAAATATGTTATCTGTAATACACATGACAAATATTAATGTACTTTGTTGTTTCAGGAATTTTCTTAACAAATGGATAAAAAACAAGTGTTATAACACAATGTAATCATTCAAATTTCTGGTTACTGCAGGTAATAATTTCTTCAGTGTGTGTAAATAGTAAAGCAAGTTAAAACGAAGGTATTCATCTGATATACATTTTGCGTTGTTTGATGTATATGTATCTCATCACACTCACCTGTGCAGTTAGGTTGAGTAATCCCAACTGTATGGAAAAAATATTATGTATTATTTTCATTGTGTGACACCAGATTGCATCAATGTATAATTCCATTGAGATGGTTTTGTCCATGACAAAAGCTGCACTCTGGTTTTATAACTTAATTAATACATATTTTTAAATGCATAATTATTAATTGTATGTTGCTTATAACGGCGCCAGCATTGGGCCAGCTTCAAGGAGTTCTCCCGGCCCGATGGTATAGTCTCCATTTGAGGGTGGGATTCCGACACCTGCATGCACAACCACTCTGAGGGCGAAGAAGACCTGAAGTTCTAAAGATGTAATAGAGACCTGGAACGGTTCTAAAGAACTTTTGAATAAAGTTCTTAAAACCTTGAAGTTCTATAGACTTCTCGGCCAGGTTCTAGAGTCTTTTTTAATAAACTTCTTTAGAACTGGAAGTTCTAAAGACCTAAATATGTAATGTTTTAAATGTACATGATGCCAGTAAACAGGTTGCTATAAATATAAAATTCATGTATTTTATAATTTCTTATTTTTTTCCTATGTTAACAATTGAACGCAATTCACAAATGAAATTTCTAGATGCTCTGTCACTAGGCACCTCAATTAACTGGGTTACTCACTGAGAAGGCCAATGACAGCACCCATCAGAAGTACACAGAGTACCACCAGGACCGCTATGACAGGGTTGCTTCTCTGTGGTTTGACCCCTACCTCCGCCTGACAATCCACGTCACCAGCTGAGGAAATAGAGAGTAACAATTTCATAAATATCAACAGATTTGACCGTTGACTTAATTTTCTTTGTACGTTAATGCATTAAACCACAACATTACATCTGACCAACCAATGAATTTACAGATACATCAACACACGTCAACCATTAGGTCTGGGCTTGCATCTGCAATGAAAGTGTTACTGAAAAGCATCAGTGCTGATGTCTGATAAGGTATGAAGCTCACACAGCCTTTGCAAACCATCTACAGTATGTTGTTGTAATTTCTTTATTTGTTACCATAATTACTCATATTCTCCGGCCCCTTATTTTGCCTCAGTTTCATGAACTGGCCCCAATTCTAAATTAATTGAATAGCTATTTTCATTTTTATTAGATGGTAAGTATTAGACTGCAGTAAGCCACTTGAACGATGCATAAAACCCTTGTATAATCAAATCCGTTAAACCTGGTCCTGTTGATTTTTTGTCTTTGGTTTCTCTAATTTTGTGTCCTTGAACTTTGTACGTTGTGCTGCACATTTAGTTATTTTTAAAGAGTACCAGTGAGTTCGGTTTACTAAGCATCCTCTGGTGAAAGACGGTTCTAAATACACACCACTCAAATGCTCTTGTTTCTGTGACTGGCTTTGACCTTCTGCTACATATTGTGAAACCCATTGGTTGCAAACTCACCAATAGTTTGCACTATTTACCAAAATAGCCCCTTGGAATTATACATATCACATATTGACACAGAAACAGAATAAACCTTTAGATGAGAATTCCGGATATCCTCGAAATACTTCATGTTTAAAACATTTAATGGGGGTGTAGTTTAGAACTTACCAGTGTCTTTTCTTTCTGTCCTTGTAAACCTCACATCGGCATAGACAACACTGTCTGACATAATTAGCTCCTTTTATGTGGTGACTACTTTTAAACACACTCAAACTAGATCTTTGTAACACCAACTTCGCAGGACACTCAGTATAAATGATGTAAACTGAGGGGACGGCAGATGTTATGCAGGATAATAAGCAGGCCCATATCAAATGGATCTCTACACACTTCCTGAACTGGAAAAAGTCTACGTTTTTAGATTGCCTGCATACTCACCAGAAATGACAAATGTTATTCTCAAGGAGACCAGAATATTCTTAATTAGATTGCTCTTCCTAGAAACAGTGTAAAAACAATCTGCAAACAAAATTATAATCTTATAAAATGCCAAAATGAAATGTTGCTAAAAGTTAACTGAAAGTGCTTTAAGCGTAATAAACATTTACTTTCTTGCCTTTTTTTTACGTAGCTTTATATGGTATGTATGAACACATTGGAAACATTTTATGTATGGTATAGGCCAGAGGACTACCATCACATTCTGTTCTGAATTCTTTTTATTTATTATTGAATTCATCTTGCATCTTTTCACACAGCAGCCTTTCATGCTTGTTATATCATAGTTTGATCCTACATGGTTAAGTCTGTAAAATAGAGGATAATGTCTCCCCAACTAACTGCGTCATCACAACAGGTAAAATAGACTCATAGTATACGTTTCTGCTTTCCTCTCGTATCCAGTTTGTTTCCTCATTGTTTCGTGTTACGGTTGTATCTATTTTAGTTTTTGTCTGTGTGCGTTTTTTATTCCTGTCCAGTTTTAATTTTAGTGTCCTGCAAACCTATTTTGTGCAATCGTGCCAGTTCGATCGTGACTGTTTCAGAGATGGCGTTCAATTTCTAAAAATGTAAATATCACAGAAATGGTTTGGGCTAATGATTAACTATAATAGGATTGTCCTTAACCCTAGACCATTAGTTTGCCCTGATGCCAAACCAATTTGCTGATCCCTAGAGATGCCAGCCTGTGCCGTTCTAGCTGTAACATTTCCATGTTCCGTGTCTTTAGGTTCTGTTTCTATGTTCTTTGATTGGTTTTACCTGTTTCTCGTTTACCCCAAATCATGTCCCTATTTAAGTTCCTCCTGTCCTTGTGTATGTTGTCAGTCATTGTTGGATGCCTGTGTTGGGTGTGCTGACTGTTTTATAATTATCTTCTTGTGGCAACTGCTCCAGTTCTCCCATATGTTCACTTAACTGCCTCTCAAGTTAAACGCTTTTTCAAAATCATTCCAGTTTTTTAAATGTGAGTTTGAGGTAATAGCCCCGCTATTAAAGGAGACCCATATTTCTGACACCGGATTCAACGTTGTGCTTGAAAATGACTCTGTGAGGCAGCAATAAAATCACAAAACATCACTGAACCTGCTACATGTTTGAGTGAGGTAAAACGCTGTTATTTTCTTCTAAGATTATGTTTTCTATAAACACAGTGGGCTTTTTGGAGTTACAAAAAGTTTGACCTTTGTTTCATCAGACCATCACATTTGCCCACATGCTTTTGGGACACTTGATGTTTGCTTTAGCAAACTTTAGACAGGCTTGGATGTTTCTCTTTGTAAGAATGAAAGAGTCATCATTCAAACAATCTTTAGAATTTCACAGATTGAGTGAGATTTCTGGGGTGTCTGTCCGGAAAGGGAAAAGCAGCCCCAGACCTTGACATTCCCACCACCATGCTTGACTGTTGGGATGAAGTTATATTTGTGGTAGCCGGTGATGGGATTTATCCAAAAAGTCATTTTTGGACATCTGACTTATAGGCCAAGTTGCTGTCATGTTAACTGCGCTCTAATTTTGAAAATGATTTTCTTCACAGTGAACATATAGTGCTCAAATAGTTTTGAAAGGGCTGTGCATCGTTCCCCAGGCTGATGTGCTCAGTAATGCAGGGTTGCTATTTCCTTAATGCCGGGTTAACCAAGCTCTTGTTATATGTTTTTCCACCCACTAAAGCCTAGATTTAACTTGGTGAAATAACAAAGACCTACAGGCAAATCAAACTTTTGTTAGAGCGACAATATGCAACTGGGGAACCTTCAAATAAATTGACATACAACTGTCACTGTCAAAGCTCTGGAGAACAAGATCATCTCCTCTCAGCTTCCTACGGCCCTAAAATTTGGTACAAAAGGTAACCACCAATAAAACAACAATTTTAGAGAACTTTAACAAGCATTTCGCTGAAGCTGGCCATGCTTTTAAACTAAATACTCTCCCCCAAGCTAACTGCTCCACAACTCCACCAGCCACATGCATACGCCCCTCCCCACTCTTCTCCTTCACCCTTATCCGGACAGCTGATGTGCTGAAAGAGTTCCAAAAGCTGGACCCATATAAATCAGCTGGGCTTGACAATGTGGACCCATCCTTTCTAAAATTATCTGCCAACATTATGGCTGCACCCATTACCAGTCTGTTTAACCTATCTCTCTCATCTTCGGAAATCCCGAGAGATTGGAAATCTGCTGCAGTCATTCCCCTGTTCAAAGGGGAGACTCCCTTGACCCCAATTGCTACAGACATATATCTATCCTACCCTGTCTCTCCAAAGTTTTTGAAAAGCTGGTTAACAAACAAATTGTCAACCATCTTGAATCCCACAATTTTCTTTCCGCCCTGCAATCTGGTTTTTGTGCTGGTCATGGCTGCACTACGGCTACCTTAAAGGTCCTGAATGACATCATAGCAGCCATTGACAAAAAGCACTATTGTGCAGCGGTCTACATCGCCCTGTCCAAGGCATTCGACTCGGTTAATCATCGTGTCCTCATCAGCCGACTCAATAGTCTGGGTTTCTCTCACGACTGCCTTGCCTGGTTCTCCAACTATCTCTCAGACAGAGTCCAGCGCGTTAAATCAGAAGGCCTGCTGTCGGAACCCATGGCTGTCTCCATGGGGGTGCCACAGGGCTCGATTCTCGGGCCGACTCTTTTCTCTCTACATCAACGATGTGGCTAGGGCTGCTGGAGACTCCCAGATCCATCTCTACGCAGATGATACCACCCTGTATACGTCTGGCCCTTCGTTAGACACAGTGCTCTCTAATCTCCAGGAGAGTTTTAATACCATTCAACACTCCTTCCGTAGCTTACAGTTATTCCTAAACTCTAGTAAAACTAAGTGTATGCTTTTCAACCGGTCACGACCAACACCTGCCCGCATACCTAGCATCACCACGCTGGATGGGTCTGAGCTAGAATATATTGATACAGAAAAATATCTAGGTATCCTGTTAGACAGCTCTCTCTCCTTCCAGGCGCACATTGACAAACTGAAATCTAAAATCAAATCCAGAATCGGCTTCCTCTTCCGCAACAGGGCTTCCTTTACGCAAAGTCCCGCTGTACTTAAGTTGTCTAGTCAATATTGCTCTACCCACCCGCAGTCTACGCTCAAGTAGGTATATTGCCTTAGTGCCCCCAAAAGCCTGCACAGCATTCGGCCGCCAATCCTTCCAGTTCGCAGCCGCCAATGACTGGAACGATTTACAAAAATCCTTAACTAGAAACCCTCATCTCACCAGCTGCCTTCATACGGCTCCTGTCTGATCACTTGTCTGATCTCTGTACTTGTTAACGGTCTTTAACCTCTTCTCACTTGCCATGCCCTATTTGCACCTGTACTGCTTACACTTGTTTTGCACAGATACGCTCAATTGCTCTTTCCCATAACCTCATATCTTATACTCCCATGCTCTCAACAGACCAAGTTTCTAGAGTCACCTTATTCTGTCTACCTGCTAGACACACTTTAATACTCGCACATTCTGTAATTAGATACTCACTGTATTTTTTTATATATATATATTTGTCATTACTGTATTTATGCTGCTCATCTGTACTCCATATACCTCATCCTGTATAACTTAACCCTGTATTGTCTTATCTATACTGCTGTACTCCATATACCCCATCTTGAATAACTTGAACCTGCTGCTATTTGCACTTTTGTGTTTTGTGTATCAGTGAAACTATATGTTGTCTTGCACATTTTCCGTCTTATCTTGGCCAGGTCGCCGTTGCAAATGAGAATTTGTTCTCAATCGGCCTACATGGTTAAAGAAAGGTTAAATTAAATAAAAAAACAACACTTGTAAGGTTTGGACACCTACTTATTCAAAGGCATTTGTTAAGCTTTTCAAATATCAAAATACATATATATCTATATCTAAAGATGCTGATATCACGAGTGTAATATGCGCTCAGAATGCCTGAGCGTAGTTTCATAGGAAATGAAAAAAAAATATCAGTGTGGAGATCAGGTGAGAAAACATGAAAGTCTATATTTAACCTGGATTAAGGGTAAACAAGGTCAACCGTTCAAAGTAACTTACACATCAATTCTCACTCACAACAGGATACTTGAGTATATGCAACCCCCAGACCCTCCCACAGGCCAACGGAACCTTGTAGAAACACCAGCAAAACATCCATCATGTTCCCTCCATGCATATAAACACGTGATGATGCAAACCTGGCCTTTCTACTCCACAGTCTGTGTCTTGGGATCCCAGGGATTTCTGCAAGCGTTTGACAACGTCAGATCAAAAATATGTATGCTTGACAAACGCACAATATCTTGCTCTTTACAGTGGATAGAAAAAGTCAACAGACCCCGACCTTTTAGCGCCACCGCTCCTCCCATCACATCATTGTCTTGTGTCGTCATTACGCACACCTGCTGTCCATCCCCTCAATGGTAAGAGTATATAGGTTCCCTGTGTTTGGTCACGTCTTTGTCTAGAATTGTTTCAAGTTACGTGTTGTTGATTGTGAGCGAGATATTTACTTAAAGGAACCGTGGTTCCTCTAAATTTCAGTCCTCGTGACGTCGATGCGCTGTGCCGCACATTTAGTTATCTTTGAAAGAGTACTAGTGAGTGCCGTTTACTTAGCGTCCTCTGGTGAAAGACAGGTCTAAATAAACAGCACTCAGACGCTCTTGTTCTTGCGTCTGGCTTTGTCCTTCAGCTACACCTCACATCGATATTGTGACACCCACTGTTTCAAACTCACCAAAATAGCCCTTTAGAATTATAGATATCACATATTGACACAGAAACAGTAGAGGCATCTCTAGAATAAACCTTTAGAACATTCCGGAAATTCTCAACATGCTTTATGTTTACAAATTTTTTGGGGGGTAGTTTAGAACTTACTTAGTGTCTTTTCTTTCTGTATGTAAACTGAGGGACGGCAGATGTTATGCAGGATAATAAGCAGGCCCATATCAAATGGATCTCTACACACTTCCTGAACTGGAAAAAGTCTACGTTTTTAGATTGCCTGCATACTCACCAGAAATGACAAATGTTATTCTCAAGGAGATCAGAATATTCTTAATTAGATTGCTCTTCCTAGAAACAGTGTAAAAGCAATATGCAAACAAAATTATAATCCCATAAAACGCTACAATTAAATGATTCTAAAAGTAAATGGAAAGTGCTTAAAGAGTAATATAATACACGAACAACTACTTTCTTGACTGTGTAGCAACATATTGTATGTACGGTATGTATGTATGTATTATTATTATGTACCGGAAACATTTTATGTATGGTATAGGCCAAAGGACTAGCATCACATTCTGTTCTGAATTCTATTTATTCATTATTGAATTCATCTTTTCACACAGCAGCCTTTCATGCTTGTTATATCATAGTTTGATCCTACATGGTTAAGTCTGTAAAATAGAGGATAATGTCTCCCCAACTAACTGCGTCATCACAACAGGTAAAATAGACTCATAGTATACGTTTCTGCTTTCCTCTCGTATCCAGTTCCTCAATGTTTGGTGTTACGGTTGTATCTATTTTAGTGTTTGTCTGCGTTCGTTTTTTTCTGTCCAGTTTTAACTTTAGTGTCCTGCAAACCTGTTTTGTGCGATCGTGACAGTTTCAAAGATGGCGTTCAAATTCTAAAAATGTAAATATCACAGAAATGGTTTGTGCTAATGATGAACTATAATAGGATTGTCAGAATCGGAAATCAGAAACATTTTTAATCGCTATGAATGAGTTAACAGACAAGGAATTTACATTGGCAGGAAGGTGCGTACATAAAACATATAATAGAACAATATAAATTATACTAAGGGGCTGAGGGGGTATTGGGATACTAATATACAAAATGCTAAAAAGTAACAGTGCAATAGAGCAATGTTGTAGTGCAGAAAACAGGCAATGTGCAAAAGGAATGGGTCAGAGTTAAAGGCTTGTGTGCACCCATGGCCTTATTGAGGAGGCCAGTAGCACATGGGAAGAAACTGTTCTTATGGCGTGAGGTTTTGGTCCTTATGGACCGAAGCCTTTTGCCGGAGGGGAATGGAATAGAGAGTGTCCGGGGTGAGGGGACTCTGCCACAATCTTCCTATATCGCCTCGGAGCCCTCGAGGTGTGCAGGTCCTCAAGGCTAGGCAGATTGCAGCCAATCACCTTTTCAGCTGAGCGGATGATGCGCTGCAGTCTGCTCCTGTCTTTGGCTGTAGCAGCAGGGTACCAGATGGTGATGGATGAGGTGAGGATGGACTCAATGATGGCTGAGTAGAAGTGAACCATAATAGCCTTACGGGCACGATACACTAGGCACTTCAAAGACGAAATTTGTTTAGCGAATTTTCGTCTCCCATTCATGTTCAATTATGTCACAGGACAGTGTTGAGCAAAGCATTGTGGGATACCTGGCGTTGCGAAGACAGCGTGCAAAGCGTCTAAAGATAGGATCCATCCTATTCTATGCAAATTTAATACGATTTTCGCTCTTACGCGCTTGGGCGATAGCCAATCACAAACGATGTGTCTGTGTACCTTCTATACGCGGCATCCAAAATGTTACTACGTTCAAAATGGAGGCACATTTAATAATTGCAGTTTCTGGATTTCAAGAACTGTACAATGTGTCCCTTTTTTATTATAGATTAAGCGTCATTTAATTTTCTTTTTGGGCTATTTTTCATATGAAATAATGTGACAGTGCATGTTAATTTTGGAGTTGGCTGGCAAACAGCACAATTAAATGCTACTCACCGTAGGCAAATAGCAATACCTTCGGCTGGACTAATTGCTCTACGAAACCGGGTGTCCTGCCTCACAACCCGGAATCCCACTCTAGACAGAATTTGGTTAAACTCGGCTTTGGTGAGCCGAAAATAACCTGGTACCAGGCATTGTCAAGGCGGAGTTCCTGTACAAGCCTATGGTACTCCCTACGAGTTTATCGGGACAAAATAATAGGATTCATCCAAATGGAAAGGTGCTGTCGGCGCAACACCCTGCGATGAAGCAGCAATGATAATGCAACAAGCCTCTTTCTGTCGTTATCCATGTTTGAAATAGAGATCTTTTTGTGTAAATCAATTTATATGCAATTATTCCCTCCACAAGTATGTAATATGAGCAGGAAGTATTTTCATTTGTCAAATATGCCTAAATAAAAATGCATATTGAGCAAACATAATACGTCGTCATGACACAAACAATCATAGTAACAACTACTGAAACTACTTTTTCAGCCGGCTTATAGAAAATTTTGAATTATGATTAATCTGGTCTATTTTCATCAACCTAATTCTTAGCAAAAGTGTGCATTGGAATACACGCCCACATACACGCCCACAAGCAACCAGCGAAAAGCAAACCAGGCTTTCTTCAGCTGCCGAAGGAAGTACATACTCTGTTGTGCTTTCCTAGTCAGTGAGCAGATGTTCAAATCCCACTTGAGGTCCTGAGAGAGGATAATGACCAGGAAGAGGAAAGACTCTACAGTGTTGACAGGAGAGCTACACAGGGTGATGGGTGAGAGTGGGGCTGAGTTCCAGGGTGTTCATGTAGAAAGGCAGGTCCTTAACCCTAGACCATTAGTTTGCCCTGATGCCAAACCAATTTGCTGATCCCTTGAGATGCCAGCCGGTGCCGTTCCAGCTGTAACATTTCCATGTTCAGTGTCTTTAGGTTCTGTTTCTATGTTCTCATCTCAACATCTTCAACCGCTTATCCGGGGTCGGGTCGCGGGGGTAGCAGCTCTAGCAGGGGACCCCAAACTTCCCTTTCCCGGGCAACATTAGCCAGCTCTGACTGGGGAATCCCGAGGCGTTCCCAGGCCAGTGTGGAGATATAATCTCTCCACCTAGTCCTGGGTCTTCCCCGAGGTCTCCTCCCAGCTGGACGTGCCTGGAACACCTCTCTAGGGAGGCGCCCAGGTGGCATTCGTACAAGATGCCCGAACCACCTCAACTGGCTCCTTTCTATGCAGGAGGAGCAGCGGCTCTCTTCCGAGTTCCTCTCGGATGACTGAGCTTCTCACCCTATCCCTAAGGGAGAGGCCAGCCACCTTTCTGAGAAAACCCATTTCGGCCGCTTGTACCCGGCCGCTTGTATACTTCTATGTTCTTTGATTGGTTTTACCTGTTTCTCGTTTACACCAAATCATGTCCCTATTTAAGTTCCTCCTGTCCTTGTGTTTGTTGTCAGTCATTGTTGGATGCCTGTGTTGGGTGTGCTGACAGTTTTATAATTATCTTCTTGTGGGAACTTCTCCAGTTCTCCCATATTTTCACTTAACTGCCTCTCAAGTTAAACGCTTTTTCAAAGTCATTCCTGTTTTTTTTCCCGTTTGAGATGATTGTCCTGCTGGAAGACCCCTGTATTTTAATGAAGACGCGTCTTTCTGACAGCGGTTTCCACATTGTGCTCAAATGCAACAATACAGTCACAAAACATCACTGAACCTGCACCATGTTTGACTGAGGTAAAACACTTTAATTTTCTTCTAAGCCTTTGTTATGTTTTCTATAAATAGAGTGGATATAAATAGTCCAGGCCACATTATAGGTGGAAAAGGTGCTGATGTGATTTATCGTTATTTACACATAGAAAACTGACATTTTACACACAGGGGTGTGTAGACTTTTTATATCCACTATATATACAAAAATGTCAATGCCTACTTCCATAGATTAGCATTTATTTACCCCTTCTAATCAATGGTATTTTCTGGGGAGTAATGTAACGGCCATGGTCTGTGACACCCTGGTCTAGATTACATTCATCTTCATTGTCATTGAAACAGAAGTACAGTCAAATGAAATACAGTATGTATTCAACCACAAGTGCTAAAATGATATGCAGCGTTTCAATGTAGAGTACACTTCGCTAAGCCATGCCCGAAAACCGCCAAGGGCCAATCGTGGTTTAGCAACCGTAACTAGGCGATAAGACGAGCGCACATATTTCGCAGGGTTGCCTAACGCCTAAATGCTTAATGTGTTTTATCTGGTTGACTCACCGGTCATTAGACACCAGCTCATAGTTAATCACAAACGGTATGGCGCAACGTTACAGTTGCTGGTTTGCAGCTACTGTTGACATTGCGAGACCCAGTGCAGTGGTCAGTGCTGTCCAGATGTGGAGGAATAGAAACTATGTGTACCCTTGAGCACCGTAGGACATTTGTTAAAGACCTCTTGATGTGCGAGGAGCTGATAATTTTATTTAATTCAATGTGCTTTGTAGAACACATCTTAACATCCACTGTACTGCAATGAAACAAAGGCATTTTGTTTAATATGCTGATCATATTGCAGAACCTTTAAGACACATCTTCAACCTGACTATTGAAAACTGGATTAATACCTAGTGTATGGAAATCAGCATATGTCACTCCTTTATTAAAGGGTGGTGAGCGATCAAATTTAAATAATTATAGGCCAATATCTAAGCTATCGGTTTTAGCCAAGGTTTTAGAAGGGCTTATAAGTGACCAGTTGAAAGATTATTTAGTAACAAAAAATATTTTAAATGATTTGCAGTCTGGCTTTCGTAAAAAACACAGTACTGTCACTGCCACTATGAAAGTGTTAAATGATTTAATAAGTGCTATTGATTCTAAAGAGTATTGTGCTGCACTGTTTTTGGATCTGTCAAAGGCATTTGACACAGTTGACCACTCTGTCCTGTCTCAGAGATTGCTGGATATTGGCAGTGTTGGGATAGTTACTCAAAAAAAGTAATTAGTCACTTCTGTAAATTGTGATGAGATTACTTTACTAGTTACTGCATTTGAAAAGTAACTTCACTACTTTTTCCTTTACTTTCCCGTTTATTAATTTACCATGAAGATACATGGACAAACATCATAGCCATATCATCACTTAGCCTTCTGCATAATGTTTGTATGAATGTATACAAAATGGCATGTAAAACCATATGAAAGAACAATATCCCTGTCTGCTCAAAAATATGCCTCTGTAAAGAAGCCTGTTCTATTTCACTAGCAATGACATCGTAATTGTGTTTTCCTCTCACCGTGCACCCTTGCAGGCAAGAGCAGCCCTCTCGCGTTTAAAACTAATGCTGTTTATCCAGTGCACCGTCATTCCTAAATAAATTTTGTTGTTCATTTGTTACCCCCAACACGGGATATTGGAATGTCTTTAAAAGCAGTCAAATGGTTTGGCGACTACTTGAGTGGCCGAACACAAAGTGTTCAGGTTGATGGCGTGTCCTCAAACTCATTACTTATACAAAATGGTGTCCCTCAGGGGTCCATTCTGGGGCCCATTTTATTTACTATCTATATAAATGACTTGTGTCAGAATGTAACAACAGCAAATTGTAATTTTTATGCGGATAAGACCATTTTGTATTGTTCTGCCTCTTCCTTAAGAAGACTGTCAGAGGACCTGCAATCTGCTTTTAACCTCAACAATTGAGACTTGTATTAAACTCAAAACTAAAATGATGTGCTTTACTAAATCCAGGAACACAGACAATGCTTGTCAGATTGTTACTCTAGATAAGAGAGAAATTGAACAAGTATCAGTCTACAAATATCTTGGCTTCTTCCTAGAAGAAAGTTTATCCTTTAAGCAGCATATAGAATGTCTAACATAAAAACTTGGAGTGAAGTTGGGTTTCTATTATAGAAATAAAGGCTGTTTCTCTTTTAGTGCAAGAAAAACACTTATACAAGCAACATTACTGTCAGTGCTGGATTATGGTGATATTTTATACATGCATACAAATCAATCTTCTCTGAAAATGCTGGACTCAGTATACCATGCAGCACTAAGCTTTGTAACTAATTCCAGTTTTCGTACTCATCATTGTAGCTTGTATGAGAGTGTTGGTTGGACTTCTTTGCATAATCGCAGGTTGGAGCATTGGTATATTTATCTCTTTAAGGCCATACTGTGTAAACTGCCTCCTTATTTATGTTCTCTCCTGACTCCCAAAGTCACTACCGGGGAATGTAATCTTCGATCATATGGGCAAATCATGTATGACATTCCTCGAACGGACTGTTTTCGGTCAAAGTGCCTTTAAATTTTTTGCTCCATCATCCTGGTATAAACTACAGAAATATCTTAAATTAGACTACCTACCAACATTGATACAGTTTAAAATTAGTATAAAGGATTACATGAGTACTATATGCACATGTGCTGCTACTGAGTGCTGCTGGTGATTATGTGGACATGATGTTAATTAGGATAAAGGATTAGTTGAGTACTATATGCACATGTGCTGCTACTGAGTGCTGCTGGTGATTATGTGGAGATGATGTTAATTAGTTGATATATGCACATGGATGCTGCTGGTGATTATGTGGACATGTTAATTAGGGTAAAGGATTAGTTGAGTACTATATGCACATGTGCTGCTACTGAGTGCTGCTGGTGATTATGTGGACATGATGTTAATTAGGATAAAGGATTACTAGTAAGCTGCTGGTGATTATGTGGACATGATTAGTGCTGCTACTGAGTGCTGCTGGTGATTATATGGGGACTGATGTTAATTAGGGTGGATTAGTTGAGTACTATATGCACATGTGCTGCTACTGAGTGCTGCTGGTGATTATGTGGAGATGATGTTAATTAGGATAAAGGATTAGTTGAGTACTATATGCACATGTGCTGCTACTGAGTGCTGCTGGTGATTATGTGGGGATGATGTTAATTAGGATAAAGGATTACTTGAGTACTATATGCACATGTGCTGCTACTGAGTGCTGCTGGTGATTATGTGGACATGATGTTAATTAGGGTAAAGGATTACTTGAGTACTATATGCACATGTGCTGCTACTGAGTGCTGCTGGTGATTATATGGGGATGATGTTAATTAGGATGAAGGATTAGTTGAGTACTATATGCACATGTGCTGCTACTGAGTGCTGCTGGTGATTATGTGGGGATGATGTTAATTAGGATATAGGATTAGTTGAGTACTATATGCACATGTGCTGCTACTGAGTGCTGCTGGTGATTATGTGGACATGATGTTAATTAGGATAAAGGATTAGTTGAGTACTATATGCACATGTGCTGCTACTGAGTGCTGCTGGTGATTATGTGGACATGATGTTAATTAGGATATAGGATTAGTTGAGTACTATATGCACATGTGCTGCTACTGAGTGCTGCTGGTGATTATGTGGACATGATGTTAATTAGGATATAGGATTAGTTGAGTACTACATGCACATGTGCTGCTACTGAGTGCTGCTGGTGATTATGTGGACATGATGTTAATTAGGATAAAGGATTAGTTGAGTACTATATGCACATGTGCTGCTACTGAGTGCTGCTGGTGATTATGTGGACATGATGTTAATTAGGATAAAGGATTAGTTGAGTACTATATGCACATGTGCTGCTACTGAGTGCTGCTGGTGATTATGTGGACATGATGTTAATTAGGATAAAGGATTACTTGAGTACTATATGCACATGTGCTGCTACTGAGTGCTGCTGGTGATTATGTGGAGATGATGTTAATTAGGATATAGGATTAGTTGAGTACTATATGCACATGTGCTGCTACTGAGTGCTGCTGGTGATTATGTGGAGATGATGTTAATTTGCCAACCCTTTTCTGTTTTCTGTTGTCTGTTTTTGCTGTATATCTTAATTATGGAACTTTTGTACTGCTGCCTTGGCCAGGACTCCCTTGAAAAAGAGATTCTGAATCTCAATGGGATTTCTCCCGGTTAAATAAAGGTTAAATAAAAGAAATAAAAAATATATAATCAATTTGTATTTATTCAGGGGGTTCATGCTGAGACAAAAGGTCTCTTTACGGATTAGCAATCTTTGGAATAATCAAAACATACACTATACATTTCTACAGACATAGAACACAGTGCAACTATTGGAACATTATGCAGAAAAACGAATTATAAGACACAACACATTCTTCATGAAAATATTCCTCTAACATCCTTTGAATTGCCATAGAGGCACCAATAAAATGCAAGAGAGGCACTATGATAAACTGTTATAGGAACCTTTAAAAAGTAGAAGCATTTATATAGATAATATCGACATTTTCAACAGCTTGGAAGTCATCTGAACAATTGGCCTTCTACCGGCTTATGTATTTGTTTTTTTCAGTAGTTATTACCAACTTCAAGTAAAAAAGAGGTCTCTGCAGGACAAAAGCAGACCGTATTGCACATCATTACGTCTGAGGAAACCTTGGTAAAGGACATATATACTGTACTATGTATCTATTGGTATTCTATTAGTGAGCAACGACGTTCCGTACAATTACCATTTTTTGTCAGGTTCAGCTCCGAATTTAATCACAGAAACATTGATGGGTAAATTAATAAAATTTTGGTTTTATAAGCAGTTCAAGGAACAATGCGGGTGTTTCATGCACTTGACACTGCTTCACATATTCTTCTTTGAGGCTTTTTGCAGTTGAAATCTAACCATGTCCTTTTATTCTGAGTGCCACCCTTTTCCCCCATTCGAGCGCAGTTTTCGCCCTCTGGATTGTCCGTTTTCCAGTTATCAGGTTCCAAGGTAATCCAGTAGCTAGGGTAGAAGGACAATACCAGATCTGATTACAGACATAATCCATAGAAGCATTCCATGTTTTCATAGTAATTGCATTGTTTGGGAAACAAACTTTTATGATATTGATTGTATGTTGTCACAATCAGCAATATCTGGATCACTTTCTGTGTCTACAGAGGAGTGGAAGAGCGCAGAATATGTTATATTACACTGAAAATTACACTTGCAGTTACACTCCAAAAACCTTAAAGTAATAATAATCATCAATATAGTTAGGATATTTAGTAGTGCAATAATTGATGAAACAATAAAAATAACAATTGCATAAACATGTTTGTTGGCAGTCAGACACTGTCCCAGTTTTTGCAGCAGGTGTAATTTCCTGCCAAACCACATCTCTCTGCTTACTCTACCAGAAGGATAAGAAGCATATTTTCATCAGAGGTCCTTGAGTAAAAAAAATTGAACTTTGATCCGGATATATAAAAGAATTACAGAACAATATCAAACCTCTCGTTCCTCTAAAAAATACTGCCTTCCCGAAGACAAATAATATTTATGAAAAGCTTTCAGACGGTTTCAGACCCCACCATAGCACTGAGACTGCACTTGTTAAGGTGGTAAATAACCTTTTATTGGCTTCGGATAATGGTTCTGCATCTCTACTTGGTTCTTGATCTAATGCTGCCTTTGACACTATTGATCACTCCCTTCTGATAAAAAAGTTTGGAAACCCATGATGGGCTACGAGGACATGTTCTCAACTGGTTTAGATCTACTTTATCAGATAAAAAATTTGGCAAATCAGTGTAAAATATCATTTGCATAATAATTTGGAACGTGGTGTAGTTTCAAGTGGCAATTTTGTTATTTCGCTCAAATATTGTTATATTGTTTCACAAAATACGCCAGAGTTATGCCAGAGTTATGCCAGAGTTATGCCAGAGTTATGCCAGAGTTATGCCAGAGTTATGCCAGAGCTATACCAGCTTCGGCTGATACCAGTGTTGATGCAAGTAAAACCGCAGATGCTAATGATCTGTCTGTGCTGCATTCTCTTAAGAGGTAAAGATGTCAGACAGAAGAAAGTGTGGCGAGTGCTACAGTCCAGTCGTAACTGTCATTACTATTTAAAACATATTTGACAAATATAAATGCTTACCTTGTAGTTACTTCTAGGGCTGTGTTGTCCACCCATAACCAACTATCCTCCTTATCTGAGTCTGTGAGCCCAATCCAAAACTTGTTTTCATCTTCTATCATCACGGCACCAACTTTGTCATCTAAAAAGGTCTTGACCCAAAACGTTGTTTGAATAGTTAATAGCTTCAGTGTTTAAAATACTGTGACATAAGAAACATACATTGGTATATAATTTCATGATTTCTGTCTATTTACTTGATGTGTATACCCTTAAAACACTTCTTGATTTTTTTTTATTTAGGGTTCATTGAGAACATTTAGTGGGCTAGGAGGGCATTGCAGTACACTGGGTGCCACTTGTATAATTTTGAAGTCACCTGAATCTGATGTGGGTAAATAGAGTGAGTACAGCTGTGATTCAGTGATTAAGGTGGTTATATAAGTCACTGGGTCTTGGGGCACGGGGTTGGATATTGTTTCTATGCCACGTTAATGTCTATGGGGAGTGTTGTGTTAGATGACTGTTTGTATGTTGTTAGTAAGTCACAGTTATGCACATTTTCATTTACATCCTTACAGTGTGTCGTTTATTCACTATAAAAAAATACTATATAAAATACTATATAAAAATACTATTGATAAAAATAAACCTGTTTTTAAACGGAATATCATGCTCTGTGCCTGGATTTATCCTGTGGTACATCTAGTGTTGTGAGGCACAGTAGAAAAAGTAGAAAAAGTCCCTTTTTGAGTTTTGTGGATATTTATGGTAACTTCTGTATACCGGTATGTGGAAATTTCCCAATTTCATTTCTCAGAAGAATCAGACTTCCTATATCGCCAGATGTTGCTGTTGAAGCTAAGGATGTAGACATAATATAATATGCTGCGCTTTTATCCAAAGCGCTTTACAGATCCTGCGTCACATTCATTCACTGACGACCGCGTCTACCATGCAAGGCGACTGCAGGCTCGCCAGGAGCAGCTGGGGTTAGGTGTCTTGCTCCTCGACAATTTTCCAGGAGGAACCGGGGATCGAACCACCAACCTTGCGATAGACAACTGACTCAACCCACTGAGCCACTGCTGCCCTTATTATCTGTATCCCTGACATTGTTGGTTATGACAATTTTCTGTTAACCTAATCACCAGAATGCTGGGCTTCCAGTTGCACTCTGAAAGCACATGAGAACAATAACCACCATAATGTGTCATACCTCATTCCCTCTTCAGGAAGCCAGGGTCGATGACAATTCAAATACAATGACCACAGTGGACTGTGTAATTGTGTAGATGAAAAAATACAGAATTAGTGAATAGCCATAGCTACCTGCTCTAAAAGGCTGTCTATGATGACCAGGTGTCCTCCCATGGTGACGCAATTATCCCGACTCTGAGTCCAGTTCATCGTGTCATTGGAAAAGAAATAGCAACTTGGCCAACGGTACTCCCAGCCAATAGCACAGGCTCTGTGTTTAGGACAGTTGTTATTCCCTTTAGAGAGAATAAAAAGATACTGTGTAACCCTATTGCTATTTTTAAAGTATTGTCAATAAAGCGGTTTGTAGCTACATGAGACAATGTTGTTTTACAACTTATTATCAATGATGCAGTGTCGTTGGTTTAACGAATTCAGGTCCATTTCTAAGATGGTTTGGTTCCTACATCCACTTTTGCAAGAAGGTTCATTCAGGAAGACAATCCTGGGATAAATCAGATTTTAAGAAACCAGTGAACGTCACAGGTAACTATTAATAACTACATTGTGTAGCCTTGATTTTTTTGAGTTTGTTGATTGTCTTACTAAAACGTTTAACATATGCCGCATATCTTGGATACCGAGTTTCCTTTTCTGTTTCAATGTAAACTGTGATGGTGCGGTCAAAAACCAAAAGGAAGAACAAAAACAGGTTACAAAAACACCTAAAAACATGTCAATAATATACTATGGAGTAGTATCCCTTTGTCTTCAGATCAAATGCAGGCTTTAAATGGTGCATCTGGTTTTGCAAAATGAACGATTCCTTCCACGAACAAAATCACAAATATAATTGAAAGTTCAAATTAAACCAGAATTTACTTATAAAAGGTGACTTTTGGGGTAGACATTACAATTTGCTTATGCTGTTTACCTTTGGCAAGGGATATATGATGTGATTTCAACATTCACCTGAAAGTTCCTTCACACTAAGTGACTAGCATTCAATCCCCACATAAATAAATCGAGCCAACTGTGCTCCAGGGAACTTTCAATGCTTTTTCTTTTCTTGACTTCACAGATCTATGGCTCGAAACAATTCTATATATGATGCGTCCTGAGAGTTCCTTGGACATCATGGCTTGGTTATTGCTTTGACACGCACTGTGTAGTATTAGGGCCTTATCTAGACTGATATTTGCCTTTCTAAATCATGTTCAATCAATGGAATCTAATCATGTTCTAGACACCCAGGGATGATCAAAAGGCCCAGGGTGCATCTGTGCTCAGTTGAGAATGTCATGGCAACGGGTGTGAATACTTTTATAGTTGAGGTTTTTGCAATAAATTGGCACGAATGTCTAAATGCGTTTCTTTACTATGCCAGTATGGCAAAATAAACTTTTTGGGATACAATCTGCGCTAGGCTATAAAAGGTTTTGGTAGTTTGAAAAAAGTTGTGTTCATAACTCAACAGAGAAAAACAAGTTGTAGACCACTTGCTGTAGCACCACAGAAATAGAAACACTCTATTAAACCAGACAATTAACTGGGTTACTCACACAGAACTTGAAGGCCAATGACAGCACCCATCAGAAGTACACAGAGTACCACCAGGACCACTATGACAGGGTTGCATCTCCGTGGTTTGACCCCTACCTCCGCCTGACAATCCACGTCACCAGCTGAGAAGACATTGTCATGTGTTTTCTAAATAAACTCATTGCATATTGGACATACAATCATCGAAACATGAAAAACACACGTGATTATTGGAAACGAGGGAAACGTTCAATGTGTAGACAGTGAAAATAAAAATGCCATATTAGATTATGTTCTGCATTTTCGTTCATTCAAACTTCTTTGTTATTTGTAGTGTGAGCTCAAAAGAGTCAACAGTGTCAGTGTTTATTTATTTTTATGAAATAAATTCCTTTAATTGTCAAGCTGGCTACAGCATGTCCTACGGTTGAATTTACTTATTTACTTATAGGAAAACAGTCGAAAGGGCTGCAACAAAGTGGCTAGTGAGGATGCAGTTGAAGATCATGACAGCTGCATGGAGCAAGATAATGAACAGGCAGCATAAGCTTCAGCTGCATGGAGCAAGATAATGAACAGGCAGCATAAGCTTCAGCTGCATGGAGCAAGATAATGAACAGGCAGCATAAGCTTCAGCTGCATGGAGCAAGATAATGAACAGGCAGCACAAGCTTCAGCTACATGGAGCAAGATAATGAACAGGCAGCATAAGCTTCAGCTGCATAGAGCAAGATAATGAACAGGCAGCACAAGCTTCAGCTACATGGAGCAAGATAATGAACAGGCAGCATAAGCTTCAGCTACATGGAGCAAGATAATGAACAGGCAGCACAAGCTTCAGCTACATGGAGCAAGATAATGAACAGGCAGCACAAGCTTCAGCTACATGGAGCAAGATAATGAACAGGCAGCATAAGCTTCAGCTGCATAGAGCAAGATAATGAACAGGCAGCATAAGCTTCAGCTGCATGGAGCAAGATAATGAACAGGCAGCACAAGCTTCAGCTGCATGGAGCAAGATAATGAACAGGCAGCATAAGCTTCAGCTGCATGGAGCAAGATAATGAACAGGCAGCACAAGCTTCAGTTGCATGGAGCAAGATAATGAACAGGCAGCACAAGCTTCAGCTACATGGAGCAAGATAATGAACAGGCAGCACAAGCTTCAGCTACATGGAGCAAGATAATGAACAGGCAGCATAAGGTTCAGCTGCATGGAGCAAGATAATGAACAGGCAGCACAAGCTTCAGCTACATGGAGCAAGATAATGAACAGGCAGCACAAGCTTCAGCTGCATGGAGCAAGATAATGAACAGGCAGCACAAGCTTCAGCTGCATGGAGCAAGATAATGAACAGGCAGCATAAGCTTCAGCTGCATAGAGCAAGATAATGAACAGGCAGCACAAGCTTCAGCTGCATAGAGCAAGATAATGAACAGGCAGCACAAGCTTCAGCTACATGGAGCAAGATAATGAACAGGCAGCACAAGCTTCAGCTGCATGGCACAAACGGGCAGCAACAACAGCCACAGAGGTTGACAACCAAGCAAGCCAAAACCTAACCCGTACCTGGACCAACAGGTGAAGCTATAAATGTAACAGTGCCCCTGATTATGAAATGTATGGCTGGAAATGTATGTTATCTGAATAAATGTATGGTTATATTTTGTCTAAATTGAGTTATGACAAACATGATTCCTGTTAAATGGTAGTTGAGATTGAATAGTCTTAATACAATTGTTTATAGAATGATATTACAAATGTAATCGGTAATAACTATAAAGAGGGGCTAGCTACTGCTGTCATTATTAGTTAGGTAGTATTATAGTTATTGATTTGTATTCTAATTATACGAATCTCCTTAAAATGCACAATAACTCGATTGCCTATGGATAACTTTTGGTAAAAATGTGCACATTGATAAAACAGGCCACGAGTAACTCACGCACATCAAAGGACCCACATACGGCGATAGATGGCCCTATTGTCACGAGTGGTGAGTTAGGGTACTGCACTGTCTGGTTTCGGGTGCCCACTTCCTGGTTTATGTTGGTTACAGCTGTTGGGGTTTTGCAATCACTGGGCTATAAAGGGGATTGCTAGATGTCACTCTTTGCTCTTCATTGTTACATGTCACGATTGCGTTAGAGGTGTGTGTTTGTTGTTAGACGGGTTGTTTTTGCATGTTTGTTATAAGACGCTGTACGCGCACTTTCATTTGCAGTTTGGCACCAGTTTAGCTTTTCCGCCGTTTACGGTTTGTTTTGTGTTGTTGTCACGAATAAACCTGTACTGAAACGGATACCTGGCTTTGCACATGGCTTACCACAATACACCTTGGGACAGCCGTGACACCTATAAATCACGGCCAAAATCTACGTGTCAGCCCCGCCTTCCTGTGTGTCCGATATGGCTGAAACTTGGTGTCCATGCCCTAATTGTCATGATGAACAAAAAGCCTCTTGGATCCATTAAGTCCGCCATAATGGATTTTTTTTACAGTCCAAAATTGGGACAATGTACAAAACGCTACTCCTCTTGAACCGCTGCTCCGATTCACTTGGTTGTTGGCTTGACATCTGTTGAATATCATTCAATTCGATTTTTGGAAAAACTAATATAAATCAAAATGGCCAAAAGGGGCATTTTAATCAAATTTACATATTGACTTAATATATATTGGCTAACAAATTGAAACAGGATTGTTTAGGAATTTAGGAACTCAAAAAGGTACCTGTACAATACAAGCTGTACAATTATTTGTCTATGCACATCAGATAATTAATAACACTAAATGTATAACCAAAGTATATCAATATGCAACGCCTCGACTCTCTTATTGCCATAACTAGTTTTCAACTAGCCTAGAAATTACAACAGTATAACAGAATTCCTGACATTCAGTTATGGCCTTTTATTGTGTTGTGCCACCCCAAGATATTTAGTAGCCATCTGGCCACCTATATCAAAAAAGCTGAGGGCACCACTGAAAGTAAACTGTAAAATCGGATCGTATATCATTCCCAGATCGCTGCTAATATCTCACGTCAGATGGTGGCATTGCTTCGCCTACATTATGCGCATGGTAGATTCACAGCATGTTTATAAAGCTATTTTAATGTAAAACTTACCGTGATCTGTTCGTTCAATAAGTGTGTGCCTTGTTAGCTTTAAATCAACGTAGACTACTTCAGACATTCTCAGCTACTTAGTTTCTTCCGTTTATCATGTGTTGACTCGTCTTGAGCAACCTTAAAACTGGTGATGTGCAGTTCGAGAATGATTACTCCTTCCTGCAAATTATTTCTAGTGACTCAAAAAAAATATTTCATATTTATTTTAAGGAGGAAGTAGTCTGTGTTGCACAATGACTACATGCTTCCTTTCTGAAACATTCCTGTTGTTATTCAATTAGTCAAAAATGAAGAGAGAGAGAGAGAGACACTGAGAGAGAGAGAGAGAGACTAAGAGACTAAGAGAGAGAGAGAGCCTCCCCAGAGCCTGGTTCCTCCCTAGGTTTCTTCCTAAATTCGACCCATCAGGGAGTTTTTCCTAGCCGCTGTGTATCAACTTGTTGATGCTTGCTCTGTCGGGTTTCAGGCTGTTTGGAAAACTTAATTGTGAAAAGGGCTTCATAATATACATTTGAGGGCAGACACTGGTCATGTTACCACCATCGACGCATCACAACCAACTCGGAATAAATTCAGTTTGACCTACTTCAGAGTTTCTAGCATGTTTTTGACAGAAGATTTTAATCAGTTTGGGTACAGCAAGATCAGCGACATTGCACTCTGACCATCAGAAAAGGGCAAAATATTCTGGTGGCACTGCCTCATCTAAACAGCTTTTCAAACATTACAAGGGGAATTGCCTGTATTTTATTTGACTACCACATTGGAAGACTCAACAACAGCAATCAGCTGTTCGATACTTGCCTTGGTGCTATCAATTGTGTGGATTCCAGACTGACTTAACTAAATGCATGCATGGTATAAATACGAAACTATCAGCAATATGAAATAAATAGCAGATATATAAGATATCAGTCCTCAGTTACTAAATTATCTAGTTAACCTTGTCCATACGCTTTTTAGCACCGTGCACACGAGATTGCTTAAACAATATTATACACATTTTGCGCTGTAGGATGGAAATAATGACCAGACCTGCTAGATAGACTTTAACACTTTAGCTTTGTTTTAAAAATAAAAAATATGCTTTTGGGGGCACAAATAAGATAATGAATACAAGGGATATCCTAAATAGCTAATGTCAACGTGACATCAAACATACTCTCGTCTTTTCTCTGGACCTGGTAAGAAATTATACATTATTTTGTTGTTACGGATTAGTAAAAAGACACACTCGTGTAGTGAGATTTACCAGTCACCTAATGTTGGCTACTTACTTCCCTCTCATACTGTGGACAGTCGCATTGCTCCAGCAAGCAGAAGGGTGGACACTTCACAGTCTAGATTAGATGTCAAGAGGTTACCACAAATAGGATGATACACAATTCCTCCAGTAGGTGTCGCTGTTCTGTTGAAAAATCCTCTAAAATCACTATTTTTTTTCTTTAAAGCGATCACATACGGGAACTGAATTCTTAGAGAAATGTTAAAGGGAACACTATGCAAGTAGGCCGTTTTTTAGTTCTGTTACCTGGTTACTGTTGCCTGGTTACTTAGTTCATCTCGGATGACTAGCTTCAGTAAGAGTTTTGGAGGTAAAGGAACAACACTTGTTAATTTAATTTATTTAATCATGCCTTCCGACACGAATTCGCAATAACGAATACAATATGTTTTATCAAAACATCACCTGAAGCATGACTGTACATTTTGAGCCGAATCTATAGAAAAGCACAGCATTTGTTTTTTTACAGTTGGTCAATGATTGATAAATATAAATTTGAACTGTATTACGGATATTGGTAGCAAAAAAAATAACCAGTCGAATTTAGAAATTAGATACATAACAGTGTTTTGGGGCATCGGTGGATGTACTGAAATGTTATGTGACGTCATCATTATGCAAGTACTGAAATATGTGACGTCATCATTGTGCAAGTACTGAAATCACGTGCAAAATACTCGCCCTGGGTTAAGTGATAGATTCAAACCACAAGTTATGTGTTTATGAACATAATTGTGCCACGTCATCAAAACCATATGTTATCTAACTTTCTAAACGGAATTCCTAATGTAAGTGTAATAGCCATTATACTTATTGCCCAGTAACAAATAAAAAGCAAATGACACTTCCAGCCCAAAATATATTAGCCCAGATATTTGATTTATTTTATTGATCTACAGAATTCACATGCATAATGATGGTTTCCTCAAAATCCGGATATCATCAATAAACGTCTTTACTATATCAGCGTATTTGCAACTTGACTGACCAATTTATTGGCCAATAAGGTGAAGGAATTTCTGGTGAAGGGGAGGGTCTTATTACTACCCAGCTGGAAAGTAGGCGGGGTGATACTCCTTCTTGGTTGGCTTGGCAGATAAGCGCTACAAGGACGCCGAAAGTTTTCGTTTCACCACTCATATAAACGGCGTTAACATGGCCCCCAGCACGCATTTTAATGAAGCGGTGTCCGAGGTAAACAAGGGAATTCGGGCCATCCTGCTCGGTCCCCCTGGTGCCGGTAAAGGAACACAGGTGAGTTATGCTAACCTGCTATGTAGCTACTACAAGCTAACGCCGCTGTACTCGGCTTGTTAGCTCCTGAAGTACCGGAATGGAAGACCGCATGGTGGGACACCGACTAGTAACTCTATACACACGTGTTATGCAATCTGTTAATTTACATGACACGTGGAAATGGTTAGATATATTTTATTTTGTGAGATCAATCGGAAACGGAAGTGTAATGAACGTTGTAACTTAGCTAGCCAGTGTCATTGTAAGAGTGTCTGTGCAGGCCAGTTTGATTGTGAACTTGAAACCACTTGACAAACAGTCAATGCGCATGCGCAAGTGTGTAGTTGCACTGGTCTGGATTTAGGGAGCCAATCTTTTACTTGTGGATTTCCATACAGATAACAGGCCCGGGTTTGATATTAGTATTCAATGTCACGTTAGGTGACTTACTCTATCCTACGTGATCTAACTAGGCTCCTTGCAAGCATGTATCACCCTCGAATTCACAATGAAACAGGTAATGGGTGGTTATTCAAAGTCTGGTGTCCTCTCTGGTGGGGAAGAGTAACTGTTGAGGTAGGCATGTTTGGAATGTGTGTTTAGGTTGGAACAAAAAGAAACATGGCCAAACATGCACCATACTAGTTGCAGACTTTTGTACTCATTTATATTCCTGGGCAAACGTGTCCTATATATATATATATCTCGAGTGCTTGACTGACATTCTGCAATTCATAGTTTGTTTAAATGGGCTACTACATAGTGTACACTAAATATCTACCGTACTGGGTAGACATAGCCCTGAAAAACTGTAAAAATCTGATTATAATTAGCATTATTCCCAAATTTTCCACAATTTTTTTTTCAACACCACTCTGAGATGTTGAGAGAACAAACCAGAAGAGACTCTGAGAAACCAAAATAGAATCACAGTGGTGTCTCCCACTACTGTCCAAATGCAACAGCCAGTTATACAACCCGCCCGGTGTTGTTTATAAAAGTGTCCAATGGCCTTGCTTCCTACACCAGAGACGTTCTCTCAGACGTCTGTCTGATGTTATGGTTGGACGTACAGCTGGTCTAGGGGGTATTGCAATAATGCGTTCCAAATATGGATGACAGCCATTTGAGATACAGCCTTATGTTAAGATGTTTAAGGACTCCTAATTGTTATGTTAGTTTGCATGATGGTAGATATGATCGTTAGGAAGGTGTCGGGGCCTTTCTTAGCTTATCTTATTGCCCTGCTAAGCTATTGTATTGAAAGATGACTGCATACGTGTTACAGTTGTACTTGTGTAACATTAGGCTTAATGTCACTACTGACCTCCTCTGGTTCTCCTCTTCCCAGGCTCCACGGCTGGCGGAGCAGTACTGTGTGTGCCATTTGGCCACAGGGGACATGCTGAGGGCCATGGTGGCATCAGGCTCCGAACTTGGTAAGAGGCTCAAAGAGACCATGGATGCTGGGAAACTGGTGAGCTGGCTATTTAGTTTTAAATAGAAACCATTCACGTTGGAACAGTTCTGTCTTTAATTCATTAGTTATTAATGTGTTCTCACAGTGTAGTTGTTGATGGGTGTCAAATCTGCCACCGTGTTCCCACTGAGTTCTCTCATGCCATTTGTCTGCACTCTCTGTACGTTTTGCTAAATTAGGTCAGTGATGAGATGGTAGTGGAGCTCATTGAAAAAAACTTGGACACTCCTCCCTGTAAGAATGGGTTTCTTTTGGATGGATTCCCTCGCACAGTGAAACAAGCGGAGATGGTACGGTTTTGGGTGGATGTCTGACTATGTGTTGCTGTCAATTGCAGCTGGTGTCCCTGTTTTTCTGTTTTCTGACACCTGCTTTTCCTCCTAGCTGGATGACTTGTTGGACAAGCGCACAGAGAAGCTGGACTCTGTCATTGAGTTTTCTGTTGATGACTCCCTGCTAGTGCGTAGGATCTGTGGCCGGTAAGCAGACTCTTTGTACAGGCTAAAGAGACGAGGCACATTTCAATGGTCTCTGGTCTGGACCCAAAAAGGGTTTCAATACGCAATTTCTATTAGACAAATGATTTCTGGTTTGTTCTGTTTGACCGAACGCTTTGGAAATTATGTATTTTCTTGGCCAAATTCACTTCTATTCCAATTCACAGATTTCATTGGATGGATTTAAGTTTTGTGGGTGGAGCTTATACAAAGGAAGTAATATACCCGTAGACCACTCAAATCTTCAACACTTGATGTTAAGTTTTGGATTCTTCGTGTGGTTTAGGTGGGATGTGGTGTACTGCTCCAAAATGATAGAGCACAGTATTATAGTATTATATTGTCCGACCCATGATCTTCCCCTGTCCCCTTCAGACTTATTCACCAGCCTAGTGGACGCTCCTACCACGAGGAGTTCAATCCACCCAAAGAGCCCTTGAAGGATGATGTGAGTACCCCTTTCACTGATGTCTAAAAGCGCTTTTATTCTATTGGGAAATACCAGAGGTGGCTAGCTGTATAATTCTTCTACTATACATGTCCACAGAGACAAACATGTTTTTGTACGTGTCCTGGGTCAACTTGTACTTTAAAGGGCTCAGAAAGTGGGCAAACAGGCACTGTGTTTTTGTGACACTGGAGAGTTGTTCAGTGCTGTGTCTGCTATTAAGCGCTGCTTTCAACCGACAACTTTGAAGGCCCGGGGTCACTGTGAATAAGTGGCACCGGATCAGAAATAAACTATTGTAGGGAAAGACTGTGGTCTCACCCACCTGACTTTCCTCACTGTCTTCTTTCACCTCCATCAGGTGACTGGGGAGCCATTGATGCGCCGTAGTGATGACAATGCCTCGACGCTGCGCTCGCGGCTGGAGGCTTACCACCGGCAGACGGTGCCCCTTGTCAATTACTACAGCGCGCGGGGCCTGCACAGAGCCGTGGACGCCTCTCAGTCTCCCAATGTCGTCTTCGCCTCCATCCTTGCTGCCTTCTCAGCCTGTAAAGACCTGGTCTTCTTCATCTGACGCTCCCTTTGTCTGTCTTCGGTCTCTATCAATGTCTGAACCTGTGTCCGTGCTCTTCCTTTCCACTAGCTTTCGAAGTCTTCTGAATTCTTCCTTAGCTGTCATGTGCTTGTCTTGATGTGTTCTTCCTGTCATTTTCCTCATGATGTGGTGGGCTGTTCCTGCCTTGAAATGTAACCCACTCCTGGGATTTGACTGGACTGCTACTGGAACATACCCAGACTGGAATAGCGGGTTGTAGTGGTGTGAATATGAGTGTGATCTCCTTTTTGGGTCATTAGAGGTGACCTCTAAATTAATCAGTGGACCCTGTACTTAGATTAAAGTGAGCATTGAGCAGAGACATGGTAGGTTATTTAAAATCTATTATAGTTAATTTGAATAGAATGAATCCTAATTTAGATTTAAACGGTAAATTAAATGGCTCAATGTTTGTCAAAGTCATCCCAGAAAGTAATTCTGTCTCTTGACACCTACTTGGACTTGGTGGTTTTTGTGTTTGTTTAAAGAAGGTGATGGCCAACCTGTAAAGCCCCATGTCTGACTAGTAGTTAAGTTTTCTTTCTGTTTTCCTACAGCCCAATTTTCTCATTCTATAAATATACTACCTACTTAACCCCTTGTCATTTCTTTTTTCAAGCTTTTTTTATTTCCTCCTGTAGTAACCTGTGACCTCTGCGTTCTGTTGAAATGTATGCATACTAACTGATTCGTCTGACTGTAAATGCATGATGTACCTGGACTAGTGAAAAAGTAATTAGATGTGATTTGTCAGTGGACTGATAATGTTAAATTTGAACTTCAGTTTCAGGGTGTTTCTTTTTAAAATAATTTTGGGTTAGTAATTGTTGGAATGCCACCTAGTGTTTAATTATGGAAGTACGGTTGCACTTTATGGAAAGTATTGCTGTGTTGACCATGCAAAAGGACGCCTATTTCAGAAAAGAACCTCTGGTGTTTAGATGTTCTGTTGCCACTTCAAATGATCCAATAATACATTATTAATTCCTCTGTGTGGTCCAGTGTTAAATCTCATGTGACCCTTTTTGTTTTTCAGCTGTATGATTTCCTGTCGTGGTCAAAAGCAGGAAGGGATAGGAACCTGAGGAGTGGAAGAACATTTTGTACTGTAGCACTTAATTTAAGAATCTTGCTGAGGACGAGTGCATTGAATGCAGTTCTACAAGGTACTAGAAGAGCCATCTTGTGATTTACTCAGTTACTATTTGAATAAAAGGAAGAGATGCTTTTCTATCATCATAACCTGAGTCTTAGACTCCCTTTGTGGTGCATGTAGTATAATCTATAACTTGCTACTAATATAAATGCAACCTAAAGTATTAAGATGAGGTCTTGGTCGGTCCTGCGCTCTCAGCTGTCGCTGCTGGCACTCTTGGTAAACCTCTTCTGCCGTTTTTTACAAAGGCACAGAAATGCCACAAATGCAAACAAAAATAGCTTAACAAAAACAACATGGCTTAATTGCTGATTGGTGTGTGTGAGAGATGGGTATAACAGCATGTAAGATGGGGAGCTGTGTTTGCTTGGAACAACACATGAATTTGAAGAAAATCACAGAAACGGTGTTGTGCAGCATATTATTGTCCACAAATAACCAAACAACCTTGTAGCAACCAGAAAAGTGTTAAACAGTTCAAATTACAATTCATGTTGATTCTTTCGAATAGCCACTATTTACCTTGACATTCTCGCAACCGGCTGTTTTAACTAAAGTTTTAAAAAATCTAGTGTTTGTACACCAGGCACTTTACATAGGTGATCCTCACACACACCTAGTGTTTGTACCCTAACCACTTTACATAGGTGGTCCTCACACACACATTGGGGCGGTTTCCCAGACACTGATTAAGACTAATCATAGACTAAATTGGGGATTTAAGATGGACTAACTGAAATTGAATTTCTCAGACATGGTTTAAAATAGTCTCAGGCTTTTCCTAGTCCTGAATTACAAAGTCTGATTTCCAGAAGGCTGATTAGAACTAGTCTAGATTTAAGTAAAGGCTTAAACTAAACCTGACCAGATGTAGGTTTAACTTCAGATTAATTGATGTTGGCCTCCAGATTGACCTTAGCAATAGAGGAAAATGGATTACCTGGACTATTTTAATATGATGAAAGAGCTCCACCTAGACCAGACAGAAGGGTGGTTATGGACAGGAGCAACCCACTGAATGAATTTGATAGACCAGAGGGAAGGGTGGTTATGGACAGGAGCAACCCACTGAATGCATTTGATAGACCAGAGGGAAGGGTGGTTATGGACAGGAGCAACCCACTGAATGCATTTGATAGACCAGACAGAAGGGGAGCAACCCACTGTTTGGGTATGGACAGGAGCAACCCACTGAATGCATTTGATAGACCAGACAGAAGGGTGGTTATGGACAGGAGCAACCCACTGAATGCATTTGATGAAATCAACTTTCGTGACCGTTTTCACATGTACAAAGCAACTGCAGCACACATAATTAGTCTGCTTGAGACAAGGCTTTCTTCTGATTCTTTTAGGGGAATGCATATCCCTCCTTCACTACAAGTACTGATCCCCTTAAGGTTTTTGGCATGTGGAACCTTGTGAAACAGGCAATTTGTGTGGCGTAAGTGAACCAGCTGTGTGCAAAATAGTCCACAAAGTGTGCAAAGCTATATGTGAACTGAAGGACGACTACATCCAGTTTCCTGATGCTGCTGGCCAACTACAAGGTGGAGTTCTTTGAATATGGAAACTTCCCTGGAGTCATTAATTCACAAAGTGAGAAATGGGGACCCTGAACTGGTGCTGGTTTCAGTAGAACATTGGTAGTGTTGCTGCTTCATGTCTCTCTTCTTCCTTTATGGCTAACTCAACATGAAGTATTTTCATCTTCATTTCATGTTCATCTTTTAAATACTTTAATTTGTGCTCATGGAATTCAATGGCCAGTTTCTCGTGCATGGTCATCCTCTGGGTCCTTCTCATCTGGGCAGATTTAGTGACAGCATCTTTCCTCCAGGCTGCTGCAGCTGTAGTGGGCTGACTTTCATCCTGTCTCAGGACCTCCAACCTCTGGGGATCATCTGAAAAGTATTATTTTGCAGCATTAGTGAACAAAATGTATTCAAAAGTTCAGTTCATGAAATATTTCTGGTTAGGACTGCAAGAAATGACTGACAACAATACATATTCCCTGCAGTTTAAGGATGAGACATATTGAATAAATGTGGGCTACCAAACGAGGATTGGAACGGGGCCCCATCTGAACTGTCCAAATGATCATCATCAGGGATACCTACCAGAGGCTGCTGGTTATTAATGATCATCATCAGGGATACCTACCAGAGGCTGCTGGTTATTAATGATCATCATCAGGGATACCTACCAGAGGCTGCTGGTTATTAATGATCATCATCAGGGATACCTACCAGAGGCTGCTGGTTATTAATGATCATCATCAGGGATACCTACCAGAGGCTGCTGGTTATTAATGATCATCATCAGGGATACCTACCAGAGGCTGCTGGTTATTAATGATCATCATCAGGGATACCTACCAGAGGCTGCTGGTTATTAATGATCATCATCAGGGATACCTACCAGAGGCTGCTGGTTATTAATGATCATCATCAGGGATACCTACCAGAGGCTGCTGGTTATTAATGATCATCATCAGGGATACCTACCAGAGGCTGCTGGTTATTAATGATCATCATCAGGGATACCTACCAGAGGCTGCTGGTTATTAATGATCATCATCAGGGATACCTACCAGAGGCTGCTGGTTATTAATGATCATCATCAGGGATACCTACCAGGGGCTGCTGGTTATTAGAGATCATCATCAGGGATACCTACCAGAGGCTGCTGGTTATTAATGATCATCATCAGGGATACCTACCAGAGGCTGCTGGTTATTAATGATCATCATCAGGGATACCTACCAGGGGCTGCTGGTTATTAGAGATCATCATCAGGGATACCTACCAGAGGCTGCTGGTTATTAATGATCATCATCAGGGATACCTACCAGAGGCTGCTGGTTATTAATGATCATCATCAGGGATACCTACCAGAGGCTGCTGGTTATTAATGATCATCATCAGGGATACCTACCAGGGGCTGCTGGCTATCAATGATCATCATCAGGGATACCTACCAGGGGCTGCTGGTTATTAATGATCATCATCAGGGATACCTACCAGAGGCTGCTGGTTATTAATGATCATCATCAGGGATACCTACCAGAGGCTGCTGGTTATTAATGATCATCATCAGGGATACCTACCAGGGGCTGCTGGTTATTAGAGATCATCATCAGGGATACCTACCAGAGGCTGCTGGTTATTAATGATCATCATCAGGGATACCTACCAGAGGCTGCTGGTTATTAATGATCATCATCAGGGATACCTACCAGAGGCTGCTGGTTATTAGAGATCATCATCAGGGATACCTACCAGAGGCTGCTGGTTATTAATGATCATCATCAGGGATACCTACCAGAGGCTGCTGGTTATTAATGATCATCATCAGGGATACCTACCAGGGGCTGCTGGTTATTAGAGATCATCATCAGGGATACCTACCAGAGGCTGCTGGTTATTAGAGATCATCATCAGGGATACCTTCCAGAGGCTGCTGGTTATTAATGATCATCATCAGGGATACCTACCAGAGGCTGCTGGTTATTAATGATCATCATCAGGGATACCTACCAGGGGCTGCTGGTTATTAGAGATCATCATCAGGGATACCTACCAGAGGCTGCTGGTTATTAGAGATCATCATCAGGGATACCTTCCAGGGGCTGCTGGCTATCAATGATTGAAGTCAACTAGTCTCCTAGGTCATCGGTCTCCGGTCTTTCTGGGGGTCCACCACCAGTCATGAAACGCTCCCTACGTGCAACAGCATTTGGTTAATTTTTATGTTTTTCCACAGGATCTTAGAAAGATAAGACAATATAAAAAATGAAAAATATGTATGATGCTGTTTGTAATATACTTGCATCAAAATGAAGCAACATTTCAAAGTGACTGACATGTAAAAGTAGACCAACAATAATACAGCAGCTTACCTGTAGTTGTTGAAGTCCTGTTGCTTACTTTTTCACACAATTAAATTAATTGCAAATTATAGTCCAAGCATTCTTTTTTTGGTTTTCTGTTGCTGAATCATGCTGTTTGTTCTCAATAATTGGGTGGTTTGACACAATTTGCATCAAAAGGGTCTTCTCAAAGTCACTGAAATTCTTTGAACGTTTTCTTTTACCTTTGTCCATTGTTTGGTTGAGTGATTTACTCCAGTTTCACACAATGTTAATGTTTCTTAAGGGTCCAGCCCTGGTTTTTGAAGCAACCTCGGGGCTCACACCATTAATCAGGCTTCACAGAGAGTAGCTAGTTAGTCTTTATTAACCTTAGTCTGCAACTCCCTAGTCGGGTACTACTTAATCTCAAATAAAGCAGTGTCTCGGAAAGCCATGTTTTAAGTCTGTATTCATTTAAGTAGAATTAGCCTAGTCCTCATTTATTTCAAACTCTGTCTGGGAAACCGCCCCCTAGTGTTTGTACACCAGGCGCTTTACATAGGTGGTCCTCACATAGGTCTGTCCCAACATATCCCAACTGTCCCGGAAAGTCCGTGAGTCTCCCTCCCGCATGTTAATAATAATAGTAATATCAATAACAATATCTCGCAAATCTTTTTTTTGAGAGAGCAAGAGTTGAATGGTTATTTTTAATGCTAGATGGGCCCTGGAGAGAGTGAGAGACAGACGTGGTGAGAGAATGACACAGCACATGTCCTGATTGATCTCTCTTTGTGCCAACTAACCTATTCGTTTTTTCGGTTGGTGGGCTTTACAGTCACCCCCCCCAGTTAAACCTTCAGTTCGTACAAAACATTACTTCACCCAAGACTACACTAAAATGGACCCATCTGTAATATGGGGTAACAACAAATGACACACGTGATTTCTCAATTGACAATGATTGGTTGAATGACATGTTGAGGTGAGTTATGGAGCCATTAGTTCAGTAGCCTATAGCGTTTATTTTAACTAGCTCAGGGGTGTCCAAAGTTTTTTTAGTGAGGGCCAAATACAGAAAAATAAACAAAGGGCCGGGCCGCACACTAGAGGTGACATTAACACATGAATACTGTGTGTATTTCTAACTCACCTATAATGTGAATAACTGTGCTGTCCTCTAGCTCGAATTATGTTGACAGTTTTTACGCCCGTCATGGCCGGAGCTCCATCCGTTGTTTCTCCACAGAGTTTGTCCCATTTAAGCCCCATCTTTCCAACTGCCTCCGACACAGCTTCAAAAATATCTCTGCCCGTCGTTGTGCCTTTTAGGCTCCTCATATCATGCAGCTCCTCCGTACAGCAAAAATGACCATCTACTCCCCGCAAAACATTAACAGCTGCGCGGTGTCTGTGGCATCTGTGCTCTTATCGCTAACCCTATCCATAACCAATCGCATGCTATCGAGTACAAATCAAAAGCACTAGCTTTGTCTCTCAGCTGAAGTTTCCAGTTAGCTGACAACAAGTCCTCGATTCTCCGCACCACTGTATTTCTAGATAAGCTCATGTTGTTGAAATCCGGAACTTTTTCCGGGCACATTATTGCTGTGACTTTGAGGCACTGCTTTATGAAATCACCGTCTGAGAACGGTTTGCCGTGCTGGGCCATACGTTTAGCGACCTTATAGCTTGCTGTTGTGGCGTTTTCCTTTATTTTGTTTGCACGAAAAACACCTGTTGTTGAGCTTGCATGCTAGCTGCCATTTGCTTGACTTTCTGCGTTCGTTCGGCACTGGTGTACTGATGTGTAGCTCTGATGTTTGGTCTCATAGTGCTGACGGACATTATACTCTTTCATCACAGCAACTCATTGCAAATCAAACAGATACACTTTACGTTGATTTCTTTGAAGAAATATTCATGTTCCCACTGTGTTTGAAATCTTCTACACTCACTTGCTATTTTGCGTTTCTTTGGTGCTGCCATTTCTGGTGACTCGCAGTAAAAGTTTTTGTTTGCTTAATTTTGTTTAGTGGAGAAGCACCGTTTCCATGGCTGGCTCCAACTAGTGTTGAAACTGAGAAGTGCAACAGAGTTGAGCTTAATCTTCTTGTGCGGGCCATATTCAATTATATTTTCAGAATGTGCTGCAGGCCAATAAAAACTGGACCGCGGGCCGCAGTTGGCCCGCGGGCCGGACTTTGGACACCCCTGAACTAGCTGCTATAGGCTGCTATAGGCTATATATTTCACAGTGGTTTTAAGCAGAACACCAAAGTGTGACAAATAAACAGTTGTGTTCTGTCATGATTAAATGTTGTGCGTGTGTGCGCATGCGCGTGCATTAGATGGCGAAACCATGTCTTTTTGGATGGTGATTCCACCGAGCAAGTGTTAAGGGGCTGTCTACTTGGCAAAATGTTCAGCCAGGGTCCGGATGCCGTCCAGAACCTGTTTGTTAAGAATAGGCAGGTTAAGGGGCTTGATAAATGACCCAGTGGGCAAGGTTGGGTTAAAATATGAACTCAGAAAAGGTACTGATATGTGAGAAATGTGAGATCAGTAGTTCCAAGAACTGTAAATTGCTCCAACACTCAAAATTAGAAAGCTTGATAAAAATAAATGTATCATCATTAATACTGATTAGCTTAGGGGACATATGTGAATTATTATACATACATCTTTGTCAGCCGAATTCGTAAGATATGTATGAATACAGATCGGCTGCTATAGGCAGCAGTGAGGGCAGTGAGAGTTCAAAAGACTGTACAGGTGCTGGTCATATAATTAGAATATCATCAAAAAGTTGATTTATTTCAGTAATTCCATTCAAAAAGTGAAGCTTCGATATTATATTAATTTATTACACACAGACTGATATATTTCAAATTTTAATTTCATTTAATTGTGATGCATAAAACTGACAACTAATGAAAATCCCAAATTCAGTATCTCTGAAAAGTATTGTTCTCTTCAAAGTATAATTGTTTATTTGGGCGCCATTTGTTTGTATGGTTATTTATTTCCACTTGTGTTACCACACAGATTCAGTCCAGAGGTGACATCACGGGGTGTATGAAGGACAAAATATGACATAAGAATAAATAAATGAATAAATGTAGAAATAACAAATAATGTACATTTCTGTCAATAAATAGGCTATTTCAGTATTTAAATATGTATTCTTTTATTTATTAATGTATTTATACATTTCGGTATTTATGTATTTCCACATTTCTGTTTTTATGTATTTCCACATTTCTGTATTTCTGTATTTATGTGTCAGTATGTTAATTAAGTGGGTGGTCCTATCATCAGTCTGAAGCAGGATTGGTATAAAAGTCTGAGTTTGAATGTTTGCTAAATGCTGCTAACCTACCTGTAATATAGGTAGTAGCAGGGGCGGACTGGCCATCTGTGTGATCTGGTACTCCATGACACACAGTCATCACTTGTAGTTTTACAATAATCTGTTTGGAGTTGTGGTTAGTGCGCTTAACTGTGAATCTTGAAGACGTGGGTTCGATTCCCCCTTCCAGATGCCATATGTCTTTAGATTTTATTTTCTGAATTCTAATGTTGACCATGTGTATGATGTATTTAAAACAGCTAAACTTCAACATATTAGCTCTAAAATGCCAAATGCAGTAGCTAATATTAAGAAATATGTTGTGCTTTTACTTTTTTACTCCCAGTCCGTCCCTGGGTAGTATCAGCTGGCTTTTTTAAAGTCCCATTCATTAAAGCTGTATAGTATTGCAATCGAAGTTCGCACTAATTCTACAATTCGAAATTCTAGTGAAATGCACCTAGTCGTAATCTAAGGGATTATGTTCACCAAATACTGAATATCATCCATGGGCCATGTCTGTCACATTTCGCGCTCACAAGAGTACAAAGGTATAGGGAAAACATGGTAGAAGGTAGTCATTGGTTTCATTGTTTTCAATACTGTCTGCCAATGATCTTAAATCATTGGCAATTTCTCGAACAAAACTTTCCACCATTAACACTGGACTAATAACTTTATTTCAGCTAATAGCAGCTAAAGGGAAATCTCACATGTAGTGTACAAGATAAGGCAGTAGTAGTAGATTCACACCAATCTAACCAATCCAGCTGTAGACTGAGGTAGGACCGCCTACCTTATTAACATACTGACACATAAATACATAAAAGTAGAAAAGCATAAATAAATGTAGAAAAGTGTAAATAAATACGCGTGTAAATACATAAATAAATAAAAAACATACAGAAATAGCATATTTATTGACCGAAATGTATATAATTTTAATGTATTTATGTATTTAATTTGTAATTTCTACATTTATTTATTCTTATGTCATACTTTGTCCTTCATAGGGGTGGGGTTTCCGTGTTCTTGTCGGTGACTTCACGGGGCGGGGTTTCCGCGTTCTTGTCGGTGACGTCACGCATACAGGGATTTTCCTCCATGACGCCCAGAAGAGAGAGAGAGAGCAGAGAAGCAAGCAAGTTGGGTTTTATCGTGAATATTGTGCTGCGTCCCAACGAGTTTACAGGGCGTGAACTTCATTTGTCATAATCTTGACCTGGACATATTGTTGGTTGTAGGGTCCAGTGGTGCAGACTGACCGGAAATGTGCTTATGTGTTACGGGTGGATTTTAACAACACGCCCAACCCGAGCATCCACACCCAACACCCACAGATTGCTCCTGAAAACGACTTCCAACCCCACAAGCAGGTAAGAAACTCTAAAAATCCAATGTCTAACGTCTTTTCTATGTGTGTCTAATGACTTGCAATGTCATGTCTCTTACCCTATAGACCAGTGGCGTACCACCATGTGACCCAGCTGATATACGACTCTACTATTGCTATTGTGTTACTATTGAGTTTAACCTGTTAGTTACATGGTGGTCGGTTTACATGAACAGCCAGTGGTGTATATACATGTACCAATACAAGGACATTAAAGGCATCTTCTGACTTCTACATTCCTCAGTGTAAATGTACGCCAATCTCACTGTTGATTATTGCAATGATGTCCCAGCAATTTATAATGTGTGTTTATGTGCTTGAAGGTTCATACAGTATAGAGTGTGTGGTTAATGATTGTTTAGCCCCTTTGATTATTGCCCGTATGCCTCTATCTCTATTCCAGTATGCCTCTATCTCCATTTCCTCCTCACTCACTTCCTTGTCTTACATTCATTCATTACTGGAGCCGGAACTCCCTCTTTGTCTTGAAAGCATTGTATTGAGGCCAGCATATATTCATATCATCCATTCAGGATGACTATATGACGTGCACACGCCCCGCACGTCCCACCACTCCGGTTACCATCTTTCCTCGACGACCAACCGAAATGAATGTTCCCTGCCAAAAATAGCTCTATTTATTTGAGATGCTGCTTGTATTATTAGCAATCACTGGTCCTCTAGTTCATTAACAGATTTACTGTCAGAGATGGCTTATTGCTGTACTTATCACAATAAGTTCCCTTCTGAAATTAGTGGTCTATAAACATCCTGGGTTTATAAACTATTGGTAACATCTCTACGCCCTTTCATCCGTTTCCCCTCCTTCATGTCCACCATTGGGGTTGGTAGGCCCTGGTGGTCCGCGTTGTTGGGCTCTGCTCTGTGCCAGTCCAGGCTGCTTCATATTAAACATTAAACAGCTCAGCAGTTTGCTTCCTAAACGCACCTCTAATTATAGAAGCTCATAGCTCGAGTCTCCCTGTTCTCTCTGAATCACCGGGGCCTTCGTAGGCGTGTAGTCTCCCTCGTTCGAGATTTGTGTGTTTGACGACATGTCTGTGATGTGTCTGTGATGTGTCTGTGATGTGTCTGTGATGTGTCTGTGATGTGTCTGTGATGTGTCTGTGTTGTGTCTGTGATGTGTCTGTGATTTGCCGATGACTGTGGGTATGTAGGTTCTCATTTACGCAGACGTCCTAAGTCTGATGTTTCTTTCACAAAGATCAGCTTTGGGAGAAAACATTATGGAATTGGCCAAAAGAGCAGTTATTTGACAAAACAACAACTTGGGTTTGCCTGTGTGAGCACAGGCTCTGACCTGTGTGCTACAATTTGTTGTGTTTTCTGGTAAAGTGGGTATTACGTGTAATTGCTCTAGCTTGATTTCCTTTGAAACTGAATGTGTGACGTTGTTACATTTTGGCAGCTTTCAGTGTTTGTATTTTTAGTTCTTACTGTAGCTACGGACAACAGAACTACTATTGTCGGACACAGCTTTCTGAACGTGCATATATGTCTGTTTGTTAGACGAGGGCTAAAAGCTTTAAATCCTTTTTTTTAACAACTCCTTCCATACATCATGTGCACATTAAAAGCATAGTAAACTACAGTAGTTCTGTGGTTTGATTAAATACAACGTAAGCCTAAAATTGCTGACTGCTTTTACAAGTTATTATCTCGATCAACCTATGTCAGCCCTGAGGTCAATTTCGAGGAGGGGAAATGCGAAGTCCGTTTTTTTGTGGTGTTCCATAGAATAGCCAAAAAACGGTAGCACACAACTTCTCTGTAACTCACACATTTTTCATTTACTTGAAACATAAAGGTAACCAGAAAATTGAGCGTTAGCTGATCAGAAGGACACAGCACATTAGCACATTAACATAACTCAACAGGCCTAGTGTTTATAGGCACAAACCGCCTTGCCATACCCAGCCTTGCCCTGCCTTGCCTACCCTTGCCCAGCCATTTTAGCACGCTATGGAGGCATGACGCTGGTCCTCGTCAGAAAGGGAAAAGGGGTGCGAGACGAAGGGAGTGCGAAAGAAAAGGAATAAGAGAGGTAAGGCAAGAACAACCTTAGTGCAAATGTCTTTCTGGGCCCTAGTCACAGCTCAAGGCTTAGAGTGGGGTGGAGTACGTATCACTACAAACCAGCTAATTAGTTTACCAGCATGTCTGCATCCCCCCTGTCTGTTAATCTGTACCACCCACCACACAGTGACATTAACTGGACTGTCTGAATGGTGAGCTTCAGCAAGCAGTGTGCTGTATTCCCCACAGGGACGGCTGTAGCCTTTTCTGGGCCTTTAGCAGGATCTCTGTGATCTGCGGGGTGGTACGTTGATGGACCACTGTATTTGCACATTACAACTGCTGTATTATACCGTTCTTTCAATATTCTGCTTAGACTGGGCCTCAATTCCTAAAAAAGCACGACACATCGGTTAAAATTAGATAATTGTTTTTATGGGCCCATCAGTTACTGCTTGTGTCTAATGCCTTTAGCTGCCTTTGCCTAAAATTAAATCTTTTGCTTGGTGGCTTAATCATTTAGACTCAAAATAAATAATTTTCTCACACATTTCAAGCATACACATACAGTGAAGGAAGAACTTTATAGATCCCCTGCTGATTTTGTATGTTTGCCGACTGACAAAGACATGATCAGTCTATAATTTTAAGGGTAGGTTTATTTGGTCATTGATAGACTGAGTAACAACAAAGACATCAGGAATAACGCATTTGGAATACATTTCAAATAATTAATGCATTTTAATTAAATAAGTATTTGACCCCATGACTTGGTACTTGGTGGCAAACAATACAAGTGTATTGTATTTTTAGGGGCCTATTTATTGATTGTACTTCCGACAGCTCACCTGTATGTCAATCTTCACCTGTATTACATTGAGTTAATGTGTGTGTGTGCTTGTATGTGTGTCTTTGCATTTTTTATTTATTTAATGACTCGTGGGAAGTACAGAGGATCTTAAAGTGCTGAGACTGTACAGTTTTAGTGTTTGCTGGAGAGAGAAATGCTGAGTCCAGGACAAACAAAGTGAGAGAACAAATTGGCACCACTTAATGTCCAAGAAGAGCGATGGCCCTGTTTTGAGGTTTCGTCACAGGGAGTAGCATACTGGCTAATGGGACTCCAATAACTCATTGTGATGACGCACAGGGCATTAGCGAGAATGACAACGTTTCAACTGATCTGAATGGGTTTTGAAGAAGAAGATTTAGTTAAGAAAAAATGGATTAGGGCATTTTCCCTACTTCTCAAAAGGTTGGGGTTATTCAGATATCATCAAATAATCCGAAAAACATTGTTAACATTGTTTAGCCAACTGGCTCTAACTAGAATAGAATAAGGAGTGGGAGGCCCTGGTGCACCACTGGATGAGAGGACAATATATTAAAGTGTCACGTTTGAGAAAGTGATGCCTCACAGGTCCAAAAATGTCATTCTCTTTAAAAAACAAGGGCATTTTTAGGTGACCGCAAACCTTTGCGTGTGTATGTATTTATGTGTGTAGCTGTTTTGACCATATACATACATACATACATGCATACATATATGGCCGAACAGCTAGGGTCTGTTCTCCACACTAAGCGGATCATATCTAGATCAAAGGAGGGTTTTTGAACCAGATCAGGATTCACATATTATTGTCAACAGTTTGTTTGTTTGCGGCGGGAAACGGCACATGGTGAAAAAGGCCTTCTTTGTCTGAAAAAAAGAGGAAACAACATTTGCTGCTAGTTGTGGAGGTGAGAGCTGAGGAGAACTCTCGCAGAAGACATATTAACAGAATGTTTTTCTGACAGTGACACATACAACCTTGCACCTCACACACACACAGATGGCGATTACATATCATCTGTCTCTGTAGTAAGGGCTGGTGCCATCCTGGGGGTTGGCTGTGAGGGCCAATGCCATCTCTACTGGTGGGGAATTATATATAGAGATGGCAATTATTATGTTTTTTCCATCCATGATTAGACAGTTGTACTTGACGTCACCCGGCCGATCAAGCAGAGCCAGACTTAATGGCACCATGAAATAAGAATCACACTGGATGTCTACTTCTGTCAGCCTAGTGTGTCTGTGTGTTTGTTTGTGTTTGTGTTTGTGTGTGGTTTATGTATGAGAGCCCTTCAAGTTGTTTACCTAACTGAACACTGCAAGTGTGTGTGTGTGCGTGTGTGCTTGTCCATCAATATAATTCCCTCTTTTATTCCCAAGAAAGCATGTGTGGATGGCCCCTTGCCTGTCTAGATCCACCATGTTAGATGACCTACTGCAGCTGTTTAATTGGATATTGGAGTGTGCCCGGCTGGAACGCAAACAAACACACAGAGAATATTCAATATCTCCCTCACAGTCTCTATCATTGGTTTGTGCTGCCATATGTCAATCATTAATCAATAATATTTTAACCAATCATGGCTAGCTCTATGTGTGTGTATGTATGTATGTATGTATGTATGTGTATATATATATATATATATATATATTCAAGTCCTTTTCTCTGGTTTTTACACTCCATGGCCACCACTTTTATTTTAATTAAGGATTAAGTGCATTTTGTCTGAGTTGGCGATGGATTGGCAGCCGCTGGCAATCTTTCTGTGCAGGAGTTGCACGACTAGGTTTCACGCAGTGAGTCATAACAGTTCTTTCACTGCCAGTATGTATATTAAAATATACAGTACCATCAAAGTATTCCTACCCTCTCACATTTGCCACATTTTGTTCTTACAAAGTGTACTAGTTTACTACATATATTTTTGCCATTTTATACACACTCCTCATTCCCATAATGACATAGCAAAAAATGTTTTCCGTAATGTGTGTGAATTAAAAATAAATATGGAAATATTGAATATGCAGAGGTTATCAGGTACTTTTCGGTGCTTTGTAGAAGCATTCTTTGAAGCGAACACAGCTTTTTTCTTTTTTGTTTTGGTTATGCCGCTACCAGCTTTGCAAACCTGGTTTTTGGCAGTTTCTCCCAATTCTCCTCGTAGAGCCTTATAAAGTCTGGCATTTACACACTTGTCCCAAATCCACTGCCTCATTGGCTGTGTGCCTTAGGTCTTGTTTTATTCAAAATACTCTCTGTAATGTGTTCCTTTTAATTTTTCCCTCAACCCTGACTCATTATTTATTTAACCAGGTAGTCTCCTAGTCCCTGCCACTGAGAAACATGCCCATAGCATGATGCTGCCACCACCAAAATTCCCATTAGGGATGGCTCGGCCAGGTCACCGTTATATATTACAATTTGTTCTCAATCGTCCTACCTGGTTAAAGAAAGGTTAAATAAAAATAAAATTAAAAAAATTAGCCAGCTAATCCACCATACCTAGTGCTTGGCATTCAGATATAATTGTTTTAATAAGATAGCATTTTTCTGCATGCTCCTTCAGGCGTCATGTCACATGCCTTTCAATCAGGAGGGTCTGGTCATTATATCATAACTGCCTTATTGATTCAGGGTTCTCTATCTGCCAGGTACTCCCATCTCTGCAGAGAAGCTCAGAGTGCCCATTGGGTTTGTCAATTTCTGGCCCAAGGCCCGTTTTGCCGGGTTACTTAATTAGGCCACTTGGTGAGCATTAGAAACAGTCTAATGCTGTGGTTACAAACATCTTCCATTTTCCAATGATTGAGCCCGTTGTGACCTCTAACCTTTCATTGCCATAGCTTTTATTTTTTACTTTGCCAGATCTGTCTCCTGACACAATCCTGTCAGAAATCCTGTCCAATCAATTGAATTTGCCACAACAACTTCTGGAGTTATCTCAAGCATGTTCAAAGGACATTAGGAGGGTAAATCTGTGCAAAGGGTCTGAATACAATAGATACACCAATTGTATTCGTTTTTTCTATTTTACCATTAAGTGGTGTGAAGATTGGTGGCAAAGATATGCATTTTAACATTTATAAATTAAATCTTGAACACAATAAAATGTGGAGAAAGTGAGCTATCTAAATGCATTCTAAATGATGGTACATACCGTACCAGTCCTACATTTGGACACACTTGTATATATAAATTTTTTTTTTGACTCAAACTGTGTAATTACATGCAAATAAGTTGCTTCACTCAACACAACAGACGCTCCATGAATATTATTCATTTCAAAACATCACATCACTTTCTTTCCATTTAAGATGGTTCCTCATTTTGAAACAAATTCATGGGTTAACAGAACATGTAGACCACTGTTTTAATTTAAACAAACCAATTCACACTTTCTTAAAAAGAATTACCAAAATAAAACCAATGTCCCGTTACAATAATACGTTTTTAGAGTGCTTTTGTAAACTTAAATATCAGACAGTACAATTTGTAATTCAGTGAAATGAAAGAATTGGTCATGGGTGTGAATACTTGTGTGTGTGTGTGTGTGTGTGTGTGTCTGTGTCTGTCCATATATAAGTGCCAGAGTCACTGAGTGGGATGCTGTTTGCTCGCTGCCTAGTGAGAGTTGTCATGGCAACCGCAGTAGCAGCGCAGTGTGAAGTGGTTTGTGTGTATGTGTAAGAGAGAGGGTGAGATGAGTGTTGGGTGGGTGAGAGAGAGAGAGGGTGGGTGAGTGAGGGGTGGTGAGAGTGAGTGAGTGTTGGGTGGGTGAGAGGGTGATGGAAATATGCTTTGTAGAACAGACACGCCTCTCAGGATTCAGGTCTGCCATCTTCCTGGCATTCCGATCTTTCAGTGTATTTAACATTCAAGTAAGGTCTTGCACGAGAACATCGCCATCGTTTCATATTTTTGGAGTGAGAGAGAGCGAGAGTGACAAATGAGAAGGGCAGAAGTGTGTGAAGAAACGATAGAGGAGAAACGAGTGCCGGAATCAGAACTGACAAATATGTCTACTGCAAGACGTGTGTCATCATCATTAGCAAGTCCACCGAAATAGTATTTTATCCTGATGGCTGTGTCTTAACGACTGAGTCTTCAGTCATGGTACCGGCTGTGTGTGTGTGTGTGTGTGTCTCGTGTGTGTGTGTGTGTGTCGTGTGTCTGTGTGTGTGTGTGTGTGTCCCGTGTGTGTGTGTGTGTGTGTGTGTGTCTGTCTCTGTGTGTGTGTGTGTGTGTGTGTGTGTGTGTGTGTGTGTGTGTGTGTGTGTGGTGTAGGTTATTACCAGCAGCAGAGGAGGAGATCTAGTTCTGTGTCATACTGCGCATGTGCCCTGTGCTCTCTGCACTGCTAACTTCCTGTTCTTTTCTTCCTCCTCACAGACGGTTGATTCAGAGCCCGAGAGGCACGCTGAAGTGAAGAGCACTAGGAAGGAATAGATCAAAGGAAAAACTGAAGAAAGACTCAAGCGTCTGGAGCGACCACTAAAGAGGACATATCGGATAACCTAAGGAAAGTTGTTAACAGAACAGACAACACTTGACAGCGTTTGAAGAAAATAAATGTTCCTAATCGTTTGATTTCAGAAGCATTTAGTGGAAAGTGACGCTTCCTTGTGTGTTACGGTAAACCAATCTGGTACACAGTGACACTTGACTTATTTTGGATTGTTCCTCTTCAGTTGGATGAGTACTCTTTTTCATTTGGAGCCAATGATTTTTTAAGGGTGTGAGTGAACGAGAGATACGAGGTATTTTGGCTTGCTCTGTTACTTTCTCTTTCGTCTTCCAGTGTATTTTGGCATTTGTTATTTAAATTGTTTCTCATAAGAGGAAGGTGAAAGAGCTTGGCCGTTTGCCCAGGAGCAATGATTCTTTCTGTTTGTATGCATGTCTGTGTATGAATGTCTGGTCGAGATTGAGAGAACCCATTTTTCACAGTAATATTCGACTCTAGCTTTTTTTGTTGAGACACCCCCGAGGAAAATGGGATCTGAAAAAGACTCTGATTCCCCTCACTCGTCAGTGAGTGGAATTCCAAAGCCCAAATGCCGGGCACCGGGAAAACGCCACGGACGCATGTCTTTCCAGAGCTTCTTCAACAACAAACGAGTTTCCCGTGGTTCCCAATCCGGGCCTGCCGTTCCTTTATCCCAACACCATAACCCCCAACAGCAACATACCCCGATAGTTCCCCCGGCAATACCTTCCACCCCAACTCTACCCCCCGACTGTGCCTCCGATGACCCCCAGGACCCGGCCGTGTCCCCCGTCAGCACGCCGGCAGAGCTCCTCTCTTCCAGCCGGCCCTCCCTGTGCTCCCCCCAGTCGTCCGACTCCGGGGCCCCCCCGCCGGCAGACTACCTGGAGTGCCCCCTGTGCCTTGTGCGTCAGCCTCCGGAGCAGCTCCCCCAGCTGCTGGGCTGTGGCCACCGCTCCTGCCTGTGTTGCCTGCGCCTGTACCTGCGCATCGAGATCACCGAGAGCCGCGTCAACCTCAGCTGCCCAGAGTGCTCGGAGAGGCTGGCGCCGCACCAGGTGGCGGAGATCCTGGACGACCCGGCGCTCCTGGGGAAGTACGAGGAGTTCCTGTTGCGCCGGTGCCTGGCCTCTGACCCGGACTGCCGCTGGTGCCCGGCGCCCGACTGCGGGTAAGAGTCTAACCCTCGCCGCTGTTTGACCGGCGACCTTTTAACCCGAATATGACCCTTGACCGGATCTCTGTGTGTTGGACAATTGTCTGGAAGGTGGCGGAAATGTGTTGAGACACTTTCTGACCACAAATGGGATTTGAAGAACTAACCCTGAGTTGAATCTTTAGCAACTTGCAAATCTTTTTGGCAAATACCTTTATTGCATTGTTCATTGGCTGATTTCCTTAACCTGCAATGACCTAACCGTAATAACACTTGAATGGCCTTGGGAGAAGTAACAAATAGAAGTCAAAGAGAAAGTGTTTCTGCCCTAGATTTTACGAGTTATTTGAATTCCATCTGATCCTAGTATGATACAAGGGAATTTCTGTCGAACTGGTATCAGCTTGTTGCATGTTTCTATTAATGAATATGCACCAGAAGATCTTACTAGAATAAAGTTAGGGTTAGATCTTACAAGGGTAGGGTTAGATCTTACAAGGGTAGGGTTAGATCTTACAAGGGTAGGGTTAGATCTGACAAGGGTAGGGTTAGATCTTACAAGGGTAGGGTTAGATCTGACAAGGGTAGGGTTAGATCTTACAAGGGTAGGGTTAGATCTTACAAGGGTAGGGTTAGATCTTACAAGGGTAGGGTTAGATCTTACAAGGGTAGGGTTAGATCTTACAAGGGTAGGGTTAGATCTGACAAGGGTAGGGTTAGATCTGACAAGGGTAGGGTTAGATCTGACAAGGGTAGGGTTAGATCTGACAAGGGTAGGGTTAGATCTGACAAGGGTAGGGTTAGATCTGACAAGGGTAGGGTTAGATCTGACAAGGGTAGGGTTAGATCTTACAAGGGTATGGTTAGATCTTACAAGGGTAGGGTTAGATCTGACAAGGGTAGGGTTAGATCTGACAAGGGTAGGGTTAGATCTTACAAGGGTGGGGTTAGATCTGACAAGGGTGGGGTTAGATCTGACAAGGGTAGGGTTAGATCTGACAAGGGTAGGGTTAGATCTGACAAGGGTATGGTTAGATCTTACAAGGGTAGGGTTAGATCTGACAAGGGTAGGGTTAGATCTGACAAGGGTAGGGTTAGATCTGACAAGGGTAGGGTTAGATCTTAGAAGGGTAGAAACGATCATCACTAGGACATGGAAATTCAACCCTTTAGCTAGTTAGCACTAGTACAAAGTACATATCTGGTTGGGTTAGATTTGGTGTATTAATTCCGTTTTTTGTAAGTGTTAAAATGTAGGTTACTTTTATGTTTAAGCATAGTTGGTTACGGCTAGGGATTGAGCTGAGGTTAAGTTCAGGTATAAATGTTAGGTTGTTGAGGTTAGGGTTGGTTTAAGGCTATGGATAGGAATTGGTTTATTGTTATGGAACTTGGATTATTTAGTTTCCTGGTCCCATCAAGAAATAAACACCTGTGTTTGTGTGACACACAAACGTGTGTTTGTGGGGAAAGCACCCAGCATCTGTGTCAGTTACACTATAAATTCAAATAAAATCTCTTTGTAAATGTGAATCCAGTCAGATAGAGGGTTGAACCAGACAAGACTGTGGGTAAGACAATAAAGGTAACCTACATTCTAAAGATATCAGAATGACTCCAACCCGCCCTACATTCTCACTGAAAGGTCTGGTGTGGTTGGAGCCAGGTATCGAGTCATTGTTGAATAGGGTCCATTTTGTATGTGCGTAAGGGCTGTGATTTTAAACCTGATTTGAAACCACAAAAATTATATCCGTTTTCAAGTTAATAGCAGCGAAATGGATGGTTTCGATCAGACTAATATTTGTATCTTGCTTTTGCTGATTAAATTGATTCCATTTAAGCTGCGAGATGTTACATTTAAAACTATTGTGTGACTCTGGTCCTCACTGGCTGATTGGTAATATAACTAACCTGGGTTAGGGTGGGTTTGGGTTGGGGTGGCCTGGTCTTTTCCTATGGTGTCTCTGCCTCCGTCTCGGTCCTTGTCTCTCACGCTTGCTCAGTCTGTCACTCTTGTTCTTTTCTAATTATTTCATCAGACAAACCACAGACGCCTTCTCATTCTCTCACACTCGTTTGCGCACAACGCGACACATTCTCTCAACCTTTTTGACGTGTGAACTGTTGCTCTCCACTTGCCTTTCATCTCATTGGCCTCTTTTCATCTCCTAATCGTCCCTCTTCCCTGCCTGATTGACATGCTGAGACAACCAACTGGGGCTTTTGACAAGTCCACTGGTATCTCAGCGGGCTGTCAGTTTCTATGGTGACTAGTGATGCAGCATAGAAGTAGCCAGTGTTGCCAGGGGTAACAGAGAGGCCAGGATTTAATAAACACTGAGCTGTCTGTGTACACAGTTACAGATAGTGTGTCTGTGTCTGTCTGTCTGTATCTGTGTCTGTGTATGTGTGTCTGTCTGTCTGTGTGTGTGTCTGTCCATAAAGACTTAACTGCCATTTCTCCCCAATTCCATTGAGTCCAGTTTAACATTACAACCTTGTCCAATTGCAGAAAATCCCAAGACTTCAATATGCCTCTAAAATATGTGTTTGTACACATTCAGCCTAACTGGAAAATGAGTAGTATCAGATCATCTGAGATGACCTTAGTTAGCTTATAAGCACGATAGTGGCCAATATCCAATGCCCTTATTGGACAAGGTGCCAGTCAGCAAAATGTCACTCATTGTTCTGAGAGCAAACCTGTCATTTGAATAAAGGCACGTAATCTCAATTGCTTCTTTATGTTAAGACTGTTAAACAATGAATATACAAATTGAGTCTCTGAGCTCCTGCTCTGTTCTCCAATGTGGGTGTCTTTTGGCATTAAATTCCACAGAATCCCACCGTTAAAATGTGTCACGTCACGACAGACCAATCAATCGCAACCTTGATGTGGGATATTCAAACAGAGAAAACGATGCCTTGGCACCAGAAAGGTTGTTTCTGCTCTGTTGCAACACGTCCCGGAGTTCTGGCTCAAAGACAATCTGCCAGTTCCAACTAACCAACAGTTATTTAGACAGAAACCAGTGCTAACTGGTTTTAATGAAATTGGCAAAGAGGTAAAGAATTTGGCGGCATAACGTTCCTCCATTAGTTAATGTTTGTGAGAGAGTGGGTAGAGTTGAAAGAAAATCTAGTTTTATGTTTCAAATAAATTAAATGTTACTATTTGTGTTTTTTTTTCCTATGGCCTGTTGAGGAATGCTGGAGGACTTGGAGTGAGTGTCCGTCATGTTATTAGATTAAAACCCCATAGGCTTTCCTTCTAAACAACAATGGTGATGGCGTTATTTTTAGCAGTGTTTAATGATGACCAACACAGAGGAACTTTCTGTTGAAGAATTAAAAAAAGGATTAAATAATACCATTTTGTTTTTGGTCCCTCAGCACGTACCATGTTACTTAGCATTAGTATCCTGAATTGATTTGGTGAAACTACATTTCGGTCATTCTACCATCACGGTTGCTTTATCTTTTGCCAATTTGTCTCTCCTCTGTTTATCTTTCCTTCATCTCGCCTCTCTGTAATTTTTACTCTGTCATTTAGAATGTATTTAGACTTCATCTTGATCAGTTCACTGTTTCCAAATCTCTATGAACTAGTGAAAAGCTTTGTTTCTCCCCTGAAAATGTTACATTCACCAATATTAAAAAAGCAACAGAATGTTGTGGGTACATGTAGACGGCCCATAAAATGTATAAATAGACAACGATTTTGTCTGTTAAAACTACTCAGAAGTATGACATCATCGTCTATTAGGAAATTGTAAGAATTTCTCGGGGTTTTGTATGTATCCTGTTCTCACTTTGACCACCAATGCAAGTACAGAATGAGTCAGACGCACAGTTAGTTTCAGTTAACAAGTCATGAATACACTGAAACCAGCTGATAATTTCTTTAACACCAAAAGTTTCCCCAACTTACTTGGTCTTTCTCATATGTTTCCTCTGAATCTTTCCATCGCTTTAATCAGGTTTGCTGTGATTGCTTCGGGCTGTGCCAGCTGCCCCAGGCTGGTGTGTCGCAGAGAGGGCTGTGGCGCAGAGTTCTGTTACCACTGTAAACAGGCCTGGCACCCGAACCAGACCTGTGACTCGGCCCGCCAGCAGAGGGCGATGTCCCTGCACACACACAGCAATCACTCGCCCAGCTACACCCAGGAGCACGGGCCTGGTGAGTACTCTCACCACAGTTCATAATGTCATTATAATGTCCTCAAATTAAGACATCGATAGATGTTTTCTCAGGTTCCAAATGTCTCCATGGACAGATGAATCCGTGTATGACCTCGTCTTTATTCACAACCTCTGCCCCTCCAATCCTCTCACTTAAGCCTGCTGTTGGCATTTTCCCTATCAATAAACAATTTATCCAAATTGTTCCCATATACTTCCCATATCCTTCCCATATACTTCCCATACCCTTCCCATACCCTTCCCATATCCTTCCCATATCCTTCCCATATGCTTCCCATATACTTCCCATACCCTTCCCATATACTTCCCATACCCTTCCCATATACTTCCCATACCCTTCCCATATACTTTCCATACCCTTCCCATATACTTCCCATACCCTTCCCATATACTTTCCATACCCTTCCCATATACTTCCTATATACTTCCCATATCCTTCCCATATACTTCCCATAACCTTCCCATACCCTTCCCATACCCTTCCCATACCCTTCCCATATCCTTCCCATATCCTTCCCATATGCTTCCCATATACTTCCCATACCCTTCCCATATACTTCCCATACCCTTCCCATATACTTTCCATACCCTTCCCATATACTTCCTATATACTTCCCATACCCTTCCCATACCCTTCCCATATACTTTCCATACCCTTCCCATATACTTCCTATATACTTCCCATATACTTCCCATACCCTTCCCATATACTTCCCATACCCTTCCCATATACTTCCCATACCCTTCCCATATACTTCCCATACCCTTCCCATATACTTCCCATACCCTTCCCATATACTTTCCATACCCTTCCCATATACTTCCTATATACTTCCCATATACTTCCCATATACTTCCCATACCCTTCCCATATCCTTCCCATATCCTTCCCATATACTTCCCATAACCTTCCCATACCCTTCCCATTTACTTCCCATACCCTTCCCATATACTTTCCATACCCTTCCCATATACTTTCTATATACTTCCCAAACCCTTCCCATACACTTCCCATATAACTGGGAGCCATGACACTAACCAGTCGTCCCCCCGTTTGCTCTCTAGCGGATGACATCAAGCCCTGCCCACGATGTGGCGCCTACATCATCAAGATGAACGACGGCAGCTGTAACCACATGACCTGCGCCGTGTGCGGCTGCGAGTTCTGCTGGCTCTGTATGAAGGAGATCTCTGACCTCCACTACCTCAGGTAAAGCCCACGAGACCTCCATCCTACCCATCATTTGTGTCCGAGTTAGGACGATAAGGTCAAAGTAAATGATTAGCGGTCTGGTTTTTAATCTTTCTGAGGTGATCTGTAATAAATGGAGTTGATTCGGATCAAACAACTATTGAATCGAATGGGTTCCGACTGACAAAATCATCTGAGTGAATGTGATCGGTGTTCAATAGTTTGTGACGCGTCTTCAGATTCACAGTAAAATGAAGTGTCAGTCGCTGTGGTATATTCTGACAGCTTTATCTTGAACTCTGTGCCTAGAAATAACCAGAGTTCTTCCTCTTAAGGGTTTTTTCCCCTTATCTTATTATCTATTTATCTTTTATTTCATGCCCTCATATCTCTCCCACTCTCGGGATTTTCTACTGTTTCTTACTTCCTCCATTGCTTTCTTGGTTTCCCCCTCATTCACTCTCTCCTTGTTTATTTTTCTCTCATTCAGTCCGTCTGGGTGTACGTTCTGGGGAAAAAAGCCATGGAGTCGTAAAAAGAAGATTTTGTGGCAGCTTGGTACTCTGATTGGCGCGCCGGTTGGCATCACTCTCATAGCTGGCATCGCTGTACCTGCCATGGTTATTGGCATCCCCGTCTACATGGGACGCAAGGTGAGCAACTCCACATAGAGGCAAAACAATACTTGTTTCATATTATCTTGTTCAGGTTAGCTAATTGTCAGGGCAGACAATGAAGGGGAAGGTCTTACCTCAATTGTTGCAGAACAGCAATTAACTGTAAAAGTTCACTGGAACATTCATGTTTTTAAAATTATGTTTGGTTTCCATATGCTGTTTTTCCATTGTGATGCTTTCGGTTCCTGTGTGTATTCCAGTAATTCAGAAACACACGGAAATCAAACAATAAGAAACAAATGTGAAGGTTTCAGTGTGACGCTCCAGCTAGTGAGGAAACACAGAAGTACAGTTCAGAAGTTGGCAACAGACAGAACTGTGATACATTAAGAAAAGTATCTTTACCGCTCTCTAGTGGTGATTTAATTACAGGACAAGTTTGAACGTCAGCTGATATGATTGGCTATTCCACATCCGCTCTGTAGCCCACGAGCCTTCCCGACATTAGAAATATTCAAAGCATTGTACTTTGTCAGAGGCGTTATGCTCGTATATATGCCTAATAAAATTATCTCAGGAGCTGGTGCACACAAATCCATACATTCTACACATCATAAATGCTTCAGGATATTAATTAGATCTGTATTATAACATATCTGTTACAACTGCAGCCTATTGGAGATAAAGGGCCCTTGTTGCCTCTTTGTCATGTCTCCAGGACGTGCAGAGTCACGTGCCACGTGCGCGCTAATCTAAACCGGTTGTCTGTGTCAGATTCACGCCCATTACGAGGGGAAGAAGGCCAATCGCCACAGGAGGAACCTGGCCATCACGGGCGGCGTGGCGCTGTCAATCATCACCGCGCCGGTCATTGCAGCCGTCAGCGTGGGCATCGGCGTGCCCATCATGCTGGCGTACGTCTACGGCGTGGTGCCCATCTCCTTGTGCCGCGGCGGCGGCTGCGGTGTCAGCCGGGGGAAGGGGCGCGGCGTCCGAATAGACTTCGACGAGGACGACGGCCCGATCACAGGTGAGGAGGTCGCCGAGGTCTCAGAAGTGATGGCCGTGTGACGGTCCGCTTGTTTCGGTGTTTTGCACTCAGTAATAAGTGCACGCGTGTTGGAACGCTTCTAACGCGGTCTTCTTTACGATCCCCCCTCTGCGTTCCAGTGGCTGATGCGTGGCGTGCCCTGAAGTCCAACAGCCTGGGTGATAGCAGCTTCCAGGGGGCAGCCAGTGGTCTTAGCACCACCACCCCGAGCGAGGGTCTCTCCGTGGCCCCCGTGGCCCTCGGGAATACCCCCCACTTCAACACTCTGGCCGGGGGGGCCCTGGGTGCCAGGGCTGGCAAATACAACAGGTGAGGCTCAGCCGGAAGGACAGAACATGTTCATGTTCCGCATGACAGAGTTAAGATATTTGTGTCTAACTATCGCGTTGTCTGCTCTTCCAGGCTGGAGCTCCAAGGAGGAGAACTGGGGAAGGACAGTTCCCAAAGGGAGACTGGTAGTCTGGGGGCAGGTAGTGACTGTGCCAGCGTTAGGGGGATGGCAGGCTCCATCATCTCCTCCTACACACTCCCTGATAGGTGAGTCACTCACACTCTCGCTCCCTTCTCTTGTCATGGTTGTCATTGTTCGTAGTACGTCATGTTGAAATCAGATATCAGACAGGTACAGACTTTATAAAAGCAATAACGGTTTAGTTAATAATTCATTTGCGTCTTCTCTTTTCACCAAATAAGTATCGATAGTGGTATTGATAATGACTGAAATGGTTAAGCTGCCTCAATTGTATATATATCAATAACAATAAACGATACCCATCACTAGTCATTATTGGCTTCTGTTGTCGTTGAGCGAATAACCATTTACTTAGATCTCACCTGAGAAGACAAGTGTAGCTATATAATGGACTATGGCCTATATGATGGGCTATGGCCTATATGATGGACTATGGCCTATATGATGGACTATGGCCTATATGATGGACTATGGCCTATATGATGGGCTATGGCCTATATGATGGACTATGGCCTATATGATGGACTATGGCCTATATGATGGACTATGGCCTATATGATGGACTATGGCCTATATGATGGACTATGGCCTATATGATGTGCTATGGCCTATATGATGGGCTATGGCCTATATGATGGGCTATGGCCTATATGATGGACTATGGCCTATATGATGGACTATGGCCTATATGATGGACTATGGCCTATATGATGGACTATGGCCTATATGATGGACTATGGCCTATATGATGGACTATGGCCTATATGATGGACTATGGCCTATATGATGTGCTATGGCCTATATGATGGGCTATGGCCTATATGATGGGCTATGGCCTATATGATGGGCTATGGCCTATATGATGGGCTATGGCCTATATAATGGGCTATATAAAGGGCTATATAATGGGCTATGGCCTATATGATGTACTATGGCCTATATGATGTACTATGGCCTATATGATGTGCTATGGCCTATATGATGGCTATGGCCTATGTAACGGACTATGGCCTATATGATGTGCTATGGCCTATATGATGGGCTATGGCCTATATGATGGACTATGGCCTATATGATGTGCTATGGCCTATATGATGGGCTATGGCCTATATGATGGGCTTTGGCCTATATGATGGACTATGGCCTATATGATGTGCTATGGCCTATATGATGTGCTATGGCCTATATGATGGGCTATGGCCTATATGATGGGCTATGGCCTATATAAAGGGCTATATAATGGGCTATGGCCTATATGATGGGCTATGGCCTATATGATGGGCTATGGCCTATATGATGGGCTATGGCCTATATAATGGGCTATATAATGGGCTATGGCCTATATGATGGGCTATAGCCTATATGATGGGCTATGGCCTATATGATGGGCTATGGCCTATATAATGTGTTCCCATTGTAACTGCTTAATCACAGTTAACTGTCTCTTTCCTCATAGGGAGTGTACTAATCTGGAGATCCAGGTGGACATCGAGACTGTACCCAGCCACCTCTGCCTAACCAGCGAGGAAGACCTATCTCCTCCCCCTATTTCCATGGCAGCATGCCCCCACTCCGGGGGGGAGGAGCCTCAGGACTGCAGCTCCAGAAGGGGCGGGGCTCTGTCCGGCTCAGCACTGGGCCTGTCGCCGGGGGCGTCTCTCAGGGAGGGGCTCCGTGATGTCACACTGGCACAGCCGGAAAGCATCCGTAGCGATCTGGAGATGTCGGACACCCAGTCGGACGATATCGCCGACCTGACGTCAGACGACTGTGACTCGCCTCATCCCAGGAACTGCCGGCCATCTCACCAACCGCAGATCACCTGCCGGCCATCTCCCACCTCTGACAGCCTCCACTGCCCAACGGAAAAAAACGTTGTTCTATATGTTTAGCAGTTTTACTTTGAGTGCTCCCAGAAGTGGCACCGATGGCAATTTTCATTCATTGATTTAGCTTCTTTCAGATTTTTTGTATTTTTTGCTGCTTTTTCTTTTACACAACGTCTTTTGTGCAGACAACAGACAACTAAATGTGTATGTCAGCCTTCTTTTCTACCTGGTGATCTCTTTAGAGAGAAAGTGTCTTACCTCCTTTGAGATTCAATATCATATATCATATTTGTTTCAATATTTGGTACAAAGATGCCTTGGCTAACTAAGCAAAAAAAAGTTTAACTGGTTTAACCAAAGTTTAAGTCAAAGTTGAACCAATTTGCCACATCAAAACGACTGCCAAAAAAACACAAGATGAAACAAGACGAAACTTCACCAAGCACACCATGAGTGAAGGACTGTGGTAAACAAAGGTTTATCTACGGAGGGGGATGCTGGTGTGGGGCTTTTATACTGGACTTTTGTATTTTTTAATTGAGTGAACTGTGTGCATAAGTGTGCATGAACTATGTTTTGAATGGATTCATAGGCCTACGAGCGTAGTATGCATCTGGCACACGTTGGTCGGGTTTACAGTAGTTTACAAAGAGACCGTGTCTGCGCGTGAATGTCACCTACACAGAGTGAGAGATGTCCGAGGTCAATGAAAGTCGATGCTGTGGAAGATGAGGAAGTATTTTTCTTCACCAGCAGACCGTTCCACTTGAATGACCTGCCTTACAGACAGCGATGACACCTTTACTGACGAACACACTGGCTTTCTGACACACAAGCCGTCTGACTACACTAATGGTGTGTGTGCGTGTGTGCGTGTGTGTGTGCGTGCGTGCGTGCGTGCGTGCGTGTGTGCATGTGTGTGCAGGAGAGATTGAAGTATATGCTATTTAGTCACAAATACTCTTTGTAAAGACCATCAACACAGGGACAAGCAGTTTGATGCACAATACACAATTCTAACATTTGACTATAGCAGAATGGATTGATTCTTTGTGAATGTATTGGTTTGTCCCACTATAAAGTTAATTTATGAATGAGCACTTGTGCACTTTATCTAAATATATTTTCTTGGGATATTTGTTTTTTGCAATTACTGTCTATGTTTTTTTTATTCCTAAAGTATGAGCAGAGCTTGTTTTGACTATTTACCAACTGTATATATTCCAGTTTCAAGATCTCCAGAGTTGTCCCAGTCAATCTGAGGAATCTGCATGGTGACATGTTTCATTTATCAAACAAAGCATAACGAGGATATGATCATATGATTACAGTTGCTTAGTACAGTCTGTTGATGTAATTCAATTTACGCTTCTTTCTGCCTGTGAGAAACCACATGAATGTACCACGGATAAAAATAAATATTTATCCTTAATATTTGAGGAGAATTTACCTTAAAGAACACACATGTGGACAAAAGTTATATATAAATGGCAATATAAAAGTATTAAATATAAGGTGTATTTCCTGGTACTGTGTCCAGACCCCTATAGCTCACGGGACTGTGCAAGACATTGTGGACATTTCTTTGGGTAAATAATAAACACATTTGTTTTTCTGTTGCATCAGTATTTTCTTATTCTTAATTGTGTTGTTCTGTGAAATGACACACAAAGTTAATCATGGCCTTGAAACTCTGTGAAGTAAATGTGGCTTCTCCGATAGAATTTGTGAAATGGTCGTTAAAAGGCAACTGAACCACGTATTCTCTAGCTTATTCTAATGGATGTACTTCCTTTTAATTGATGAACAATTGAAGTAAAAACCAAAATGAGATTGGTTTTCTATTATGTATTCACTTTTGTATTATCCTGACCTAGATACTCTAACCTATATATGCAATGCTTGAATAGAGCTTTTTTACATGTGCAACTGTGAAACACAGTACTGATAGGGTAACAGGAAGTGACTCACGGAACCGACACAGAGGGTGTGTTTAGAGCCCTGGTGGGCAATTCATTAACACATAAAGAGAAATTTGAGGTAGAAATCAAACTCCTGTTGGGGTTTGGGAGGAATGGGTGTTGTGGGTCTTAGCCTTGTGACCATCTTCCTCTACCTCCATCTTGAAGCTTTATGTGGTTCATATTTTCTTGTTTTGGCCTCAGCCCCAAGCTGTTTGCTGAGAGCCCTCCACATTCCTCCCAAGACAAGATCTCGATAGGAGGCAGGTATGTAAGGCTGTTGGAGCTGGTGATCAGTATTCCCTATAGGAGTGTTAGTGTGATGCTAATTAATAGGTGGCAGGCATGTAAGGCTGGTGATCAGTATTCCTTATAGGAGTGTTAGTGTGATGCTAATTAATAGTGTGTAAGGCTGGTGATAAGTATTCCCTATAGGAGTGTTAGTGTGATGTTAATTAATAGTGTGTAAGGCTGGTGATCAGTATTCCCTATAGGAGTGTTAGTGTGATGCTAATTAATAGTGTGTAAGGCTGGTGATCAGTATTCCTTATAGGAGTGTTAGTGTGATGCTAATTAATAGTGTGTAAGGCTGGTGATCAGTATTCCCTATAGGAGTGTTAGTGTGATGCTAATTAATAGTATGTAAGGCTGGTGATCAGTATTCCCTATAGGAGTGTTAGTGTGATGCTAATTAATAGTGTGTAAGGCTGGTGATCAGTATTCCCTATAGGAGTGTTAGTGTGATGCTAATTAATAGTGTGTAAGGCTGGTGATCAGTATTCCCTATAGGAGTGTTAGTGTGATGCTAATTAATAGTGTGTAAGGCTGGTGATCAGTATTCCTTATAGGAGTGTTAGTGTGATGCTAATTAATAGTGTGTAAGGCTGGTGATCAGTATTCCCTATAGGAGTGTTAGTGTGATGCTAATTAATAGGAGGCAGGTGTGTAAGGTTGGTGCTGGTGATCAGTATTCCCTACCTTGTATGTTCTGTGAAATCCAGGCAAGAACAATATTTTAAGACAACGGTATTTGACGTCAAAACACATAAGAGCCTGAGAACTTAGTGAACATATCAGGCCCAATTTAGTTACGGGCTGATGAAGCAGACTAAAAATGTGTTTTCATGTCTATAGCCATAACTGTCTAAAAACATGTTCCCCTTGTTTTATTGAGCTGAATTACAAGTGTTGTTGAATTGAAGAACAAATGGCGACCATGGCATTAGTGTATTTTCTAAAAAAAACTTCAGCCTTCTGTCTCTAGATTTCCTAGTCGATAAAATGCAATGGAAGGATTCTGAAGTTGGTAAAATGCCTACATATTTGGGAGCACCCCTGAAATGTCCATGGTTACTTTACTCCTGGTAATTTTACCAGCAAGCATATGTGTCATGAGTGTTTACAAGTGCCCTTGTTGATAGTCAAAGTAGTAATCTAAGGCAAGATTAGGGTTAACTTTACAGTAGTCGTAAATATAGAGTGGGTAACTAAGCAACGAACTGCTTTCCGGCGTAGGCTTGCTCTGCCGTAAAGTAAAACAGGATACACAGAAGGTGACTCCTAGAGAACACGGTAAATAATGCACTTAATAGATAGTTAATATACGTAATTCGTGACAGTACCGTAGGTAGACATATAAAAGCTACGATATATATGTTTTTGTAATGAATAAATACTGTCTGCAGAAGTCAAGTTTATTAAATTATCCGCGAGTGGACTATCGTAGTTAGCTAGCTTCTTGCTAATTTATCGGTACTATCCGGTACTGACAGCAAGTTATTTGTCTTTTGCTAGATAGCTGATACAATATCATTGCACGTGTTATTCTGACATACGATCATTCAAATGTGGCTTTAGTGAGGTTCCATGGGAATGTTCTTACTTACGTGATTTTAAATGCATCAGACTTCTGACATTTTTATGATGGAAACAAACACAGTGCCATTGCATTCAGTCTAACCTCAGTCAGCACTTCTATAATTTCAAGGAGAAGTAAACAAAACGATTTAATGGAGTGAAAGCTCCCGGATTCTGTACAGTCTGTACATAGATTTATAGACATTTCGGCTATTCTGTACTCTGCTGTTACCAAACAGCGCTGGAATTGGATTTGAGGTGCACAAATCACTTGGGAAAAGAGGGAAATGTTTGGTTGGTATTTTAAATCGATTAAGGCAATAGATATATCGCCAGGTATTCCTTGTAAAAGTGTCTAAACAGTTAGGTTTGGATGCTAGATAAGCACTAAAAGCCAGTAATTTAATCAGTAGACTTCATCCTCACCCTTGTTTTGACTCTTCTCCCTTCTACAGAGTCATGCCATTCTTTGACCTCCCAGGGAAGGTGGGCATCAACCTTGATCGATGGTTTTTGATCCAGAGTGGAGATCAGCCGTACAAACGTGCACCACGTTGCCACGCCTTCGAGAAGGAATGGATCGAGTGCTCGGATGGTATTGGTCAAACCCGTGCCAAGAAAGAGTGCCAGATCGAGTTTGAGGACTTCTATGAGTGCATGCACAGAGAGAAATCTGTGAGTATAGGATTGTCTTTGCTGAAAAGTTTGTAATATAACCTCGTCCCTGTAAAGTTTTAATGTCAGCGGGTCTCCAGGTCTTCGATACAATAACCGCTTGTTAGGCTATGTTTTCATTCATTCATTATTCATTAATTATTTATCATTTCATTTAAGTCTTAATGCACACTTGATTGGGGGTTAATGTTGTCTGAATATTTGGCGGTTTATCAACAGAGAATATTCTGGTTTTCATCTGCAATGTGCAAAAAACATACAAATATTCCTGTTTATGTTTTGATAGGTCATTTCCTGCTTGTCGATCTATTTACATTTAGTAAATGGTTGAAGTATCTCCCTCTGTCTCTTCCTCTCTTTTTCTCTGTAGCACAAGAGGCTGTATGAGATCCGTAAGCAGCGGGACAAGCTAGTGAAGGAGGGGAAATATCAGCCTCCAGCTCACCACAGCGGGGCTCAGGTTGACGACAGACCATGACCCCATATAACCTTGTTGACCACAAGGTGTGTCCCCAACTTCTGTATAATAAGGTTTCCCTCTATTGTTTTGTGTCTACCCCTGTACACGTTTGCCAATAAATATTATTGACCGCAAGTCTGCTATACATGTCTGTTCTTGAGTTCCTTCCTACAGTTTAGGAAGAGATGCCTGAAAGAAAGCAACAGAAATGTGAAGGTGATGTGCACATATTTTTAGTGGGGTATTTGACATATAAAACGTAGAGGTTTCTAGTCAGTGGGGCTCTTAAAATAGGTCTTTAGCATCCTAGCTATCAAAACACCCCATTTGTGAAATGCTGTAGGTCAACTTTACACTGAAAAATGGGTAGGTATGTCTTAAATGTCACATGTGCATGATTTTAAGAATGGACACTATAAAATGTTACATTCAAGTGTTCCTGAGTAGGAATGGGGGTCGAGACCCGGTTATATTATGGAAACGGTTCCATATTTCTCAAACCCGAAAATCAATAAGGTCCGAGCTTTTCGATATTGCTATCGATACCACTGGGTCATTTACTGTAACGTTGTGTCTCAAGAGACAACTGTAATTTCATTTAAATCAAATCACTAGTGCACAAACATAAATTGATTGTCTAATATAGATATTGAATTCAATTGATATGCCAGCCGACCACATAAAAAAAAAATGAATTGACTCATGCTCTAATTTTACTACTTGTCTCTTTCGTTGCTTGGTGCTAAGCGGCTAAATTGTATTAAAGCCAAAGATAAGGAGGAAGCGGAATGTCATTCATGTTCAAAGTTAATTTCTTGCAAGTGGGGAAACACAACACCAATGAAAAAGCACCTCTATTTTGTGCTTCAGTAAAAGATGCAGTGTCTTCGATTGGAAACGGTGCCTACTCCGGCTGCCAACTACTAACGTTAATGACTGCTAGCTAGTTTCGCTCAATAAAATACCAACAACTCAACTCATTAATAGAAAGACATATGTTTGTGTTGACAACAATCCAATTGGGGTAATTGGGGAAAAATACTAATGTTATGCTGTAATCAACACGAAACATAGTTTAAGTTTTCCAATATTTTGATAATATTATGCCCTGGGTTAGGAAGATTTTAGTACAGCAACTGCATTCAGTTATATGAATTTCCATATAACCATCATATATTGTAGTGGTATTTACAGTCCACAATATAATGTATTTGCAAACAATGTAAAATCTACTCATCAAATAGTGAGATCATTCAAAGATTTCACAATATGCATTTTTTTATACTGCAGTTTAAGAACTACATACACAGTAATAGGGATATTAAATATGTATACATAAATAATCTCCTGAAAATTAAATATGAGACCTGACTTTGTATTGATATACATTAGCAAGTGTTAATAATGCAGCCTTGCTTGGATGTTGAATGATACCTAAAATGCACTCAACGTTAAATACTGTGACCTAATTCTGGCGATTAGTATGTATGGATAAGTTGGGAAATACTCTCAAGGGGCAGCTTCTCTTGGTGAAAGCTAGATATGAATGGATGCCCTCTGATATTGCCTATTCAATTACCATGTGTTTGACTAGTCCTGGTAGGATTACAATATTCTTCATCTCACCACAAGGTGGCGGCAACAGGCAAGTATTTTCTACAAAACAACCTATTTATGTCGATTTAACCTCTATAGTGGCAGTGGTTTTAATGTGTTAAGTGGGTACAAATGCAATACTACTTGTATCCTTTGTCCTAGTCGTTAGATGTTGTCTTTGAATAGCGAGCAATTTCTGAATACAAATTCAGTGGTTGAATCCTGTGAAAAACGGAGATCCTGTGGGAGCTGGATTTATTTTGTGACATGAGACATTGCCTCATGTCCTCCAGCCAGCACAAGTGTTGATTTTCTTTACTCTCTTCAAGGGCAGGTATGACTGAGGAGCCAGTGAGACTAAGTGTCTGAAATGTCTATGAGGACTCACCTCAAGGTTTTAATTTGTTTGGGTTAGGTTAGATGTTGGCATGTCTCCTGGAAACACAGGATTTTATTTGACTGGCTGATTTAATGTTTAATAATAATTTTCTAGTATTTATTAAAGGGATTATTATGCATGTGATTTATTCCAACACATGTAAGCAATCTATTCATCACTTCTGCTATCTTACAACCCAGCCCACAATCTTCTGTAGCATATCTCTGTTCCAGCTTGCACACTTGTCCTGCATTGCATTGGGCCAGTCGCACAGAATTGCTTCAGCCTTTGTTTGATTAAAACATCAGCAACGAGACAGTTAATCCCGTTCTGTCGGACAGAGGGGACCAGTTTTTGCAACTAAGCGACCCTCCCTGTAGGACTGGGAGGGTGCAGCAGATTCTACCCTACCCAATGTGAGCATGTGTATACTATTCATTCCGCTAGCTTAGTCACTGCATATTGGTAATAATGGAAGAAGGGCTCCGATGCGATTGGAGAAACTGGGATACTCTAATGCATTTAATGCCAATGCATTAAATCACAAAAAAATGCATGCATCAAGACCTACTACAAGTGCAGTAACTGGTTACGTTTTAAGTTTGAGCGAAATGCCCAATGCAAACGCCCCTCCCCCCAAAAAAGAAACGCGTGCGCGGATCGTGCACCCCCGGATGACGTGGGAACACCTCGAAATGCCATTTTTGCGACACTGTACATCTCCAATGGCTATGGGTTAGATGTTAGAGCTGTGCAATAGATTGATGAGGTCGGGAGAAAGGAAGGGCGAGAGTCGGGGAGGGTGAGGGAGAGACAGAAGAGAACGGGGGGGAGAGTATAGAGGGAGAGAGGAGTAGGAGGGGAATAGAGGGAGAGAGGAGTAGGAGGGGAGTAGACTGCCATTTCCGAATCACTGCCGTGGTGTTCATTTATTCCATAACCTGGGGTTTTGTCGGTAGGACTTGCAGCCATAATATAATATCATCAGACAGTCAGTCTCTCATCTTGGATAGAGGGTCGTCGGGTGGAGACTGGGAGGACCCCCTGCTGCATCCCTTACCGTGTAGCCTACTTGGATTCGGGGACCGCTATTTTCCGGTAAGGATTCGGTGTCGTTGACCCCAGTCTGTCTGGGTGCTCCAAATCATATTGACAGGTATACACATATAACAATATAATGCACTGTATAAACAAGTATGGTGAGGCATTTTTTCAAGCATTCATTATTCATGTGTTCAAACCTAATTCCTTATTCGAGTCCTGATGTCTTAAAAAATTGAAATATTTTGTAGTCGTTTGCTGTGTTATGATGGACAGATAGACTGGGCTTATTTTATATGAATCAAATGGATAGATGTTATTAGCCCATAGTACCAGTGTGGACAAAGAGCTCTAGTATGCTTCTTGCCTGGGCTCTTCACCCCAATTCCACATTGGACCAGTGCTGCTCACCTACCCATGCGTATACTCTTTCCTCACCCATGCGTATACTCTTTCCTCACCCATGCGTATACTCTTTCCTCACCCATGCGTATACTCTTTCCTCACCCATGCGTATACTCTTTCCTCACCCATGCGTATACTCTTTCCTCACCCATGCGTATACTCTTTCCTCACCCATGCGTATACTCTTTCCTCACCCATGCGTATACTCTTTCCTCACCCATGCGTATACTCTTTCCTCACCCATGCGTATACTCTTTCCTCACCCATGCGTATACTCTTTCCTCACCCATGCGTATACTCTTTCCTCACCCATGCGTATACTCTTTCCTCACCCATGCGTATACTCTTTCCTCACCCATGCGTATACTCTTTCCTCACCCATGCGTATACTCTTTCCTCACCCATGCGTATACTCTTTCCTCACCCATGCGTATACTCTTTCCTCACCCATGCGTATACTCTTTCCTCACCCATGCGTATACTCTTTCCTCACCCATGCGTATACTCTTTCCTCACCCATGCGTATACTCTTTCCTCACCCATGCGTATACTCTTTCCTCACCCATGCGTATACTCTTTCCTCACCCATGCGTATACTCTTTCCTCACCCATGCATATACTCTTTCCTCACACATGCATATACTCTTTCCGTTATGTTACAGCCGGTTCCCCTCATTCCTTCAAATGATCCACCCATTTGTCGGTGAATACGATTATTGTATTGACCGTCCATTTATTATGGACACTAATCGAAAATAAATAAATATATATATATGCTATGGATGATCAAGAGGTCCCCCGTGGATTCTCACACCAGATGGTCATCTGTATTTGCCTGTTGTGTGAACAGATTCGTTTTGATCATAAATTATAAGCGAACATGTCATGCGGTCAGTTTGCATAACTGGAGGTAAACAGATCACTATATTTTGTTTTTATACCAGTTGTATTGCTTTCCACTCTCACGCCCTGTTCCGGTGCCCATGGACACCCCCTTATAGTGTTTCACCCCCTTATAGTTTCACCCCCTTATAGCGTTTCACCCCCTTATAGCGTTTCACCCCTTATAGCGTTTCACCCCCTTATAGCGTTTCACCCCCTTATAGTGTTTCACCCCCTTATAGCGTTTCACCCCCTTATAGCGTTTCACCCCCTTATAGCGTTTCACCCCCTTATAGCGTTTCACCCCCTTATAGCGTTTCACCCCCTTATAGCGTTTCACCCCCTTATAGTGTTTCACATGTATGTCCACCATGACACCATCTGGAGTAACATTTCAACGAGGGATTTTTGCTCCGTGTTGATTTAGCTGTAAAACAGCCCGACGTCAGCGCTGTAAGATGGAAACGGTGTCTCAATTAATTGTCTGTCATGAACTGTCTGTCACCTGCATTAGGTCTGTCTGTCAATCAGTCATCCATCCATCTGTCAGCTCTCTTGTATACCTTATGCTATCGGCTTTTTGTGGTGACTGCACAGGAGAAACGAGACATAATAATTATAGTCAACATTATTATTCTGGTAGCTATACACAACATTAAATGCCAACCATCCTAACGTGAATAAGAGAGCATGGCCATGGTGATACTCTTCAGTAAATATTGATCTTTGAAGTGGTAAAGTCATCAGACACTGACATACAATCTCATTGTTTTAACACACACACACACACACACACACACACACACACACACGGGTCTGAGCAGAGACACCGACACACACACACACAAGCGCACATGCACACACACAGATATGTTAAGCTCTCTTTCTGTCTCTCCCTTCTGCGTTCATTACCTCTGATAGCCAAGTCCAGCTGCAGCTCATTGACAGTCAGTCTTGACTGGTGGAATGACCACAGTATCGGAATGTGTCTGGATTGCCTGAGTTGAGTCAGTGTGTCAGTATTACTCATGGCCCGGGGGCCATAGTCCATCAAAATTCAAAGTCACTGCAAATTGTCCTAAACAACAGTCATAGAGATACAAGCAACTTCACGGGCGTGGATCACATGCCTAACTGTCTAGGCAACCCTGAAGAAGTATGTTATCAGTTAGGCTTCAGTTGTTAGCGCGGCCAAGGACTATGAAATATGCTTGTTTGGAATGACTCAGCCGTGGCTGTGTTTTTATAAATCAACTCAGTCACCTGCTTTGAATCTGTAGCCTGAGTCTGACTCCCCAACGGCTGGTGTCAGGGGGAGAGAGATGGGAGGAAGTCAAGGAAGAGGCGGGAAAGAGAGACAGAAGAAGAGAATGAGATCGAGGGCGGGGCCTGTATTGGGAAGTAAATTATTGAGTTAGCGTTTGTTTCCCCGATTAAAAAAGCTGCTCTTTCACGCAGAGCCACGCTAAAGCATAATGACACAGCGTGGCTTTGAACTCACCATTCGGGCTCTATTTATAAACCCACTGGCTCCGGTTGCCTATGAAACAGCTCTCTGTCAGGCAGCAGTAGAGAAACCGAGTGATCCAACTGAATGCTGAGGATGCTGGGATGAGTTAACCCCTTCCTGGTACCTCAGAGATATGTGTTAAAGGAAGTAGAACTTGACGTCTTGCCAGGACAAGATTACTCAGATTTGACACACTTCCCACAGATGGAAAAAGTCACTACTGTGTTTTCTGTCACCATTCATGTCAATGGAATGCAGTGCCACTACCTTACCACAGTTCCAGTGGTTTTCTGGTCTACTTGGACAATAGGAAGACCTAAGCAGCTATCTACAAAAACAAATAGCTGCAGAATCCAATTGTGTGAGGAATTCAGCATCGTAAAGATCAGACTGTTCGAGGGTCAGTCGTTACACATGAAACCCACTCTAAGTCGCCAAACAACATTGGGCTGAGGTCAGTGCTACTGTATTGATCCCCAGATGTGATGGACAGAGCCTGGGCCCATTCACATGAAACTACTTATAGGAAATATCTGTGGTTCTCGAATCATCTAACCACATATTCAAGCTGACGTTAAAATAAAAATATCTAAATTGTAACAATTTGAAAACAATATATATATATCCCAATATTCAATGGGAACTAAATTAATATTTATCAGCATTTGAATATTGATGTTTTCAAATATTATGAATAAAAATGCATGTAAACATATTCAGGTTTTATTTTAATATTAATTGAACACACATAGAGTTAAAAACGTTAAGTGATCTTCTCTCACCATCACCTCCTCAGCAAGTTAGCAGCCAAAGGCAGTCAATCATCTATTATAGATGTAATGTTTGTCCTACTTCTCTGAAGTCTTGTCGCCAAAGTTGCTTGAATGTGGCTCCATGGACCTGATAGTGTGCCGTTTCTTTATTGATTATTGATCAGCTTGGAGTAGTGTTTCACAACAGCCAGCCGCATGACCTTCAAGTCAATCATCTTGAAAGTTGAGTAATGGTCTTCTGATGTACTATCACTTTGAACTCGTCTGACCCACTGAACGTCGTCAAGACCTGGAATCTCTGTTAGGGGAGTCCTTCCTACATCCTCCTGCCTGCCAAATTCGCCGTTAATTTTCCACCTCGTGTTGTTACCAAGGTGACTTACACGAATTAAATAGAGTCTTGAATTATTCATCAGCTCTGCCAGATTACTCTGTTGATGATGAATTATACAGCGTCGCCATCTCTTGCATGTCCTTTCCCTCTGTTATCTTTGGTTACTTCTTTCTTTCCCAATTTTCCCTGACCTAATTTCCGACCGTCCCTCACTATGCCAGATCTCTTACCTTCCCGTCTCTTTTTTCCCAGTCATCTGGAGTGATGGAGTCCTCGGACGAGGACACGCTGAGCGAGCGCTCCTGTGTCAGCGAGAGGAGCGAGCGATCGTTACGTAGCGAGCGCTCAGGGGGCTCCTTGTCCCCCAGCATGTCCGGATCCCAGTGCCCCCCCGGTGACACCCTGCCCTGGAATCGACCATCCAGACACGAGAGAGGAGAGAGAAGGAAGAGGAAGACCCACGACTCGGTGCTCGATCCGGCGGAAAGGGCTGTGGTCCGTGTTGCAGGTAGGATGATTTGAGAAGACGGTACTGTTATGTTCATCTGGGAACAGCAGGAAAACCCTGGAGAAATGGGAACTGATAATGTTTTTTCAGTCGGAAAAGAGTGGAGGCTGTTGTTGAGGCTGAGTTGTTAGTGGAGGCTGATGTGTGAGTGAGTGGAGGCTGATGTGTGAGTGAGTGGAGGCTGATGTGTGAGTGAGCGGAGGCTGATGTGTGAGTGAGTGGAGGCTTATGTGTGAGTGAGCGGAGGCTGATGTGTGAGTGAGCGGAGGCTGATGTGTGTGTGAGTGGAGGCTGATGTGTGTGTGAGTGGAGGCTGATGTCTGAGTGGAGGCTGATGTGTGAGTGAGTGGAGGCTGATGTCTGAGTGGGGGCTGATGAGTGGAGGCTGATGTGTGAGTGAATGGAGGCTGATGTGTGAGTGGAGGCTGATGTGTGAGTGAGTGGAGGCTGATGTGTGAGTGAATGGAGGCTGATGTGTGAGTGGAAGCTGATGTGTGAGTGAGTGGAGGCTGATGTGTGAATGAGTGGAGGCTGATGTGTGAGTGGAGGCTGATGTGTGAGTGAGTGGAGGCTGATGTGTGAGTGAGTGGAGGCTGATGTGTGAGTGAGTGGAGGCTGATGTGTGAGTGAGTGGAGGCTGATGTGTGAGTGAGTGGAGGCTGATGTGTGAGTGGAGGCTGATGTGTGAGTGAGTGGAGGCTGATGTGTGAGTGAGTGGAGGCTGATGTGTGAGTGGAGGCTGATGTGTGAGTGAGCGGAGGCTGATGTGTGAGTGAGCGGAGGCTGATGTGTGAGTGAGCGGAGGCTGATGTGTGAGTGAGCGGAGGCTGATGTGTGAGTGAGCGGAGGCTGATGTGTGAGTGAGCGGAGGCTGATGTGTGAGTGAGCGGAGGCTGATGTGTGAGTGAGCGGAGGCTGATGTGTGAGTGAGCGGAGGCTGATGTGTGAGTGAGTGGAGGCTGAAGTGTGAGTGAGTGGAGGCTAATGTGTGAGTGGGGGCTGATGTGTGAGTGAGTGGAGGCTGATGTGTGAGTGAGTGGGGGCTGATATCTGAGTGGAGGCTGATGTGTGGAAACAGATTTTATTATATACCTCATATGTGCTTTTATACATTGCAAAGTTAACAAATTGAATTGATCTAATTCAATAACTATCTGTAATTGTATTGTGCTTTATGGGAGGGAGAATGGCTCCATCTAACGCTACTGTACATGGCAATGTGAAGCCTACTGACCTATCTGGCTCTAATTAGTCGTGTGTGGCAGCAAATTAGTCTTATATATTTTTAACCAGCTACATTATGTACTGGAGTTATATCTGACTACAGGTCTTCGGATGGTTGTTCAGGGGTTGCTCTACATTTCTCCTAGTTTTATTCTTTTTTACAAACACAATCAACACTACTATCTGACACGAAAAGAGAATCACACAAAGATCCATTGATGTGTTTTTTAACCAGATGATATTTAACTTCTACAAACTGTTATTATTCATGTTCTAAACCAGAGCACAAAGTCTTTCAGGGAATTTGATAACTATAGGTTTGAATTGGGACATGAACTGAACTGAATACTTTATACAAAACATCTGAACATCTCAAGCTGGGATGTTAACCCTATGAGGTCTGCAGCCAAAGGGTTTTCTGGGTGTTACGTTCATGAAAGCACTGGCGCTGCCTGTAAGGTCGAGGGTTGAGGTCATGGGAAATAATGGGCTTTCAACACCATTAAAGAGGCATTCGTAATCTTAAAAAAGCGAACGGAAGTTGTCACACAAAAAACGGGAATGGGTTTTATTTTATAACGTCAAGCTTTTATTTTATTTCAACAAAATATAAATAATAAATAAATAATAACCATGGCATGTATTTATCTGGGGTTGCTTTGAACTCTGAGCTGTTTGTGTTTCTATGCTGTGTCACACTGTGTTTTGTGTGTGTGTGTGTGTGTGTGTGTGTGTGTGTGTGTGTGTGTGTGTGTGTGTGTGTGTGTGTGTGTGTGTGTGTGTGTGTGTGTGTGTGTGTGTGTGTGTGTGTGTGTGTGTGTGTGTGTGTGTGTGTGTGTGAATTGGAGTGTCTGTTGGTTGTGATTTCTAAAAGAGAACTGTTGGCTTTGTTTTTGACATTGTTGGCAGAACCTTTGACTGATGATTTTGGCATAAAGTAAATAGTGCCAGAGCTGTTATGTACAGATTAGACGTATATCATGTTTATTTAAGACATTGTTATTTGTGAGAGCTGTGTTCATTTCAGATCTCACTGAGGGTAAGTCATGAGACTGAAGTAAGAATCAATAAGCTTTCTAACTACAACTGTTTATTTGGATGTCTGGCCATTTCATAAAGAAACTATCCTGTGGACACGTAATTCATCAGACCAAATTAGGTTCTCACAAAAGAAGACAGCCTCATGGTACATTTGCCATGTTAATAAAAATACATAAAATATATACAAGATCCTCAGCTGTTAATCATTCTAGTCGCGCTCCTACCTTGAATGATTTGCATAGTGGCTATTCGGCTGTGTTTGATTGTGTTTGGCTGTGCTTGGATGGGTCTTGCTGTGTCTGGTAGTGTTTGGCTATGTTTGGATGTGCCTGTGTGAGGAGTTTTTCATATGTCGGCTGGAGGTTGAGGGCATCCGTATGATTGAATGTGGTTGAGGGAACATACGTACCTCACATTGCATGTTCTCAGCATCCCCCAGACACAAGATGCCTGCATGGAACCAAGATGTCTAGGCGACTGCCTGTGTTCTTGCTTGAACACTTTTCACCAGGCAACTGAACGGACAGCTCAGCCCCATTTCCCTGTTGCCATGGGGACCCGCATGCACTCTCGCTCAGTCTCTGGTTTCCATGGCTGTAAACGGAACAGGAATAAAAAACTGAGAAAGCAAGAGAGAGGGCAAAACAAATAGTGGAACAGAGGCAGAAAGAGCGCATTTGAATTTTAATTTAAACTGGAGAAAAGAGAGCATTCGTGGAAGAAAGGGTCCAAGTATTTCGCAATAATCTGGACTGAGACAATCGAGAGGGAAACGGGTCAAAGTTCGTAGAGGGGGAGGATGAGAGGAAGAGTAATAGTGACATATAAAAAGAGACAAGGCTGTGTGGAGGACACCCAGAGAAAACTAGTGAGTGGGGGAAGTGATTTGGACTGGTGAAATGGTAGTTGGAATACCAGGCTTTTGGCTTCTTAGTTGTTTACTTAAATAATACATATACAGAGGGCCCATACACGTGTAGACTTATAGTGTGAGTGTAAATGTGTTTTGTGTGTTCAAATAAAAATATATATATGTGTGTGTGTGTGTGTTCATGTGTGTGTACGCCAAATTGACTGTCTGCCGTTGATCGAAAAGCAAGAACATTTCATGTTGTAGTTAGCCCTTATTACCACTAGATGGGTTAAGAAGATGGAATGAAAATGTCCTCCTGAATAGGTCCTGGCAGACTTGCCTTGAGATTGTAGATGTGATCTAGACGTCATTTTGTCTCAGGTCATTGAAAAGACAGTCCTAATTATAAAGCAAACCCAGACTATTTGGGGTGAATCCTTGTTCTCTTGGAATGGAAATGGATATCATTATATCCTGTCTCTGAGGATGCTATTTCTGTCGTCCAAGGCAACATAGGAGTATGACATAACTAATAGGAGGTGGTCATGTAGCCCAGAGATTGAACGATGAAAACACTGTAGACTGGATATAACAACCAGTGGTCTAGTTCATTCATTCACTCGTTCTCTGTTTCATCTTCTCCTCTCGTCTCCCATTGCTCATAAGATAAGTCTATTGTTAGTGCGTGATACAGACAACATCATAATACACTGCTTTGCTTTCATTTTTGAAACAGTGTGTGGTAATTCTGGACTCAGTGTGTGATAATGTCTAGACTTAGTGTGTGGTAATTCTGGACTTAGTGTGTGATAATCTCTGGACTCAGTGTGTGATAATCTCAGGACTAAGTGTGTGATAATGTCTAGACTCAGTGTTTGGTAGTGTCTGGACTCAGTGTGTGGTAATGTCTAGACTTAGTGTGTGGTAATGTCTAGACCTAGTGTGTGATAAGTCTGGACTTAGTGTGTGATAATGTTTAGACTCAGTGTTTGGTAGTGTCTATACTCAGCGTTTGGTAGTGTCTAGACTTCCCACCCACTCCAAATCCTTGCATCATATCACTCCTATACTTAAAGGACTACACTGGCTCCCCATTGCACAGCGCATCGACTTCAAAATTATCCTGCTCACTTATAAAGCCCTGCACCAGCTTTCCCCAGTGTATCTCAAGGACCTCATTCCTCAATACCACTTCACCAGGCCACTACGTTCTTTTACTGCCGGCTTCCTCACCATCCCCCGGTCCAAACTACGGAGCCTTGGCGACAGGGCTTTTTCACGGGCCGCTCCAAGGCTCTGGAACGCTCTCCCTCAGTCTATCCGGGACTCTGAATCGGGTAACCATCTTCGTACCCCGCCTTAAATCCCATCTGTTCAAGCTAGCCTACCCCTAATTACGTTGTCCGTCGGTGTTTGTCACTTATTGTTTACTTGTTCACCTTGACTGTTCATTGTTTAACTGTTCCTGTGAAGCGCTTTGGGTCTTAGAAAAGCGCTATATAAATCTAATGTGTTATTATTATTATTATTATTATGGTAATGTCTATACTCTGTGTTTGGTAGTGTCTATACTCTGTGTGTGGTAGTGTCTATACTCAGTGTTTGGTAATGTCTATACTCTGTGTGTGGTAATGTCTATACTCTGTGTTTGGTAGTGTCTATACTCAGTGTGTGGTAATGTCTATACTCTGTGTGTGGTAATGTCTATACTCAGTGTGTGGTAATGTCTATACTCTGTGTTTGGTAGTGTCTATACTCAGTGTTTGGTAGTGTCTATACTCAGTGTGTGGTAATGTCTATACTCAGTGTTTGGTAGTGTCTATACTCAGTGTGTGGTAATGTCTATACTCAGTGTGTGGTAATGTCTATACTCAGTGTTTGGTAATGTCTTTACTCAGTGTTTGGTAATGTCTATACTCAGTGTGTGGTAATGTCTATACTCTGTGTGTGGTAATGTCTATACTCAGTGTGTGGTAATGTCTATACTCAGTGTTTGGTAGTGTCTATACTCAGTGTTTGGTAGTGTCTATACTCAGTGTGTGGTAATGTCTATACTCAGTGTGTGGTGTTTGGTATGTCTTTATAGTGTGTGGTAATGTCTATACTCAGTGTTTGGTAGTGTCTATACTCAGTGTTTGGTAATGTCTATACTACTCAGTGTGTTTGGTAGTGTCTGTCTATTACTCAGTGTGTCTATACTCTGTGTTTGGTAGTGTCTATACTCAGTGTTTGGTAGTGTCTATACTCAGTGTTTGGTCTATACTCAGTGTCTATACTATACTCTGTGTTTGGTAGTGTGTTGGTAATGTCTATACTCAGTGTTATACTCTGTGTTTGGTAGTGTCTATACTCAGTGTTTGGTAGTGTCTATACTCAGTGTTTGGTAGTGTCTATACTCAGTGTTTGGTAGTGTCTATACTCAGTGTTTGGTAATGTCTATACTCAGTGTTTGGTAGTGTCTATACTCAGTGTTTGGTAGTGTCTATACTCTGTGTTTGGTAATGTCTATACTCTGTGTGTGGTAATGTGTGTGTGGTAATGTCTATACTCTGTGTTTGGTAGTGTCTATACTCAGTGTTTGGTAGTGTCTATACAGTGTTTGTCTATACTCTGTGTCTATACTCAGTGTTTGGTCTAGTGTCTATACTCAGTGTGTTGGTAATGTGTCTATACTCAGTGTTTGGTAGTGTCTAACTCAGTGTTTGGTAGTGTCTATACTCAGTGTTTGGTAGTGTCTATACTCAGTGTTTGGTCTAGTGTCTATGTTTGGTACTCAGTGTTTGGTTTGGTAGTGTCTATACTCAGTGTTTGGTAGTGTCTATACTCAGTGTTTGGTAGTGTCTATACTCAGTGTTTGGTAGTGTCTATACTCAGTGTTTGGTAGTGTATATACTCAGTGTTTGGTAGTGTCTATACTCAGTGTTTGGTAGTGTCTATACTCAGTGTTTGGTGTCTAGTGTCTATACTCAGTGTTTGGTAGTGTCTATACTCAGGTAGTGTCTATACTCAGTGTTTGGTAGTGTCTATACTCAGTGTGTGGTAATGTCTATACTCAGTGTTTGGTAGTGTCTATACTCAGTGTTTGGTAATGTCTATACTCAGTGTTTGGTAGTGTCTATACTCAGTGTGTGGTAGTGTCTATACTCAGTGTTTGGTAGTGTCTATACTCAGTGTTTGGTAGTGTCTATACTCAGTGTTTGGTAGTGTCTATACTCAGTGTTTGGTAGTGTCTATACTCAGTGTGTGGTAATGTCTATACTCAGTGTTTGGTAGTGTCTATACTCAGTGTTTGGTAATGTCTATACTCAGTGTTTGGTAGTGTCTATACTCAGTGTGTGGTAGTGTCTATACTCAGTGTTTGGTAGTGTCTATACTCAGTGTTTGGTAGTGTCTATACTCAGTGTGTGGTAATGTCTATACTCAGTGTTTGGTAGTGTCTATACTCAGTGTTTGGTAGTGTCTATACTCAGTGTGTGGTAATGTCTGGACTAAGTTTTTGGTAGTGTCTAGATTCGATGGACTCAATGTTTGGTAGTGTCTATACTCAGTGTGTGGTAATGTTGGTGTCACAGCTGTCCCACAGCAGGTTGGTGTCAGAGCTGTCAGGTTGGTGTCACAGCTGTCCCACAGCAGGTTGGTGTCACAGCAGTCCCACAGCAGGTTGGTGTCACAGCTGTCAGGTTGGTGTCACAGCAGGTTGGCAGGCCCGCATTAACAATAGGGCTAGGCGGGGCTTAAGCCCCGGGCCCGAGCAAGGAGGGGGCCCGTGATTGGCTGTGGAGCAGATTGACTATTAGCCATCTGATTGCCAAAGCCTTACCACGCCCCCCACAATTTAGTGGTGCTTTGCCGTATATTCCATGCAGGGGCATCAGTTTGTGTTAAAAAGTGGTGGGGACAAAAGATCAGATGGAAAAACATTACAGCAGGACGGGAAAAATATTGAATAACGGCGCATCAAAAATGAATAAACGTTACCGTAGGCCAGTCAACAACACGAAAATACTCAGCATAAAACCCTCAACAATGTCGACAGCACATGTAACAGCCCCTGCAACACCAGCTCAACCGAACCGTGCCAAAGCACCACTGTGGAAAACAGCAGCGCGTTAAGTCAATGATTACAATGAAATTCATTACATATGTAAAAGAAAACACACCATAAGCATACATCGCAACATATCTGCATCAAATAACACCAAACAATGTGGGATTTGCAACCCACATAGAATGCAGTGCAGTTACAGAACCAAATCCACAAAATGTGAAATACTCCTCTGCCATCGCAGCGTAACCAATATAAAGTGCCATGGTAAATATTGTCATTATGTCTGTATGCCACAAAAAACACACTAAAATCCAAACTATTTTGAAACTATATATAAGATGGCACACACACACACACACACACACACACACACTGACACACAGATTTTTTTTTTATTGATCTGTAAATTACTTAATTGGCTACAATTAACTACATCAATCGCAGTGCAAATATGAATATAAAAACTCCCATACCTGTAACATAACTGTTGATCACCATCTTCTCTTAAAGTTGAAAAATACATGGATGAATTAAACCTCCTCCCCAACACTTCGAGGTTTGAACGTCGCGCTTGTCCATCCATTCCTGCTCAGGCCAGAGCGCAAATCCATGAAGCTGGAAAGGAGCGGTCGTCCCATGGAATTTCTCACTAACATAGCTAACTTCCCGCTTGAGGGCCGAGAACCGGCTTCTGTTGTTTACCGATCACGCAGCCTCTGTGTGAACGTAGTGTTCAATATTAAACTGACATTGGTCCGTAGCCAATCTGTGTGTTAGAGGCGTGGTTTTGCGAAGGGCAATTGGACGGAATCCGTTCACATGTAAGTTTAAAATATTCTAACTGGTCACCCAGCGTGAGTCTTTCTAGGCCACCGTTATTTAGAACCTGTCACTTTAATGTTTCCATGGTGACGCGTCATTGCTTGTCACGTGACACAGCGCAACCACAACACAGCGCTGAATGAATGATGATCTGCTTTTATGTCATTTTTCAAATATTCACAAATGTATTAGCTATAACATGAAACACTGATATTCCGATTATCAAATATGTGCAAGTGGATGAAACACCTTTATAACGATCGTGTTAGTTGAGCTGTATGTGCGATGGGCAGCGCCATGTTAGTTTACAACACGTCAATTCCTCAACTTCTCACGAAATTCATGAAAGTAAGTGGCCGGTGAACTGGGAGAAGTATAGGGTAACTTGGACAAGAAGAAACTGTGTCAATAATTTGTTCAAGTTACTGATCGGCGCATGCATTGGGGTCATTTTAGAATCAGTAATAGTTTTTTTGTTTATTTTGTTTAAGTTACTTTGGACAATGTAAATTGTTTCTTTCTGTGTCTAAACTGAATTGCATGTTTTATTTTGTGCAAATAAACCTTCAACATTTCTTGGTTCGTTTGATTTTTCAGAACATTAACCAATTATAATTTTTAGGTTATATTTATAGTATATACAAACATTTTCTTGAACACTGTTGTCAGGGCAACACTGATGACGTCATAACAGGCCTGTTTTGCTTAGTCGGTAAAAAAAATTGATGACTCGTGAAGATTCCGAGTATAAAAGGAGTGAACATTTCAGAAACCAAATCATTTGTTTATCGGAAGCCTGAAACAATGTTATCCGACAACTCAAATGTTACATGGCCCTTTTGGGAGTACCCCAAGTATGAGCATGTTACATTTGACCTGGACAGCATCTGCGGTACCAGTCATGATAGGACCTGGCCTTTCTGGAAATACCCCCAGATTGACCCGGTTGTATCATTCTCTGATACCGTGGTGCTGATCGGGGTCACAGAGCCCCAGACTCTTTACAAGAGGCTGCGAGGTTTCTTTAGAAAGAAGCGAGCGACTGTTAGTCCTGTGCCCCTCGATAATGAGGAGGTGCAGGAGGGCGCAAAGACGTCGTTCTGGACGAGGGTGCGGAGCTTCTTTAAAAGGAAGCCGAGCGCCTAAGTCCAGAATGGCTGAATGTGTCTGTGTGTCAGTGTGTGTGTCAGTGTGTGTGTGTGGTGGGAGGGGGGGCTGGGGGTTATAGCCCCCCCAATAAAAGACCGAGGGCGCAAAGACGTCGTTCTGGACGAGTCTTGTCAAGCTGTCAGACTAACAAGAGCGAGGCTCCAATTCATGAGGGATCCGTGGATAGTAGTTACACAGCAGCAGTATAAACACATCAACGTGCTCTGCTTCACCCTATATATAGATGTGAATGACATACATTAACAATTAGACGTTAGGAGTAGAAATGTATGAGGGATTGAAGACACATTTAAACGGAATATTAGAGATAATTAACGAATTGTGTGCGAGGTGTGAAGGTGAATGTCTTATTGTGAAACGTTGAGCTGTATGTTTTAATTCCCGTGGTTCAAACGGTCATCACCTGTTACCATTCGGGTTTTTGTTTGTGAATATGTTATTTGTGTCAGAGAACGTCTGATCCACGTGTAGCCGGTCGTTCCGAGTGGTGTGAGGGGGGAGGACAATTTAGTCAAGTTAAAATATTGGTGGGGACATGTCCCCAGCGTACCCCCCTAAACCTACGCACTTGATATGCATTATCATGCCATCATTATCATTAATATAATAGTGACTGTTCGCTTTACCTCACCATAGTCCTACTACACACAGTCTTTACCTCACCATAGTCCTACTACACACAGTCTTTACCTCACCATACCACTACACACAGTTTTAAGTGTGCTAAACTATGATCTTGATTTTATTTTCTATGCAAGACATTCAAGCAGTGATAGTTGCAGGGGTTCAGAAATTCACTTTAGTTGGTGATGGCTGTGATTTTGTCAGAGCAGTGGAGTCGACGTGCATGAAATGACATTGCCGTTAGATGGCAGACACAGCATTAGTGAAGTCCCAGACACAGCAGCCATCCTGGCCACGCCCTCTTTATAAGCAGAAGTATTTGCATGTTTGTTGTCTACGGGTCGGGACACCACTAGGTGGCGCTATAACTCAACCCTATTCAAATATGTGCTATGGCAGCTCTCTATTGACCCATAGCGATTGTTTTTGGCGTAGAGGGATGGATGACAGCTACTGCAGAAAGAATAGAGAAACCTGAGCGCGAGAGAAGGAGGTGCGCAGGGAGGGGAAATACAGGCGGATACTCGCAGCCAATAAGCCCAGCCAATAAGCGGCCATTGCACTGGAAGCATGCAGCCGAGCTAAAGCGGGTTCGTCGAAGACAGAAGACACACCGACAAAAGCGCATATAAACCGGCATCCGGATACTGTTTCATTGGAGGCTCGTTTTTGATTTCGGCAGGAGCCGCCAGACTACCACCCAAACCCGCTCACACACGAAATACATCCGCGCCGGGTGTAGGACGGCAGCTCGAGGGCTTGTGTTAATTGTAATGGGTCGATATATTCACTTATATAATATCGATACGTGATAATATTCACACACACACTCGAGCGTTTATTATTTTACTTGGTGGAGCCGAGGTTCGAGTTTTACGTTGTCTATTTTTTTCGTCCACATATTTCACGCAAACTGGGAATGACTCGACTTGTCAAGACTGGATTCACTTCTGCTTCAATGTAGCGTTTAGATTCGACTCGCGAATCGCTTCTTCCACAAGGGAACCCGGGGAGAGGAGCGACACATCCGGGGAAGGTTTGGGAGGAGAGAGGGGAAGCGGATCCTGGCGTCCTGGATTAGTGCGTGCAGCGGACGTTCGGCCGCCGGCTACCGGCAACCGAGGCACCATGGCCGGCTTCGTTCCTGGTTTACTGCCCACCAACCACTCGCAGGAGAAGGAATTTGCCAAGGCTTATGAGGAGGTGCTGGAGAGATACAAAGGTAAGACAACGGCAGCTGCACATACCGGTGTTGTTATGCATTTGGGGAGGAAATCCAGACACACATCCAGTGCATGCATTTGCACTTTAGTTTAATGTCTGGGAACTTTCAGTGTGTTTTATGACACTAAGTGAGTACCGAGTAGTCATTCAAAAGCCTTCTCCACCCACATTATCTCTCCTTAGTTTAGGTTGCACACTTTACATTTTATATGATTAATTAAACCTATATAGTCCCAATGCCATGCATTTGGCTTAATACCTCTGTTATTTCTTCTGTACGTGCTCCATCACATTACCTACAGGGTTGAGACTTGCTGTTTTGTGATCCGGATGACAGAGGATGCTTTATAAATGAATACCACAGCTGATATTAACCGTGATGGAGAGGGTTTGAGGGGTGATGGCATCTGTGATTGCTTGGCCTTGATAATATGGGTCTTTAAATTATTGATTATTGCAATTTAATATGATTCACTCATGATAAGTGAGTGTACACTCTTATGTGATGCCTGTGGTTGGAGTCTCATTCTGTTTATAAAATGAGTTTGCTGTCATTTTAATGTTATAAACATATTTAGGTAGTAAAACAAAACTTCTGATAACACAGAGCTAGAAACAGAGGGAAGTATATTTGTTTGGAGTAGTTATTTTTCCATGCTTTGTTCACGTCTTTCGTCTTAATGGATTGAGTGATCCAAACTGTGCTTACAATGTTAAACTTGTTTCAACCAACGTTGTAACCAAACTCAAACCAAAAAGTTACCGGAGTTTCTTCTAGAAACATTCCGTCTGAGCGGCATAAATGCTCTGACCTGACCTGTGGCTATATCCTCTCTGGTGGGCCAGTGGCCTCACCTGCCCGGAGACAGGCGCTCGACCCTGTTTCCTGTCAACACAGGGACTGAATTTCACTGCTCGTCCTTGCTCTGTCTACCTAAGTCGAAGTAGACACAGAAGCACAGACGCTGTGGAGCGCAGTTCTTATTGGGGTAATATGATCCCCATAGTGGTACTGGTACACACTGACCGTTGCCCTTTTTTACCCGTCTGTATGTCTGTATGTCTGTCTGTCTGTCTGTCTGTCTGTGATAGACATTTGAACTACATATCCCAAGTGGTAGTTTTATCGAGACGTGAGGGAGTAATGTGAACTCAGCCAGGTGCCAACGGCATCGATTTACTGTAATTTGAGGAGCCTTCTCGATACGAGATAGCGGCCTGAATCATTCAGGAGAGATGGTGTGTGTGTGTGTGTGTGTGTGTGTGTGAAAGGAAGACGACTCTGTGTTCTTCGCAGTGATGTCAGGTGACGGGATGTCCAAAACGACCAGTCCAGACGCCTGAGGACTAGGAAATAAAACAATGAACATGACTCATAAACTAGATGCACAGAAGATGCCTTGGTGGGAGTGGACAGTGTACAAGCATAGCACAGAGCTGTTGGTCCAAGACCACTTAATATTTTAACTAGGGATGCACTATAAATACCACGTCATTAACAATCAGCCATTAACGGGACATTTAAATCGTTATTTATTATTCCCGGTAAGTCAATAATAGGCGATAAAACGATCAATAATACAAAGCTAAATTTTGCATTTATTATCTTTACATGCCACTCCATGCATGTAGGCAACCCATGCAGAGTGGACCAGAACCAAACTCCTGGCCTTTTGTACCGAGTTTTTCCTTCATCCAGTGTTTGTGTTCTTTTGCCCATCGTGATCTTTTCTTTCTATCGGCCAGTCTGAGATATGGCTATTTCTTTGCAACTCTGCCTACAAGACAGTAGACTATTCACCGGTACTTTGATAGTACTTTTAAATAAAGCTGCCAGTTGAGGACCTGTGAGGTGTCTGTTTTTTTGTGGACCTGTGTGAGTCAGTCGGTTGAACATGGCGTGTGCGAAACAGGTTGCGGTTTCAATATGTAATTGTTTTATTACTCGTTTCTAAATGCAATGACTCACCTCACTGCTTCTGGTGGTTTGTGGCCGCTTGTGCGTCTTTCTTTTTTGCATTATTACTCTTCAGCTTCTTCGCAGACACGCACGCCAGAGTTATATAGAATGTTCCAGGCTGTCTGCGCTATTGAACTAGACAATATTGACAAAATGTGATATTGCGATATTGATAATGAATAAGGCCTGTTTTGTGCCTTGTTTTTCTACAGCTACTAGCTAGGTCATGTTGTTGTTGGTGTTCACCCCCCAGCAGATGTGGTGGGAATGAGGGAGGGAGGAGGAAGGAGGGAGGGAGGTCGAGAGAGCGTGAGAGAGGAGGAAGGAGGGAGGGAGGTCGAGAGAGTGAGAGAGGAGGGAGGTTGAGAGAGAGAGAGAGAGAGAGAGAGGAGGAGGAAGGAGGGAGGGAGGTCGAGTGAGAGAGGTGGAGAGAGTGAGAGAGGAGGAGGGGGAGGTCGAGTGAGAGAGGTGGAAGGAGGGAGGGTGGTCGAGAGAAAGTGAGAGAGGAGGGATGGATGATGAGGGCTTCCTCTGGCCTTTTCACTTTACAAACCGCACATTATGCTCTGCAGTCACGCACAGCACTGACACGTGAGCACGCACGCTGAGTTGAACACACATGTGCACGCTAAATAAAAAACGCTCATTGTGGCAGACACAACCCCCCCACAGACACACATGCACACGCTTCACACCTCACAAACAGCACTAGTTGAAACATCACACTTCCATGAATGCGGCCTTCACCCGAGCACCACACAGTCTTGAACTGGCTTCCCAATCCCGGCGAAGCGGAAACACACACGAGAAGTCGGGAAGTGTTGTTGCTTCCCCTCTGGAGTTGTGCTGACGCCGGCGTGCCCACGGGAAGTGACGTGCCTTTACAGGCCTGACCATGGCTCTATTTCGCCTCACGCCCGTCCACACAACGGCCAGTATTTTTCCATTGCTTTTCTCCGACCCGTTGCACTCAACCGTGCTCTTAATATAATGGTGGTCTCAAGGCACTGGTGCCACACAGACTCCATACCGCACGGGGGTGGGGGGGGTGGTTGACGTGACACCCAGTCCGTTATTGACTGGAGTGAAGTGCGGAAAGTCAGAAGTTGTCCTTGATAGAGTTTCGATATTGAGGCTGTGAACTCCCGGGGTTGTTGGACTGCACCAAATGTCAGCTGTTGGGAGAGAGGGAGGGAGGGACGGAACCGTGGCAGACGAATCAACGATTTAGATGGAGGGGCTCAATCGTCACAGCCGGGGTTTTCCATGTGGCCTAGTTTGCCGTCTTCAGTTCCTGTTTCACTCACAACATAGAAGACTACATGCATGAACACTACCTCTGCCTCTTCTTCTCTCCCCATCCTCTTTTTTCCCTGTCCTCCTCTTCTCTCTCCACATCATCCTCTTTTTTCCCTGTCCTCCTCTTCTCTCTCCACATCATCCTCTTTTCTCCCACTCTGTGTCTGGCTGTGTTCATGTGTTTCCCCCAACTCCTGTCAGTGTTAAAATCCCGTCTTTCTCACATAGCAGTTATTTTTACCCGCACTTTTCTTCATGTTTTCTTTAATAAGTTATTCCTTAAATTGCTTGTCATTCAACCTGTCTGTCTCTCTCACACTTTCTGTCTCTCGTTCTGTCACCATCTATATCTGTTTCTGTCTTTTTCCCTTCCCTTTCTCTCTAAATTTTTTCCAGTTCCTTCCTGTTTGGCTGCATTCTCTAGCACCACCTGTATGTGCCAACAGGCTTGTAGTGTAGCCGTGTATCCGCTTCTGCGCAGTGTTTGTCTGTCTGTCTCTCTGTTTCTGAGTCTGTCTCTATCTGCTTTCCAAATGGCTTTAATATCCCGAATGACTTGGTTTGTGTTGCCGAAGCAAAAATAACACCCATTCAAATGATGAAATGGCTGCGAAAACAACACCAAACAACTCTCTCTGGCTTCATTAAGAGGAGGAACCAACTCCCTGTTCATAAAAGTCGTCTTCCTCTGGGCATATTGCATAACTAATCTCCAGCTGAGTTTCTGAAACACGGTGTGTGGGTGTGTGTTTGTGATGGACAGTATGACTCCACCTCAGTACAACACACAGGTAATGCATTGACAACCATCAGACTGCTTGTCTATGTTCTGAGTCGACACTCAGAGATTGCTGCTAACTGCTCACTTTCAGGAACGTTGCTGGAACGTTAGTACTGAGTTGGCTGAAGGTTTCTGGGTCTCTGTCAGAAATTATTAAAAGGATTCTTAGTCACCGTCAGGGGTGTCTGCAGGGTTAAAATGCAGCCTTTAAAGGACGGTGTGTGTGTGTGTGTTCAGGAAACTATATCTAAGCACTCCCTAAGCTGTCTTAGGGTGTGCTGTGTAGTTATTTCTGTAATGTGTGTGTGTGTGTTGCTCACTCAAGGGCCGTTGGACTGTTTCCTTGGGTCAAATGGACAGAGAAGTTGCCTCTACTGTGACACGCACGCACGCAGGGAGTGGTAGGGGGTGGAGGGAGGGTGTGGTAGGGGGTGCAGGTAGTGGTAGGAGAAAAGCTGTTGATTAATTAACGATGGTGTACTGTGCTAAGAGCATTATGGCGGCACAGTGGCCTGGTGGGCATTGATTTTAGATGGATTCACAGGAGAGTCTCTGTCTCTCTCACTGTACGTTTGTTTTTGTGCGTCTCTGTGTCTCCCGGTTTATCTCACTCTCTCACACACACAGAACTCGGTGTCCCCTTCACTCCTCTAGAGGTCTACTTACATCATCAATATTTCCCTTTAATCTCTCTCTCTCTCTTTCTGTTTTCCTGCTTCCCCTCTTTTTATTTTCATTACTTGTATAGGCATCTGGTGTGAGTCTCTGTTCAGGGCAATATAGTTGAGGTAAGGGAATGTTCTCTCCTGTTACTTTTCTCAATTGAAAAATGCCGGCGTCAGCAAATTAAAGGCTGCTCATACGGAGGGCTCCCAGGTTGCTTTTCTTTCTTGGAGAAAAGCCGTTGAAGGCACTGCAAAGCAAGCAGCTATGACTGAATTTAATTTTACCTTTATTTGACCATGTAGGCAGATTGAGTACACAGTCTTCATTTGCAACGGCGACCCTAATGTCTCCTATAACCAGTAGGCTAGGTCTCTCTTTACAACCAGTAGGCTAGGTCTCTCTTTACAACCAGTAGGCTAGGTCTCTCTTTACAACCAGTAGGCTAGGTCTCTCTACAACCAGTAGGCTAGGTCTCTCTACAACCAGTAGGCTAGGTCTCTCTACAACCAGTAGGCTAGGTCTCTCTACAACCAGTAGGCTAGGTCTCTCTACAACCAGTAGGCTAGGTCTCTCTACAACCAGTAGGCTAGGTCTCTCTCTACAACCAGTAGGCTAGGTCTCTCTCTACAACCAGTAGGCTAGGTCTCTCTCTACAACCAGTAGGCTAGGTCTCTCTCTACAACCAGTAGGCTAGGTCTCTCTCTACAACCAGTAGGCTAGGTCTCTCTCTACAACCAGTAGGCTAGGTCTCTCTCTACAACCAGTAGGCTAGGTCTCTCTACAACCAGTAGGCTAGGTCTCTCTACAACCAGTAGGCTAGTTTTCTCTCTACAACCAGTAGGCTAGTTTTCTCTCTACAACCAGTAGGCTAGTTTTCTCTCTACAACCAGTAGGCTAGTCTCTACAACCAGTAGGGTAGGTCTCTCTCTACAACCAGTAGGCTAGTCTCTACAACCAGTAGGGTAGGTCTCTCTCTACAACCAGTAGGCTAGGTCTCTCTCCACAACCAGTAGGCTAGGTCTCTCTCTACAACCAGTAGGCTAGGTCTCTCTCCACAACCAGTAGGCTAGATCTCTCTCCACAACCAGTAGGCTAGGCTCTCTCTCTACAACCAGTAGGCTAGGTCTCTCTCTACAACCCAGTAGGCTAGGTCTCTCTACAACCAGTAGGCTAGGTCTCTACAACCAGTAGGCTAGGTCTCTCTCTACAACCAGTAGGCTAGGTCTCTCTCTACAACCAGTAGGCTAGGTCTCTCTCTACAACCAGTAGGCTAGGCTCTCTCTCTACAACCAGTAGGCTAGTCTCTCTCTACAACCAGTAGGCTAGGTCTCTCTCTACAACCAGTAGGCTAGGTCTCTCTCTACAACCAGTAGGCTAGGTCTCTCTCTACAACCAGTAGGCTAGGTCTCTCTACAACCAGTAGGCTAGGTCTCTCTCTACAACCAGTAGGCTAGGTCTCTCTCTACAACCAGTAGGCTAGGTCTCTCTCTACAACCAGTAGGCTAGGTCTCTCTACAACCAGTAGGCTAGGTCTCTCTCTACAACCAGTAGGCTAGGTCTCTCTCTACAACCAGTAGGCTAGGTCTCTCTACAACCAGTAGGCTAGGTCTCTCTCTACAACCAGTAGGCTAGGTCTCTCTCTACAACCAGTAGGCTAGGTCTCTCTCTAGAACCAGTAGGCTAGGTCTCTCTCTAGAACCAGTAGGCTAGGTCTCTCTAGAACCAGTAGGCTAGGTCTCTCTCTAGAACCAGTAGGCTAGGTCTCTCTCTACAACCAGTAGGCTAGGTCTCTCTCTACAACCAGTAGGCTAGGTCTCTCTCTACAACCAGTAGGCTAGGTCTCTACAACCAGTAGGGTAGGTCTCTCTCTAACCAGTAGGCTAGGTCTCTCTACAACCAGTAGGCTAGGTCTCTCTACAACCAGTAGGCTAGGTCTCTCTCTACAACCAGTAGGCTAGGTCTCTCTCTACAACCAGTAGGCTAGGTCTCTCTCTACAACCAGTAGGCTAGGTCTCTCTCTACAACCAGTAGGCTAGGTCTCTCTCTACAACCAGTAGGCTAGGTCTCTCTACAACCAGTAGGCTAGGTCTCTCTACAACCAGTAGGCTAGGTCTCTCTCTACAACCAGTAGGCTAGGTCTCTCTCTACAACCAGTAGGCTAGGTCTCTCTCTACAACCAGTAGGCTAGGTCTCTCTCTACAACCAGTAGGCTAGGTCTCTCTCTACAACCAGTAGGCTAGGTCTCTCTCTACAACCAGTAGGCTAGGTCTCTCTACAACCAGTAGGCTAGGTCTCTCTCTACAACCAGTAGGCTAGGTCTCTCTACAACCAGTAGGCTAGGTCTCTCTCTACAACCAGTAGGCTAGGTCTCTACAACCAGTAGGGTAGGTCTCTCTCACGTTGATTCTCTCCTTTTAATATTAGAGGAGACTGTGGTGAGGCTGAACAGACAATTTATACCTCCCCCTCCCCCGTCATTCATCACTCCGTCCATCCTGACACGTCATCCATCCATCCATCTCCTGAACCGGACCAATCGACCCCTAGCCAGCTGAGATTGTCCTCCAGGGAGACGATGGGGGTAGTTGTCAGGAGAGTCGGGAAGAGGTTCATCTTGTCTCCCGCCTCATGATGAAGGCTAGTTCCTGTTATATTTACAGAATCACTTTTCACAAACAGGTGAAATAAATAAAACCGGCACAAAGTGCCCATAGTCTAACCTGGTTCAGGCAGGCCGAACAATCTCGACTGTGCTGTGATGGCTGTAGTCAGTAGGCTTGTTCTGTCTTAACAGGTCGCTAAGTTGACTCAGGAGTTTAAACGTCAACCACATATTGGTTATTGCTCTGACTTGAGGGTGTGCTCTAGGCAAATGTGTGTTTTCCTTTGTGGTTTTAAGTGGCGCGGCTAAACCGTGTGCTCGTGTCGTCATCTTTGGCTTGACGAGGAATTGGAACGTGTACACAAACAGGCTAATCCCAGGCTATGGATTAGATGGGAATTGACTGCCTGTCTGATTCCAGGGTGACAGTCTGCAAACACGCCCTCAGCGTGTTCGGTAGAAACCGGTAGCATCCGGTTTTCAGGAACACACTGTTCAACCTAGACTCATGTGAGGACAAACTCTGGTGATTGTTTGATGTAGGTCGGCCTGTTCATATCGAAGTTGGCTTGTGAGTGACAGTGTGCCTCTCTAGAGGTGTTCAGACCTGGCTCACTTGGAGAAGACGTCCGCTGTAATCCTGGAGCTCATGACTCCACTGATCCAGCCTTGATAGTGCTGTCGACCGTGGATATCGTGGGGGCTGTGTCCTCGCCATGTTGTCAGGTCACACACTCACACACAAACAAACAACGGCAGATAGAATGGGTTTCGCGTTTCCCGGAGAGATCCCTTGTACTGTTTTAATTTATATCCGTATCTGACAGGTGATGATGTGTCCATTAAGCCTGACCTGACGGTGGGATTATTCACTCTCGCTGTTACTCTTTGGACAGTTTGTCACTGAAATGTCTTCCAGTCAGTAGTCTGTACTTGCATCCCTCTCACTTGGACAATCATAATCTCATTCAGCAAACCCCTGTTTTGGATCTCCTGTTGGAACCCGGCCAGCACCGATGTATTGTTGTCATGATTCGATCAACTCATTCCGACCCCCACACAGGCGTTCGGAGGAGGGCGGTCGGTGGTTCTCTCTTTCTCTACTCTTTCTCCTGCCACACTCTTCCTCCTTGTCATGTTACGTTAGCTTTAGAGGGCATGCCTCTGTCTTGTCCTTTTCACCCCCCCCCCCCTTTTACCGGCATTCACCGTCCTATAACTCCCCTCCCTCTGTTAGCCACACTCTCTGCTCTTTCCCTTTCTCTCTCTGTCTGAACTGTCTTTCTCTCACTCTTCTCCTCAAACAAACAAAGAGAGAGAGAGAGTTAAATAGAGACACTGTCTCTGTATTTTAAGTCAATAGTATTTCGTGGGCATGGTTTCCTACCAATAAATAGTGTTTATTCATACATTTCAAGCGTGAGCGCAACCTGTCTCTCTCCATCTCTCCCTCACTCATTGTGTGTGTTTGTTGTCTGTGCTAGGTCAGTTGTCACCGGTAGTCCTAATCTGTTCTGGGTTCAGGTTTAGTTAACATGCTTTCCTCTTCCTTAAGAGCCTCTTGATAATGATGAGAGAGTGTGAGGCCATTTTCCTCCAGCTTTTCTGAGGTTCCCGCCGTACTCATAAATGCCCTCGCTTACATATGCATTTCCCCTGTGATTAAATGTTTTCTCTTCAAGAGCCTATCACTTATCAATCAATGCTTACTAGGTAGACTCGAAACGTCCATAGTTTAATTACTCTATAATTATTATACGGAATTGCTATGTCTATAGTGTGCTGATATTACATTTTCATTGTCTTGACATTTCCCTGTTACCAGAGGTTTTACTAACGCCTCTGTCATTGGCAGTTCTTGATTTCGCTAACTGATTACATGACAGGAGGTGATAGGGACGTATTGATGGAACGTATTGTTTTGTGGTTGTCAAGGTGATCTTGTTTTCCTTCAGGATCTCCTCGTGTTCTTAGATGTTCCGCAACTGGTCGGGCCCACATACTCTACGGAACAAGGCTTGTCTCTGGGACTTATTGAAACAACGTTGTGTATGTCTATCAACAGGTCTATTTTGACACCATTCTGCCCGCCAAGACTTGTCTTGAATCATTAAATCGTTATTCGTCTGTCGTTGATTGTTTTACATTTGAGGTAAAATGCCTCGAAGCATGAAACATCAACTCATAGTTGGTCGAATCGGTTTGGCCTTTGTGTTGGGCCTGCAGTTCTGCTGAGGATAATACAAATTTATGGCTGTTTTGCTGCCCTTGCATTTATAATGTGGTGTTCACTCTGGGACTAGTGCAGTGAAAGAAAGAGTTGAGCGGTCAAACAAAGGACAACCTATGTACATTGATGCCAGTTGCAGAAATCCTGCGATTGGAATGGACATAGGAAGTTGACAAAAGGAAGACGAGCTGAAAATTACAGAGTGGGAGATTGAGGTGCGAAAGTGAAGAAATCTTCACTTAAATCCGCTTTCAAAAGGGAATAAAACGCATAACAACCGAGTGAATTAGGGACACTTATGCAGGGGTCAACCGATTTGATGCTTGAGTGCTTGGCCTTCCTCTTTCAGACAGAATGACTCACTAAATGCCTTCCTTACCTGCTAATGCTAGCCAGTTCATTAGACAGACCAATAGATGAACGCCTTCCTTCCCTGCTAATGGTAGCCAGTTCATCAGACAGACCAATAGATGAACGCCTTCCTTACCTGCTAATGGTAGCCAGTTCATCAGACAGACCAATAGATGAACGCCTTCCTTACCTGCTAATGCTAGCCAGTTTATCAGACAGACCAATCACCTGCTAATGCTAGCCAGTTTATCAGACAGACCAATAGATGAACGCCTTCCTTACCTGCTAATGCTAGCCAGTTCATTAGACAGACCAATAGATGAACGCCTTCCTTACCTGCTAATGCTAGCCAGTTCATTAGACAGACCAATAGATGAACGCCTTCCTTACCTGCTAATGCTAGCCAGTTCATTAGACAGACCAATAGATGAACGCCTTCCTTACCTGCTAATGCTAGCCAGTTCATTAGACAGACCAATAGATGAACGCCTTCCTTACCTGCTAATGCTAGCCAGTTCATCAGACAGACCAATAGATGAACGCTTTCCTTACCTGCTAATGCTAGCCAGTTTATCAGACAGACCAATAGATGAACGCCTTCCTTACCTGCTAATGCTAGCCAGTTTATCAGACAGACCAATAGATGAACGCCTTCCTTACCTGCTAATGCTAGCCAGTTCCAGACCAATAGATGAACGCCTTCCTTACCTGCTAATGCTAGCCAGTTCATCAGACAGACCAATAGATGAACGCCTTCCTTACCTGCTAATGCTAGCCAGTTCATCAGGCAGACCAATAGATGAACGCCTTCCTTACCTGCTAATGCTAGCCAGTTCATCAGACAGACCAATAGATGAACGCCTTCCTCAGCTTCAACTTGCACTTTCACGTGAACGTCTCTACTTTAGATGAGACCAATTCAGCCACTAAGTGATGTTAATTGAAGCGTGGCTGACTTGACGGTGAACGTTCGTGATGGATTTGGCTTCCTTCACCTGGTTGGCTGCTGCCACTAACACTTGTCTGTAAGCCTCTAGGTTGAGCTGGGAAAATAGCATTGCCTTGCGAGTTTTCCTGTCACCTCATCTGAACATACAATTACCTGCGTTTGTGCACCTGCATTTATGTGCGTTACGTTGTTTCCCGCCAGTGTGCGTGTCCATGGGAAATGTGTGTGTGTGTGTGTGAGATTGGTATGAGACCTGGCACGCTGCTGTCTGGTGAAGCTGTTCCATCTGTTTGAGTGAGAGCGGCCTCTGTCTCCGCTCAGTTTAATCCCTCTTAGCTTTGCCCACAGAGCCAGGGGGGCATTGTAGCGCCTCGTGCCACCCTGGGTGCCCGCCTCCAGTTACGCTGGGTGCGCGCTTAAGGGCGTCGCTATCTCACCCTTCAGATCCTGTAGGCGTGCCATTTTGCACTCCCTCTCTGCGGTTTTACCCTTCCACGGAGAGAACAAAAGCTGTATCGTCGTCGCCCGCCGTCGATGTTTGGACAGGCTGCTGGGACGACGTGTCTGCCAAGACGTGGCCAAAAGGCTGTCGCTCTACAAACACTTATGGTTGTTGTACCTATGGAATAAAAGCGGGTATTTGAAACAGCCCATCTGGGGGGATGTGGGTTTCACTTGTCTTCCAGTTTAGCTGGTCTCCCCGTCTCTCTTCCCTCTGTTAATCCCCCTCCCTAATCTGATGTGTCTCTTCCACCCCTAATCCATGTGTTTTAATCAGCACTCTTAGACTGTGCTGTTTGAAGCGGGCAGATCAATGGGCAGATCGATGGGGAGAAGGTGGGAGAACCAGGAGTAGGAGGTCTGAGGGCCTGGAGGAGGAGGAGGAGGTCTGAGGGCCTGGCTGGGGAGTGGGGGAGGAGGAGGAGGAGGTCTGAGGGCCTGGTGGGGGAGGAGGAGGAGGTGGAGGAGGAGGTCTGAGGGCCTGGCTGGGGAGTGGGGGAGGAGGTGGAGGAGGAGGAGGAGGTCTGAGGGCCTGGCTGGGGAGTGGTGGAGGAGGAGGAGGACTGAGGGCCTGGCTGGGGAGTGGTGGAGGAGGAGGAGGAGGAGGAGGGCCTGGCTGGGGAGGGTGGAGGAGGAGGAGGAGGACTGAGGGCCTGGCTGGGGAGGGTGGAGGAGGAGGACTGAGGGCCTGGAGGGGGAGTGGTGGAGGAGGAGGAGGAGGGAAGCGGCGATGGTGGACCGATGAAAAGAGAGAGCTAGAGGATGGAGACTGGAGATGAAAGTGAAGGGGATCAGAATGGAGGGATGAGAGAAAGTGGGGTGTAGTTCCTCCTTTCCCTGATATTTTGGCCGTCCTGTTGAGGACAAAGTCAGTTTCTGTCTTAGGGGTTAGGGTGAAACTTAAATGAGGTTTAGACTTCAGGTTACTTTAAGGGTTTAGACATTAGGGCTATGTTAAGTGGACTGTTATTCTGTCTGGACTAGGGATGGCGAAAACTAAACATTTTCTTGACCGGTCACCGAGCCTCATTAACCGGTTGAAACCGGTTAACCGTTTAGTTTAAAATACAGCCATTTCGAGCCGCGCCTGCAATTACTTTTCTCAAATAATATCTCCGAAGAGACGCCCGCTTTAGTTTGAGTGTAGTGCAACTGCTAACAATAATAAAGAAAGATCATCATCACCTTATCTGTTACCACTGAAATACAGATGTAATGTGTTTCCAAATATAAGCCCATCTTATGCGGAATATTGCCTAATAGACTGCAACAGGATACAACCAATCGTAGCGGCCCCTCGGTTTTCTCAATTAGATGCAGAGTTTCAAACGGGTGTCAATTTATTTCTCTGTGGTAAAATATAACATACAAAATATCAGACATGTACACCAATGGATAAAACAGGCACCTTCAGAAATCAGAATGCGTAAAAGACGCCTTATAACTTTTTTTGACGGCGTGCATATTTTTTTTTTATTGGTTTACAAAACAGGCGATTATGAAAAAGGTTGCGTGAGGGATTATTTCACTTTACAGAAAAAAATATATTGGAATGAGATGGCTAACTGTAGTAGCGTTTATTCTAATATTAATAATTGCCTAATTTAGAGATCACTTTTTTTTTAACCGACTAACAATAACTTTGACCGGTTAACGTCGAAACAGTCAACCACCGGTCAAACGGTCACCGGTCATCCCTAGTCTGGACCCAACAAGGATAGAAATGCACAACTGTGTTTTTGACTGAGACTGTGTGTGTGTGTATTTGAATGTTTGTTTGTGTGCACTGTAGATGTAAATGGTAAAGCTTTGCTATTTTCCTCTAAGATGCATAGGCTTTTCTATGCGCTTGTGTCTTGTCACTAGAACAAGTGAATTAGCGATGTTGGACTTTCACCAGTGCTGCATAGATCTTCTATAAATGGCCTGCTAGACACATGTGTTTGTTCATGTGAGTTGTTGTTGGGGAGTACAGCGAGGCTAGTGTGCTAGCAGTCACTTAGCTATGCAGTGGTGACACAGCAAAACCCAGTGAGAGAGACAACGCTGAGGACTGAGGAAGCATTCCTGAAATAACAGCGAGGGAGCGGATGGGAGCCATGTTCTACCGCTTTGAGAGTTGCAGGTCTAGGAGCAGTTTCTGAAAAGGGCCACTAATGAGAAACAAAACTGGAACATAACAGACTCGGTCAGAACGCACAGACAGACAGGCAGGCAGACAGGCTCAGTCAGAACACACAGTCAGGCTAGCAGACAGACTCAGTCAGAACACACAGACAGGCTAGCTGGCAGACAGACAGGCTCACTCAGAACACACACACAGACAGGCAGGCAGGCAGACAGGCAGGCAGACAGACAGGCTCAGTCAGAACACACAGACAGGCTCACTCAGAACACACAGACAGGCTCACTCAGAACACACAGACAGGCTCACTCAGAACACACAGACAGGCTAGCAGACTGACTCATTCAGAACACACAGACAGGCTAGCAGACAGACTGTCAGAACACACAGAAAGGCTAGAAGACAGACTGTCAGAACACACAGACAGGCTAGCAGACAGACTGTCAGAACACGCAGACAGGCTAGCAGACAGACTCAGTCAGAACACACAGACAGGCAGGCAGACAGACTGTCAGAACACACAGACAGGCTAGCAGACAGACTGTCAGAACACACAGACAGACAGGCAGGCAGACAGACAGGCTCACTCAGAACACACAGACAGGCTCACTCAGAACACACAGACAGGCTCACTCAGAACACACAGACAGGCTCACTCAGAACACACAGACAGGCTCAGTCAGAACACACAGACAGGCTAGCAGACAGACTCAGTCAGGACACACAGACAGGCTAGCAGACAGACTGTCAGAACACACAGACAGGCTCAGTCAGAACACACAGACAGGCTAGCAGACAGACTCAGTCAGAACACTCAGACAGGCAGGCAGACAGACTCAGTCAGAACACTCAGACAGGCAGGCAGACAGACTGTCAGAACACACAGACAGACAGGCAGGCAGACAGACAGGCTCACTCAGAACACACAGACAGGCTCACTCAGAACACACAGACAGGCTCACTCGGAACACACAGACAGGCTCAGTCAGGACACACAGACAGGCTAGCAGACAGACTGTCAGAACACACAGACAGGCTCAGTCAGAACACACAGACAGGCTCACTCAGAACACACAGACAGGCTCACTCAGAACACACAGACAGGCTCAGTCAGGACACACAGACAGGCTAGCAGACAGACTGTCAGAACACACAGACAGACTCAGTCAGAACACTCAGACAGGCAGGCAGACAGACTGTCAGAACACACAGACAGGCTAGCAGACAGACTCAGTCAGAACGCACAGACAGACAGGCAGGCAGACTCATTCAGAACACACAGACAGACAGGCAGGCAGACAGACAGGCTCACTCAGAACACACAGACAGGCTCACTCAGAACACACAGACAGGCTCAGTCAGGACACACAGACAGGCTAGCAGACAGACTGTCAGAACACACAGACAGGCTCAGTCAGAACACACAGACAGGCTAGCAGACAGACTCAGTCAGAACACTCAGACAGGCAGGCAGACAGACTGTCAGAACACACAGACAGGCTAGCAGACAGACTCAGTCAGAACGCACAGACAGACAGGCAGGCAGACTCATTCAGAACACACAGACAGACAGGCAGGCAGACAGACAGGCTCACTCAGAACACACAGACAGGCTCACTCAGAACACACAGACAGGCTAGCAGACAGACTCAGTCAGAACGCACAGACAGACAGGCAGGCAGACTCATTCAGAACACACAGACAGACAGGCAGGCAGACAGACAGGCTCACTCAGAACACACAGACAGGCTCACTCAGAACACACAGACAGGCTAGCAGACAGACTCAGTCAGAACACACAGACAGGCTAGCAGACAGACTGTCAGAACACACAGACAGGCTAGCAGACAGACTGTCAGAACACACAGACAGACTCAGTCAGAACACTCAGACAGGCAGGCAGACAGACTGTCAGAACACACAGGCAGGCAGACAGACAGGCTCACTCAGAACACACAGACAGGCTAGCAGACAAACTCAGTCAGAACAGTAGGGGTGCACTATATTGACAAAATGTGATATTGCGATATTGATTATGAATATTGCGATATCAATTTCGATATTCTTAAACATATGTAAAAACACAAGTTATGTGAAAATGCCTCATAATAGGTTATAAACAAAATCAATTGTGGCGTTTGCACTCATCCTATAGTGGCTTGTGGTGGTTTTTAAGGTGGGGGAAAAAGGTTGGTTGTATTTCCTCTTGCCCGGTGTATCACCATATCGCAGAGTTTGCAGAGTACAACAGATTGAGTGACATTAGTTTGCTTAAACTTTTCTTTAGCTTCTCTAACTCGACTTTTCTCGCTTTGTCCGGGTGTCTCTATTTCTCTTCACTCGCGTTGTTGGAGTTAACACATACGTTACGTGTAATGTGGGTCTGTTTGTTTAGTGGACCCGTGCGCTCACACATACGTCACGTGTAATGTGGGTCTGTTCGTTTAGTGGACCCGTTCCCTCACACTTGCATGTGACAGGGCAACTGGCCAATGAAACATGATCATTATATATAGTTTTCAAGCGGGCGCTTAAATCGAACACAATGAAGCCACAAAGGCAAAGCCAACCGACACGTCTCTTCACAAAATAAATGTATAAATAAATATCGCACTTCTTGCGACATTTTCGATATTGATACCGCGCAACGTGATATCGCAATAAAGGTATTAAGTCGATATATCGTGCACCCCTACAGAACACACAGACAGACTCAGTCAGAACACACAGACAGGCTAGCAGACAGACTCAGTCAGAACACACAGACAGGCTAGTAGACGGACTCAGTCAGAACACACAGACAGGCTAGCAGACAGACTCAGTCAGAACACACAGACATGCTAGCTGGCAGAATTAGGGGGGAGAGAAGGGAAGGAGATGAGGGTGAAGGAAGGAGGGGAAGGTGGGCGGGCGGGGGGGAACGAGGCAAGGGTGAGCCCTGAGGAAGAACGCGCTTGATCTTAATCTTCACATTCCACGCTTTCAGGGCAACAGCTGTGCCCCTGTGCCCGGATGACTTCAACAGAGAAAAAATGCCTTGGTGTCCGGATCTTTGAACTGTTAGCATCTCATACACTTTTCGTTTAACATATTCCTCCATCTTGTCAGTTTTATAAGATTTCAAAATGTTTATTTGCTTCCTAAATATGTAAGGAAATTATTTCCTTTTGAGAAATGTCACGACTTGATATCATCAAACTAGCTTTTAGGCTAACCTCTGGCTAGCTGAGACCGTCGGTCTCTTCTGGAAAGTGGAGCTAAATATAAATATAGTTATGAATATTGAATCAGTGTGGCTGAAAGCACAGACTGTGCTTATTTCCACGTCTGTCTGTGTAGATGTGGATGTCTGAAACAAGGTCAGTTCACTGGGGTGTATTTGCCTTTTAGCGATTATCTTTTTTTTGGTAAGCATTTCTGTCCGCTTATATTAAGGCTAGTGTGCAGGCTTAAATTAATTCATACATTTCATCCTTGCATATATATTTGTGTGTGTTGGATATGATAGGCACCATCAGCTTGTACCACTGTGTGTGTGTGTGTGTGTGTGTGTGTGTGTGTGTGTGTGTGTGTGTGTGTGTGTGTGTGTGTGTGTGTGTGTGTGTGTGTGTGTGTGTGTGTGTGTGTGTGTGTGTGTGTGTGTGTGTGTGTGTGTGTGTGTGTGTGTGTGTGTGTGTGTGTGTGTGTGTGTGTGTGTGTGTGTGTGTGTGTGTGTGTGTGTGTGTGTGTGTGTGTGTGTGTGTGTGTGTGTGTGTGTGTGTGTGTGTGTGTGTGTGTGTGTGTGTGTGTGTGTGTGACACCCTGTGTGTGTGTGTGTGTGTGTGTGTGTGTGTGTGTGTGTGTGTGTGTGTGTGTGTGTGACACCCTGTGTGTGACACCCTGTGACACCCTGTGTGTGACACCCTGTGTGTGACACCCTGTGTGTGACACCCTGTGACACCCTGTGACACCCTGTGTGTGTGTGTGACACCCTGTGTGTGACACCCTGTGTGTGACACCCTGTGTGTGTGTGTGTGACACCCTGTGTGTGACACCCTGTGTGTGTGTGTGTGACACCCTGTGTGTGACACCCTGTGTGTGTGTGTGTGACACCCTGTGTGTGACACCCTGTGTGTGTGTGTGTGTGTGTGTGTGACACCCAGTGTGTGTGTGTGTGTGTGTGACACCCAGTGTGTGTGTGTGTGTGTGTGTGTGTGTGACACCCAGTGTGTGTGTGTGTGTGTGTGTGTGACACCCAGTGTGTGTGTGTGTGTGTGTGTGACACCCAGTGTGTGTGTGTGTGTGTGTGCGTGCGTGCGTGCGTGCGCGCGACGGTCAAAAAGACTACACCGACGCTCCACATATCTGCTTGGGTGTAATACACACCTGGAGTTTATATCCTTTAGCACAATGTAAATTCAGGTAATTATCAGAGGGAACACTGGCCTGGCTGTTTGGTAGCTTGTCAACTAGCTCTGTCTCAGGGGACTGCCAGCCGGGTGACTCAGGGCGAGGTGACTTCGTCCAACTTTAGCGCCACATGCAAATTGTTCACCACGCCTCCTGGCTGACATGGAAATTAGCTACCCGATCTGCGTGTGCGTGTATCCTGTAACTAACCCGATATGGATCACCGCCTGATATAAATACCATTTCGCAAGATTTAAGAAAATAACCGTTAACCTGCTTGTTAAAGCAATAAGCTGTTAAGCGAAAGCTCTTCGATTCAAACCCCACAGCTGACGAGCTAAAACAGATATGAAATGGCATGTTCAATTACTGTAAAAAAATATGTGACACATAAATATATAGACCTGATAAAGAATTGAGTTCTAATTTCTGGACTTGCACCTACTGAGGGAACATTTCCGTATTCTTCTGGGTCCCAGTTGATCTTTGACACCTTGGTCTGTGACCTTTCACCTCTCTGGTCTCAGGGGCAGCATGCTTGGCACCTGAAGCACATCTGCAGCAGCCTTGTAGAATCAATGACAGAAAACCCCATCTTCTTACTCTGTTCCTATTCCTGCTCTGAATTTTCTTCTCACCATTTCATTTCTTTTTCTTTCTTGTTCCCTCTCTCTCTCCCTCTGTGCGTTCAAATAAGCTGTCTTTTCTCCTCTCTTGGGTCATCACTCACTCTGTGTATTCCTACTTGGTCTGTTAGATAGACATGCAGACATGGAAAGTCAATCACAAATGCTATGCCCTCTGCTCTGACGCCCTCCTTGCAAACATAAACAACGACGTCCCCAGATTGTCCTTATTGCTGGGCTATAATATTCCTTCTACGTATTGGCTTCTCTCGTGCCCTTCATGTACATGCACATTTGCCCAGGTGAGGAATGTTTTCAATCATCACTATATTAAGTACTATAAGGAGTGCAGCAAGGCACTCTACTGGTCCCACTGATCTTTCTGTAGATTTCGACCACCACCTGTGTTTTCTCGATCTCTGTGCAAACTCTGTACTCTACTGGCTTATGTTTCCCTAAAGCTAAATACACTGATAAACCTAAACATTATGCCTGAAATGCAGTTGGTCAAACGTGTGTCACCAGTAAGGTGCCTACATGCGGGGTACATGGAGGGGACATGTCCTGTTGTATTTGGCACCAAGACATTAGATCCTTCAAATCCTGTTAGTTTCAAGGTGGAGCTGCCGTGGATTAGACTTGTTGGTCCAGCACATCCCACAGATCTCCATTGGATTGGTATCTGGGGAATATGGAGGCCAAGGCAACACCTTAAACTCTTCATTGCGTTGCTCCAACCAGTGCTGCACAATGTGTGGCAGGGTCCATTATTCTAGTGAAAGAGGCAACTGTCACAGGAAATTCCATTGCTATGAGGGGGTGTACCTGGTGTGCAACTATGTTTAAGTAGGTGCTAACTCTGCACTCCCAATAGCCCTGCGATGAAGGACACCTCTCAGCTCAGTTTAATAATAACGGTGACGGTGCCGTGACCAATTCATTGAATGGGTCTGGGCAAGTCTATCGTGGTCAAGGTTGCAAAAATTGGAAGTTTACAATACTCCTTGTTTATTTGTGACGCTATACGCCCAAGCTCTATTTTCATCTGAGTAGGAAGAGCGTAAATGTCTGTTTAATGACCTCCGCCCCCTCTGGTGTTTAGTTCAACAGGAAATATGGAGGAACTTTTCCGCTGTGGAAGCGATGGGAGTCTGACTGTTCCCGACCCTCAACACAATTATCGTGTAAGGGCTGTTGCTTATTGTCCACCAACAGTCTTCTGGGATCAGCCTTATCGTTTAGATTAGAGGTTTAACCGCGTTTGGCGGCAGGAAGTAAACAGAGCCTCACCTGGCAGAGGTTGGATGTCATGTTCAGGAAGTCACAGATCTCGAACCGGCGGGACAGTGTGGGCGGCTCATAGACTGTGTGGGCGGCTCATAGACTGTGTGGGCGGCTCATAGACTGTGTGGGCGGCTCATAGACTGTGTGGGCGGCTCATAGACTGTGTGGGCGGCTCATAGACTGTGTGGGCGGCTCATAGACTGTGTGGGCGGCTCATAGACTGTGTGGGCGGCTCATAGACTGTGTGGGCGGCTCATAGACTGGGTGGGCGGCTCATAGACTGGGTGGGCGGCTCATAGACTGGGTGGGCGGCTCATAGACTGGGTGGGCGGCTCATAGACTGGGTGGGCGGCTCATAGACTGGGTCGGCGGCTAATAGACTGGGTCGGCGGCTAATAGACTGGGTGGGCGGCTCATAGACTGGGTGAGCGGCTCATAGACTGGACTGGGTGGGCGGCTCATAGACTGGGTGGGCGGCTCATAGACTGGGTGGGCGGCTCATAGACTGGGTGGGCGGCTCAGGCGGGGTGGGCGGCTCATAGGCGGGGTGGGCGGCTCATAGGCGGGGTGGGCGGCTCCTAGGCGGGCGGGGCGGGCGGCTCCTAGGCGGGCGGGGCGGGCGGCTCCTAGGCGGGCGGGGCGGCTCATAGGCAGGGTGGGCGGCTCATAGGCGGGGTGGGCGGCTCCTATGCGGGCGGGGCGGGCGGCTCCTAGGCGGGCGGGGCGGGCGGCTCCTTGGCGGGCGGGGCGGGCGGCTCCTAGGCGGGCGGGGCGGGCGGCTCCTAGGCGGGCGGGGCGGGCGGCTCCTAGGCGGGCGGGGCGGGCGGCTCCTAGGCGGGCGGGGCGGGCGGCTCATAGGCGGGCGGGCGGGGCGGGCGGCTCATAGGCGGGCGGGCGGGGCGGGCGGCTCATAGGCGGGCGGGCGGGGCGGGCGGCTCAAATGCGGGCGGGGCGGGCGGCTCAAAGGCGGGCGGGGCGGGCGGCTCATAGACCGGGCGGGGCGGGCGGCTCATAGACCGGGCGGGCGGGCGGCTCATAGACCGGGCGGGCGGGCGGCTCATAGACCGGGCGGGCGGGCGGCTCATAGACCGGGCGGGCGGGCGGCTCATAGACCGGGCGGGCGGGCGGCTCATAGACCGGGCGGGCGGGCGGCTCATAGACCGGGCGGGCGGGCGGCTCATAGACCGGGCGGGCAGCTCGGTGTTATGGTGGCACGTTCCCACTGGTCAGATCAGTAAACTGGCCATCATGGCGTTTAGCCCCATTGGCACGTCATGAACTCCGAGATCTGGTGACTGGTCCTTGTGCTTGATGTGAGTGAGTGTGCAGGTAGATCCCAATACAGTGGACTGCACCTATTCACTAGTACACATCACCAATAGTGGGGTGGAGGAGGCTGACAGGAGCAAGAAAGGCAGAGAGGAGAGGAGGATATAAAGGACAGGAGGAGAAGAATCATTGAAATGTTTCTCCCTGTTGGAGGTTGAAGGCATCTAACACTCTGCTCCTTGTCTCACTCGTTTCTCTCTCTCTTCTGTCTACTCTTTCTCTCTCTCCTGTCTGCTCAGTGGCCCTCTGGTGGAGGTCAGGGCTGTTGTTCTCTCTTCCTCTCCTTTTGCCCATGGAGAAAACGGCAGACATATTTTTATTAATTAATGTTTTAATAAAAGGGTTAAGGTTACATATACCTTTTATATTAGTAAATGTTTTATATACCTCTAAGGTTAGGGCAGGGTTAAGGCTAAGTGTTCAGGTTACGAACAAGCACTAGACTAAGTCAAATGTTCTCTGTGGACGGTGTTTAGTGGAAGCCCCGCCCTCTGCAACTCGGCAGCCAATCACAAAATGTTTGCCTTTGGCACAGGATTTCAGCCAGAACAACAGTATTGACAAAATGCATTTAATAGACGAGTCCAATATGTCTCCATTATTATAGCACTTTACTGCAACACATGTTCTTAAACTGAAGTTGTAAAAGGATACTTAATATGAAACAAAACACTGCATGGAACTGAATTTGCTGACCGGGAAACATTTTGGGATTAAGTTTTAAGATGATCACTCGAGTTCTCATGGTTCTGGTTCACGAAACGTCATCATATCGAAGCTCATTTTAACAACACTGTGATGATTTGAGCGATGATCCAGTCCCACTTGGCTAAAGTGTCAGAATCAGGTTTATTCGTAAGTCTGTTTATACACAAGGAATATGTTCTGACTACGAGCTGCGGTATTTAGAGCTGAAGCCCACAAACAGGATTCTGGCATAGGTTCAAGATGTTGAAGAATGAAGGGGATAATTGATTGTGTCGTCCACAGACCTGTTGGCTCTGTTGGCAAACTGTTATGGGTCTAGTACTGGATCTGTGATGGTCTTGAGGTGTGACAGCACCAGGTGCTCAAAGGACTTCATAACCACAGAGATCTGGGCAACTGGTCTGTAGTCATTTAGCCCGGTTGAGAAATGAGCCAACCGAATGAATGAGGGCCGGTACAAAACAGTTAACTTCCATGAAATGCTCGATGCTGATTGGTTGTGAATGAATGAGCGCCGGTACAAAACCGTTGACTTCTATGAAATGCTCGATGCTGATTGGTTGTGAATGAATGAGCGCCGGTACAAAACAGTTAACTTCCATGAAATGCTCGGCGCTGATTGGTTGTGGATGAATGAGCGTCGGTACAAAACAGTTAACTTGCGTGAAATGCTCGATGCTGATTGGTTGTGAATGAATGAGCGCCGGTACAAAACAGTTAATTGGTATAAATATAAGTTGATTGGTATAAGTTGACGTACAACACTATAAGGTTCCAAGTTGTAGCCGACCCTTTTTCGTCTGCAATTTCCGGCCCTCGGACACAGCTGTCGTCGGGTGTGTCTGGGTCCGTCTGCCTGGACCCTTGAGGGTTCAGCGGGGTCCGAAAGGAATTCGCCAATTGGTGTTCACAGTTGGGTGCCGCTTGTGAAATGGTTCCACCCTGGATACTGATACCCGCTGCCCATAAGACAGCTGACGTGGGTGGAGCTCGGGTGGGTGGGATGGAAGGCGAGGTAGAGCGGAGACGGCGCGAGAGGGATAATGTGTGAGACGGCAAACGCCATTCTGTACATTCTGAATGAACACTGATACCAGCCACATATGAGGGCAGGAATGACAGCTGGTGTCGCCAAGAGGAGAGAAAGTATGCAAAGGAAGCATTTGTCACTGTGCGACTGGAAGACAGAGAATCGGCCACGTTTTTATTGGTCGGATTGGTTTGAGGCCAACTGCCAAACAAGGCCTTGTATTTCCTTACCGTAATGGACTGGCAAAACTGTGACAACAAACCCGGTCGTCACACCTGGTGTAAAACAAATGGACTGGTGTTTTGTATGAAAGCGTCTGATAAATGACTACGACCAAATCAACGCTAGAGAGACCGTATAGAGAACAGAGACCAGACTGCCAATTCCGACCGCTGAAACGCAATGTAGGGGTTTTGGTAAAGTTCCCGTAGAAACGACAGCTGACATTGACAGACGGACAACGGCAGCGTGGGCTGAGCGAAAGGGAAGTGCTCTTTTCACCGTGTTTCACTCGCCAACCTTTCCATAGTGTCAGAGCCATGACATGTCTCCTTCCGTACGCTAATGGAGACAGCTGCATCGGGGCCAGTCGGTGGTATGCTGTAAAAGGAAAGCCTTAGATGGGCCCATTGATGGAGGGATTAATCAATGGATGTGTGTTTTAAATAGATTGACGGCTGGTTGATGTGCGGGTAGAATGATGGATTATTATTGGAACCAGGGCGGTCATGAACATTGCTGCTTAGGTTGCTCGTTTAGTTTGACGTCTAAGGATGAGGTCATGGATTGCGAAGCCCGTTTTGCCCTCTTTGCAGTCTGTACTTTGGTGTGTGGCTTTGATCCGAAGGGTCAACGGTGTGAAATCCCCCCTGCGCGCACCTGAGAACCCACACTTTTGCTCTCACCTGAGAACCCACACTCTTGCTCTCACCTGAGAACCCACACTTTTGCTCTCACCTGAGAACCCACACTCTTGCTCTCACCTGAGAACCCACACTATTGCTCTCACCTGAGAACCCACACTTTTGCTCTCACCTGAGAACCCACACTCTTGCTCTCACCTGAGAACCCACACTCTTGCTCTCACCTGAGAACCCACACTCTTGCTCTCACCTGAGAACCCACACTTTTGCTCTCACCTGAGAACCCACACTTTTGCTCTCACCTGAGAACCCACACTCTTGCTCTCACCTGAGAACCCACACTCTTGCTCTCACCTGAGAACCCACACTCTTGCTCTCACTTTAGCTGTCTGTCTGTCAGTTTTCCTTTATCTTGCTAGAATTCCATGCTTCTCCTTTTCTCCCTTTCTCCTTCTCATCCTCCCATCCAGCTTGTAATATGGGGTCATTAATAAGGGCTAATGAGGTGGTGTCTGTTCACTGAGTGGGCGACAGGAGGGCCTGGAGTGCATCTAGCTTTTTAACTTTTAGTTAATGTCGTAAGAGATTCTTAAAACAGTCATGCTGCTTCCAATTTGCCTGGAAGGATGAAATCTCACTAGAATTTAACAAAAATGTTTTGTGCGGTTCATTGTATAAGTCGAAAGCCTTTGGGTGTGATGTCAAATGTGTAGAAATGAACTTTCTCACTCACTCACCCACTCACTTACTGTAGTCAACTCAATTGAAGGCCGAACACAACTGCAATGTGTGGAATCTCAATAAGCATGTTATCCCCCTCAACGTGTTTCTCTGAATACGAATCTTTACTCAGTTCTTATCTGAAATGTTCAACTGTTTGCCATGCGTTGATCTAGACAGAATTCTGCTAGTACAAATATTTCAAATCTCCCTGACCTTCCGTTCTTCAGACTGCTGTCGCCACTGATATCTCAATCCGAGCATGTCAATATATTTGCACGATTGACTAGAAAACCATAACATGAATGTCATTTATCTTATTTTTAATTATTCTAACCATGTTCCTCAGTTGTTTGTCATAGACCCTTTCTTAAGGGATTCTTTCATTAACATGACTGAATGCTTACTGTATATTCTCTTTCCGTGGACGTACACACCCTAAGTCCTTGGGGGAGAATGCAATTTCAATGCTTTAAATTATTAAGTTATCCAGTTTTGACGGTTGAAATCCAATAGGTACCAAGTGAAAAGCACACCCGTTTTGCACAATAGTCGTCGATATTTAAGTTTCCAGGGAAACGTCTGACGTTTATTGCGTTTAGATTTATTGCACTATGTTGCATTAGCGAGAGGCTAAATGGGTCCCCTTTTGATATAGATCAGATATCAAGCCATGAGGTGAATTAATGTTAGATCATGAGCTAAATGCTAAATCGGGTCCCACTGAACTAGATGAGCCAGACACTGCATAGAGGTTAGTGAGACGCTATGTCCTGCTAATGACCCAATGCAAAAAGTGTGTCCAGTGGTGGACAAGTGTTTCCTGTCTGTCTTGTCCTCTCAGACAACTGTGGACCTGTCGCCTCATTATGGCACGCCTCATTGGCACGTAGACTATGGCCTGACTGTGGAAGAGACACAGGTGTGCATGCGCAGATGTTGCCACAAGGCATTCCTGGAGATGTGTGTGTGAGGCAATGAAATACCCCAGAACCACAACCAACCCCCCCCCCACCTAGAATGTGTCACCCCAATAACCCGACATGACGAGACGTCGCTGAGGAATATCTGTCACCTGTTGTCTTTCTGGCTTTTTCTCACTCTGCTTTAGTTTTCATAGTTACATCTCTATGTCTTAACTCGGTTGTCTCTCTTTGTCTTTCTCTGTCTAACTCTGTCTGTCTCTCTGTGTCTCTCGCTCTCTGTGTCTCTCGCTCTCTGTGTCTCTCGCTCTCTGTGTCTCTGTGTCTCTCGCTCTCTGTGTCTCTGTGTCTCTCGCTCTCTGTGTCTCTGTGTCTCTCGCTCTCTGTGTCTCTGTGTCTCTCGCTCTCTGTGTCTCTGTGTCTCTCGCTCTCTGTGTCTCTGTGTCTCTCGCTCTCTGTGTCTCTGTGTCTCTCGCTCTCTGTGTCTCTCGCTCTCTGTGTCTCTGTGTCTCTCGCTCTCTGTGTCTCTGTGTCTCTCGCTCTCTGTGTCTCTCGCTCTCTGTGTCTCTCTGCTCTCTGTGTCTCTCGCTCTCTGTGTCTCTCGCTCTCTGTGTCTCTCGCTCTCTGTGTCTCTCGCTCTCTGTGTCTCTCGCTCTCTGTGTCTCTCGCTCTCTGTGTCTCTCGCTCTCTGTGTCTCTCGCTCTCTGTGTCTCTCGCTCTCTGTGTCTCTCGCTCTCTGTGTCTCTCGCTCTCTGTGTCTCTCGCTCTCTGTGTCTCTCGCTCTCTGTGTCTCTCGCTCTCTGTGTCTCTCGCTCTCTGTGTCTCTCGCTCTCTGTGTCTCTCGCTCTCTGTGTCTCTCGCTCTCTGTGTCTCTCGCTCTCTGTGTCTCTCGCTCTCTGTGTCTCTCGCTCTCTGTGTCTCTCGCTCTCTGTGTCTCTATGTCTCTATGTTCTCTCTTCTCTGTCTCTCCGTCTCTCTATGTCTCTCTATGTCTCTCCGTGTCACCCGTGTCACTATTATTTCTAGTTTCCTCTGACCTCTCCTAGCACTTCCCCTTTGAACTCCCTCTTCTTATCTTTTAATGGGTCCCCACCAAAGAAAGGGATTTTTCAAGCATGCCGACTTGCAAGTCACTCTTACTCGCGTGAAAGCCACCAGCCGCCATATAAGGCAGGTCTCTGTGAGGGCTGGTTTGTGGAGGCATGTGTATGGTGGTCTGTGAGGCTGTGTCCAGGCCTGTCGAGGATCTTGCTTGGTTGAAGGATATGTGGCGTAAACCCCCCCCCCCACAACCCCATTGTGATGTGTGAAGATGGGGATGGGCACACACACACACACACACAGACACACAGACACAGACACACACACTGTTTCAATGGGGACATTTTGTGGTCGGTTATGTCTTTTCTTTGTTACTTTGGTATCTGATGTTATTTCTTGTTGGCACTGAACGTCAATCACAACCTCATCAAATACAGTAAGTGACGAACGTATGAGCGAATAGGGAAACATCTGAACACATCTCTGTATGCTTGCGTGCCACCATCTAGGCTCTCGTTTCCAGAGCATAAAGGTCTCCGCCCACTCTGACTAGTACAATAGTCAAGGAGTCATCACATTTCAAAGGGCAAGCCCACGCCCACTACTTAGAAATCTACGCCCTCTTCCTTGGGGGCAAATTGTTACCACGCCCCTTATGAATGCCAACCCCAACGATGTTGGATTTGCTCACCAGTCTTTGGTGTTTTGGACTATTTTCTGTTTCGTGTGTGTGTGTCCGCCTGACTCAATCAACAAATCCTGAGACATTGGCCCGGCGTGCCAGTTAGTGTAGCGACATTACCCCCCGTGGGCTAAATACCCACGTCATTGATGCCCGCTGTCATTCGGATGCCATCTGCGGAGGTGTAACGTCTAACTAGTAACTACTGTACTACTCTAACCATGCTTACCTCCTGTGGTTACCTCGGTTAACTCCTGTCTCTGTCGAGTCCTTACTCAAGATGGTGGACGTGTTTGTGACGTGTTAATTGGATTGAGCTCTTGCCACAATCGTCAGACCAGACACACACAACATACACAGCAGCATCTCCGTCTGGATTTATTGTTAACTAAGACACTGCTCTAGTCTCCCCTGACTGTTTTGTTCGTTCCTTATGTCAGCTTGGAACTCTCTGTCTTCTCCGATCTCGTTCGTCTCATTGTGTCCCTGGCTGAACGAACTCTGACAGAGGGGCCAGGCAAATGACTGAGACGATCGTTGTTCGCGAAGTCAGACATTGCGGAGGGTAATGAACAAATCTAGACCTGTGGTTTAAGAGGAACATTTTGTTGTTGCTTGTATGGCACTGGGAAGGTTTTTTGTGCGACACACCATGTGACGGCATTCTGAACATCTGATTGTCCGTTGACTTTCATGAAGTCATTGACGTGTGTGTGTGTGTGTGTTAGGTTGTTATATGGAATAGGAAATGTAAAAAAACAATCTTTTTCACCATACTGATTTTAATAGCCACTTCACAGCAACCGATTATACAATTAGCATTTTTATGTATTGGTTTATTCCATCGTTTTTTATTACCATTTTAACATGTCTTCGCTGTATTCCTTCCCAGACCCTTAATTGTGTCTTGTTTTGTTTTTATCTCTGCCTTTTCTCTTTACTGTACATCTCATCTCTGTGCTCTGGGTGACCCACATTGAGGTGTGTCTGCAGATATCGGTCCCTCTCTCCCTCTCTCTCTCTCCTGCTCTCTCTCTCCCCATCCCCCCTCTTCATCCTTCCATCGGGGTGAAGACCGCTGGCTGGGCTCTGTAGGAGCGGGTCAATTTTCCCCAACCTTGTGGCAGACTGTCATTGCTCGCTTTTGCCTTCTCCCTCTCTTTCTCTCTCTCTCTCTCTCTCTCTCGCATGACAGTGTCCATAACAAACCCTCATGACTGTTATAGATGAATGCTTCGTTGTTTTGTGCGTTTCTCCTCGTGGCGCTCTCACAATCCAAGCTGCCCATGTGTTGTCTTTTTACCCAAGCGGCCTCTGTCCTATCAGATGTTGTCGAGGACAGACATTGTAAGGTGCGGCCGTGGAGAAGACTTTGGGCGTTTTGAAGACACTGTCTACGGGGGAGATCGGAGGAGAGATAGATGGTGTCTGGCAACAGTGGCCGTGTTTTATATTGGTTGAGGTGTCAGAACCGCAAAAACAGTTATTTGACATTTGGTTCGTGCAGCGGTTGGGCCCCTGTGACCGGTATATTAGACACACGGACACACACACGCACACACGCACGCACGGACACACGCACGCACGGACACACACACGCACGGACACACACACGCACGGACACACACACGCACGGACACACACGGGCGCATGCACGCCCGCACACGGGCGCACACACACGGACACTCTAGCTCTCCTTAATTCTCAGTCTGGCACCCATCCCGTCTGCCGCTGTTCTCACCTCATTACTGTATTTCTTAAGTGTCAGCTCAATCTGTGAAATAGCCATTAGTTTGGGTTTAGCTGACATTCCCCGGTATGTGTCTGTGTTTCTGCTTAGTCTCCAGCACCTCCATGACCTCATATTCAGATCCCACGGTTGGGACTAGATGTGTGTCCTGTCCTACTCACTCTCCCAGCTTCCTCATTGCAGACCTTCCATTTCTTCCCCCGTCTGTTTCGTTTATTAAAGGCATCTGCCTAATGGCTGTGACACGCTGACGAGAAACACTGATTATCTGTAAGTCAATCAGTCTCGCTGCTTAGTTTATCATCTCCATTTCAGGTATTGGCACACTCGGCCTTATTAGACACGACTCCCTTGCTTTTTAAAGCATAACCCGAGGTATTCTATCAATCAATATGAGGTGGATGATCACAACGCTCATACCTGAAACGGTGGACTAAAACATGTTAAATCTCCCCTGTTCCTGCATGCGTGTAGCCAGAAGGCTCTAAGACGGGCAGATATCCCTGTACAACACTGATGATATTGGTAACTGCACTGTGGGGTGTGGTCCCTCTCTTGCCATCACATTTTTGCCGGGCGTCTCTGTTTGTGGGCGCGTGCCCCCGGGTACAGTGGTCGGCCATGTCCGTGTTTTTGGTTTAGCCACGCTTCCTTCTCTGTGCTAACGACAGTCTCTCTCTTCTTTCTCTTCCATGTTCATGCTGCTCCTGTTTGCTGTTGTGTCCCACAACCAAAGGTAAGAACGTTAAACCACCATATTTCTTTTGTCGTCTCTCGTGGCGTGATTTAACTTGTATAATTACGGGCGACTGCGCAGTAAGCAGCCGTTCTCTACAGGAGTCGATCGTCCGATTGGTAAATATAGTTGTGGTGTTCGGGCCCGGTGTTCTATGGAGCCCAGCGTGCATGTTTGAACTGTTCTGAGCACAGATTGCCACAGCGGATGTAGTGGATGCTTCAGAAGAGGTCAGATCCTGTGGTGATAGCGCGAGTCAGTAAACGTGCTAAACAGATAGCAATCTGCGGAAGGCATGCTGTTGCCATGGGATACCTCCTCAAAGCACCTCCGTGCCCTCCTGTGACTGGCCGGGGGAGCCGGGAGAGGGCGGGGTTAGGGCGGTGGTGGGAGTTACTGTGTTTATGTTAAGCAGGGTGAGGTTGTGTGTGCCGGACAGGAAACAGGGGCGACTTTTAAAGGGGTGGTGGGAGTTACTGTGTTTATGTTAAGCAGGGTGAGGTTGTGTGTGCCGGACAGGAAACAGGGGCGACTTTTAAAGGGGTGGTGGGAGTTACTGTGTTTATGTTAAGCAGGGTGAGGTTGTGTGTGCCGGACAGGAAACAGGGGACTTTTAAAGGGGTGGTGGGAGTTACTTTTTAAAGGGGTGGTGGGAGTTACTGTGTTTATGTTAAGCAGGGTGAGGTTGTGTGTGCCGGACAGGAAACAGGGGCGACTTTTAAAGGGGTGGTGGGAGTTACTGTGTTTATGTTAAGCAGGGTGAGGTTGTGTGTGCCGGACAGGAAACAGGGGCGACTTTTAAAGGGGTGGTGTCATGGAATCTTGTGTTAGGATCCATAACGAATTTGAATGTATTTTTAATTTTGTACTGGGTAGTGGAGTGACGGGGTGTGTGTGTGTGCTTGTTACGTGTGTGTGTGCTTGTTACGTGTGTGTGTGTGTGTGTGTGTGTGTGTGTGTGTGTGTGTGCGTGAGAGGGTGAAGATGATGAAAGATATTGTAAGGTGAAATGTGAGTGTGAGAGGAACTTGTCATGACAGTTTCCTAATGGAGCAGCTGGAGAGTAGCTTTTACCTGTAGGCCTGCTCACCACCCCAGGGCACCTTTTCTACAACTTTACCTCACTTCACCTCTTTCTTCCTTCACCTCGCACTTGCTTGTTCAAAGTGTGACAGGGAAAGTGTCAATCGAACCAGTTGTCAAACTGTTAGATTCACTGTCCACCTACTCTCAGCAATTTCACCCATTCAGTTTTATTGTCGAGTTAGTCCGCGCGCGTGTCTCTCTGCGCGCGTGTCTCTCTGCGCGCGTGTCTCTCTGCGCGCGTGTCTCTCTACTCGCCTGTCTCTCTGCGCGCGTGTCTCTCTGCGCGCGTGTCTCACTGCCAGATGGATAAACAGACGTGACCCTCCTCTATCTCTGCTATGTAGCTAATAGCAGCTGCCCTACCATGATGAATACTATGTGGGTCTCACATTCTCACAGTCATCTGGTGTCTGGCTGATAGAACTTGTGTTTTTCTGCTACCCTTATGAATTGTTTTTGCACCTGAGATTTGTGTGATTGTTGAGCAATTGTTGTGCCTGTTTGAGACATGACGCTTTGCATCTGGTAATAATACAGGAACCGTGAGGTCAAAGGTGACTTGGATAGATGAAAAGCTCCCAGCTAAGAAGTCTGAAGTGGACTGAGTAGTTTATTCTAATCCAAGTTTGAGTGGACTGAGTCATTATTGTGTGAGCTCTGTGTTGGACAAAAGCCTACCTCTTTTCCTCAAATACTGCGCCTTATGACGGCCCGGCTAAAACAACTCAATGTGAGACCGGGAGCTTCAAGGTGGAGATTCAAAACGGTGCGTCAGATCGCTTCCTTTATCTGCGTCAGTCGATAAGGAAGCGTGAAAAGGAAACCGCTTTCATAACCCCCATGGGTTGCCATGACAACTGCACATGTTTACCCGTCCAGTTCAGCCTCTGTAAACCAGTAGTCAGCAGAGGTGACCGAATTATATTAAGGGGTAATAGTTAACTTTAACATGTGTTTACCTTCGCTTTGAGGAGGACGACGGCAAAAGACTGAGGGGGAAAGTGCAAAGGGAAAGGGAGAACAGAAACGAAACAAGTTGGAGGCTTTCACAGCTTAACGGGGTTTTTTCAGTCTGCCGCAGTATGTTGATCCAGTAAGCTGGAAGTCAAGGAGCCGGCTGAGAGAGTCAAAGACCTCACTGTGGAGACGTAATCCTAGTCATTCTCAGACATCAGGAGGCTTACGAACGGCGAGTCAGTAAACACACACGGGGGCACCCGTACACACACACACACACACACAAACACACATACACACACACGCACACGGACACACGCACACGGACACACACACACGGGGACACACACACGGGGACACACACACACCCGGACATACAGACTGCCACTTGTTTGAATAATTCACAGCTGAATATGTAATTAGGAACACTCCCCTGTTTTAAACGTCTCCCCTCGTTTCTAATAAACTCAGACACACACACACACACACACTCGGACCGAGGCGATATGTGAAACACATGTTCTGGCTCTGTCACCGATATCACCTGTCTCCCGGTCAAAGTCCAGTTCCTCTATTCGGCTCCGAGCGGTTAGCAGATTATTTCGCTTGGAGCTAACGCGGCTAGGAACCACACACTTATCCTCACACGAGAAACGGATCCTAAAAGACGCAGACAAGTGGAACAAGAGATCTGGGATTACCTTCACGATTCAGGATGGGTCTTTCCTGACCGCCGGGAATCCTCTGAGTTTCCCGAAGGACAACAGCCTCCCTGCCTCTTTCTGACTCGTGCTGTCTCACTTCATATTTACTCTTTTATTTACTTTCGCTCTCTCTCACTTATTTCTTAACCGCTGCTTCAGTTTAACTTTGTTATATCTTTCTACACATCTCTTTCCTCTACTTTTCTCCCCTACGTTTCTGCTCTATTATTTTGTCCTTTTCTGTCTGATATTTCTGAAGAGTGCGATGAATTCAGCAGCTGCTTACAGGCAGTATCTTCAGGACCTCAATGAGAAAAAAGGTTTGTGTGCGAGTCACTTATATAGGCCCTGTGTGCTTTCCTTCACGGTTTATCCTGACATGTTATAAGGGTGTAAAGACAATGTGCAAGACATGCTAAGGAGTTTGGACACGAATAAGAAGGTTATTGAGAGTTTTGGTGTAGAGGTTTACATGAACGAGTGTTCTGTGATTAGTGAATTAGCAGGTGCAGTGGAAGGCGTGGGCTTGTCGGCTGATTAGCTCACTTCATTAACCATCCACACAGATATCTAGATTAACTCATTTAAAAGAAAGTCTGAATTATTTTTGACGATTTCTTTTTAAAGCAGCCCTGTGTCTAAGTTCCCCTACGCTAGTTTCCCCCACAGTTAGCCTTCTCTAGACTGGGTCTCAGTCAACCCATGTATCAATCAAATTTATTTTCATATTGTGTCTGCAATTGTCACAAAGTGCTCTCACCTAACACCCAGTCTGAAACTCAAAAGAGCAGGCAATGACAGGGTTGATACTCTGTGGCTGGGAATAACTCAATGAATGAATCTAGAGAGGAACCAGGCTCTGAGAGTTGCCCCGTACTTAAACAAAGCAGGGCACATGGAACGCTTAGAGAGCGTATTCCTTAGATTTACGAAGGATTTACAAAGGACAAGGAGACCTGACCCTTCTCCCCTGGCACAATAATATAGCAGGGTGTAACACAGGGGTCTGAGACTCAAGGCTTATCTGACACTTGTTCTGTGTGGATGGATGCTACAGGAGAGTGGCGGTGTCTGGTGTCACGGCAACGGGCACGAATGCAGCAGCTGTCACTAGAGCTAGCATATATATTAGCCTCGCCCAGCGCAGCACAATGCTAAAATCAACTGACTCCACTGTCACTTGCTGCTGAGTCTGGTGACACAGAGACATGTGTGTTGCTTTTGATGTAGCTATCATAGTAGTCAAGCCCCCTGACAGGAGAGTGCATTAAAACTGCTAAAAGAATATCAATTGGAGTTGTTTTCCCCCTCTCAACCAAGATAACTAGTTAATCCTAGTAAAGTATGTGTGTATTATGCCTGAGGGAACCCCCTAATGCAGGTTAGAAAGGGTTTTCTCTCGCCGTCACACTACTTTGTTTGTCTCAAGGGGACTTTTGAGGTGTCATTCTCCAGGCTGCATTCAAATGATGGCCGAGCACTTCTGTCATTGTTGCTAGTCGACAGCCGCTACGCACCTGCTGGTTGTGTTGTCATGTCCATCTGTACCCGGACACCGGTCTGCCGTTCAGCCTTCAATGATTTATAAAAGACGAGAGCGGGTAGTCAAAGTGAGAATGGGTTAAACTAAAACCTTTTGTTTACTGTGGGCAAATATGCAATGTGAGTAGGCCGGTAGCAATGTGAGACGTTTGGATGAATTTAATTATACTTTAAATGTGCCCCTAAAGTTTCCTGCTTTTATGTGACCTCTGGTCCAGGATCAGCTGTTGTATGGAACAAATGGTTGAATGAATGGTCTTTAGAGATGTTTAATTGTATTCGTCTGTTGCTACAACGTTTAGTCATGATTTGTTTAAAGGGAGTAGCTTTCTGTCTTATCTGCTCCCTCTGTCTCTACGCCTGGTCAGCTGGGTCACATGACAGTAACCTGTAGACCAGGTTTGGTTTAGGCTGGCCGTGGGCTTGGTGTGTGTGTACTGGGTGCTCGTGTACTGGGTGCTCGTGTACTGGGTGCTCGTGTACTGGGTGCTCGTGTACTGGGTGCTCGTGTACTGGGTGCTCGTGTACTGGGTGCTCGTGTACTGGGTGCTTGTGTGTGTGTGTGTGTGTGTGTGTGTGTGTGTGTGTGTGCGTAGTACTCATTTACAGTATACACAATGCAAAAACAGCGGTGTCATTATCTGCTCTTCGTCTCGCCGTTCATAAAACCTGACTTGTCGCATTTAGTTTCTTTCTGCTGTTACCTTTTTCCAACCACCTGTGGTTTCTTTCTCTCCCTTTCCGACTTTCTCATGAAGGAGAAATGTTCTCGTTTTCGCCTGTTCGTTAATGATGTGTAATTAAATCACACGTCCCGGGTAGCCGTTTGGTGGGGTTCAGTCTGCCCTGTTTCGTTGTAATTGGGACACAGCAGGTCATTATCTGGTCCCAACAGTTTGCTTGTTAAAGGGCCACAAGTGAAATAAGCAGCAAGGTCAGAAGTGACACTTGTCTCCGTAGTCCAACTGCATTGGGTTTAAACAACAACAACAATCTGGTTTGAGGCGGTTATTCAAATGGTCGGTGTTTTCTGTGATGGCTGAGTGCTATTTGAAGATACTAAGTTAAGTCGCCTGAGGATAATAATGGTGGGTTTTTAGTTGCTGTTCAGCCTCTAAATGTGCAAGTTGTCTCTCTCTTACTGTGTGTGTGTGTGTGTGTGTTCGGAGTGAGGTAATGGGTTTAGGCTAATTGTGTGGTTTGGATGTGGAAGCACCTGTGAGATGCGGTGTGACAGCTGGTATGTGGAAGTGTGTGGTTAGCATCTGTCACAGCAGGTATTCCCCTGTGTCATTGTGTTCACCTGGGCTTAACATGTCATCTTCCCCGCCTCTCTGTCATTGTAAGCCACTCTCCCTGAATAGTCTCAACGATCCCTCTCAATGCTAGCAGCTCATACGCTAGCAGCTAATACGCTAGCGGCTCATACGCTAGCAGCTCATACGCTAGCAGATCATACGCTAGCAGATCATACGCTAGCAGATCATACGCTAATAAACGAGCCAAGTTATGTCTAATCACACCCACACACAGATGAATACATAGAAATGAGTCCGTACAATGTTTGTGGGGAGGGGGTGTAATTCAGATGTGCTTATACAGAGGAAACGTTTTCTCAGAAGAACACAGTTTACCTTTTTCAGCATTGGGCTTCAGTCCACAGACCTTTGAGTGAGTGGTCAGATGCTTTTTCTGATGTGTGCCACCCTTGTCTGTACTAGATTCTCTCTCTGACCTCCCCGCTGACTCACATAAACACAAAAATACATTCCTCTCAGAATTACTAACTTGGATGCCTAACTTTATCTAAGGCTCGTTGTATTAGCGTCAAACAGACTACGTGTTTCTGGAAAGACGCTAGGCAGTCAAGGAGAGCTCATTTCAAGCATTGTTTGGTTCTGAAGACAACGATAGAACCCAAAGATGTCTAGGACAACTCAATCTTATATCTCATTAAAGGAATTTGACTTTCTATCATCTATTAAGTACTAATGTTAACCTGAAACCATCCTGAAGATACGGATTATCACACTATCGCTTAACAGAAGTGTTAATGCAAAAACCAACACATCTTTTTTTCTACTAGTACATATTGATATTAGTTTTCACCAACTGACACCATGGCTATTGGCAAGATGAGGATTCATTGCAAATGTGGTCACCATTTCTACAGAATCTGACTGGATATGGACTCACAGTATAGAAATGCTAATTGCAACACACATTTGGACACTGGAAATACTTTCTGCTCTTAATTGACCATTCAAACTGGCGTGTAAGTCTGCGTTTGTTTAATTTTTCTTTGGGTCCTCCACGGGTCTATGCTGGGGCAACTAGACATTCTGCCACTAATTCATCTTATCCATGCCTAGCTTGCACAATAAGCGGTATGAGGCTTCTTATGGCCGTCACTAAAGATCGTTATTAGACACATGTACGCCATAAATATAAATAAATACATATCTGTGATGTCCTTCGTTCTGGGCTGAATGAGGTTAGGGAGACGCTGCAATGATTTTGGTGTGGGTCAAGTTGGTTAAGCCTGTATGCAGTATCGGCACATTTATGTCACTATCTATGTTAAGTGTCAACACAGTCATACAGACTGCAGTCATGAGACGGGCCGATGCTACAGGCTGATTTGAGGTCAGTTGTTTGGAGGGACAAATCGACACTGGCGCATATTGGAGTGCCAGTCTGCCAGATGTGAGGGCTAAGATAAGCGCTAAAAAACGGTATCTGCGTCGCGCCGTCTGGGTGTGGCATTTTGTGATCGGCTAATTACCAGAGTAAACAACGCTTGAGCCCCACACCCCACAGCCATAACACCCCCAAAAGCACATGTATGAGTGGTGGGCAACAGCGCCCCCTATGATCATATTTCAGTAGTCGCTCTGCTTTTTTATTACCTGGACAAAATGTACATTTTGTTAGTTAAGCTGGTTACATTTCAGTTGTGTCACGCTGGTGGTTTCATCTTTGTTAAAACGTCGCCGATGTTTGCCAGATTTGCACCAGTGATTCTATTTTCATGGGTAAACGGACAATAATGTCACCTCTAGCATGTCACTTTCTATAGTTATGTTGTACCCATTTTGGACAGAGAGTCCTTGAAGCCACTGATGACGATGTCTTGCTGAATTTGAATTGGAGTGGATGAGCGCTAACGTAACTTTAAGTCCTTCAATAAACAGATTTTTTTGACCTTTATTATTTTGGCTGTGTGTCTGTTTATTTTATGTAAAACACGTTTAAATGCAATCATAAATGATCCGAAGAGATTTGCGGTTAATGTTTTAGGTTTAAGGTTTCAATTATTTGTTACTACAATGTTGATTTTCCATATTCAAAAGCTCCGGTGTTGAGAAATCTTTCAGAAGAATTATTTCCATGACAAGATATTCTCCAGTTTAACTTAATTTCCTAATACTCCCATTAGACACTTGCAACGTGTATCACCCGGGACAAGCTAATACTGTTGGCAAGGAGGAAACCAGTCATCTCAATGCAGTCTGCTTTAGGAAGGGAAGGCGAGCAGGAAACCAGTCATCTCATTGTTTCAATTCAGTCTTGTAAACGTTAGTAGCAGATTTCTACACAGGGCCCCCTTTTTTAATTATTAAAATGTTTCAAATATTAAAATGATCCACCTCTCTTTCACGCTCTCTCTCGCTCTCTCTCTTCTCACCTCGTGTTGGTTTGCTCACCCCGTTCCACGTTCCACAGATGAGAGGCGTGTGTTTGTAATCGCCCGGAACGGTGAGGCAAATAATGGCATGTGCGCACGTACGCTACTGCAGTGGAAGGATCTATTGTGTGAATCGCCCGGCCGCGTGGCGATGACTTTGGGTGTGGGCGACAACGCAGAGAGGCCAGAGGAGACGACGCGTGACGCGGCATTAGGAGAAACAGTGGGAGAGGAAGATGGAGCAGGATAGGGTTAAAACAAACAAAAGGGAGAAATAATCCATTGGAGGAGGAGCACGGTAGAGAAGGAATGATTAGAAAGAGAGGAGGACTGCAGGAAGAAAGGAGTTCAGACGAATGATTGGTTGAAAAAAGTGTGGGAAGAGGAAGTGCTCGTCGTCTGACACCTTGATCCTGTTCTGTCAGAGTCTTCCAGGCGACACTGAGTGTGTTCACCAGCTGACTCTGAGTCAGACTGACGCTCCTCGCCAACCGTTAGCCCAGTGTCAACGTTCCCTCAGCTTTATTCCTCTTTACATGGGGGGTTTCCATTCAAGTCTATATTTGGTTTTGGCTAATGGGGTTCCCCGCAGTGCGGTTTGCAGTAGTACTGGATAATCCGTCTAATTTCAGTGTTTCTTTATTTCCTGTTTCTTGTTTCGTTTATTTCGGTTCAGTTCATCGTGCAACTATATTATATGTTTTACTGACAATCTAAATGATTCAGTCTGTTCAAGTTAATTTAAATCTACAAATCACATGCTTTCTTTTACAGCACGTTAGCATTGTTCTGGTCAGTAGAACCCAGTTTTTTAGTTCTGGTTTAGTTCTTGTCGTCTGCATCTCCTGGTTACCTGAGTCTGATGCCCAGTGATGCAATTCTGTTCAGCTCAATGCAGCCTGGTTCAACGCCATCCCAAATCCTATTCACTTGGCTTTATTGACCTGAAGGATAGCACATAATTCACTGTAACTGCGCCCGCATATGAAGAATTATCTTAGACACACACACACACACACTGTCCACCACACTTAATTACTGACTGAGTTAATGATGTCAACATTTCCAGTGTGGATTGAAGTACCATTGTGTGCAGTAAAACAGCTTATCTCACCCACTGCACTGTGTTCTCCGTCAGCTGTGGTGGTCCACGGAAAGTTCACTGAGGTAAAGTTCAGTGAACTAAAGAAGATCCTCGGGTGGTAATGATCAACAATATCACTGGTTCTCTTAAAGGGCCACGGCAACAACAGCCCCTCGGCAACAACAGCCCCTCGGCAACAACAGCCCCTCGGCAACAACAGCCCCTCGGCAACAACAGCCCCTCGGCAACAACAGCCCCTCGGCAACAACAGTCCCCCGGCAACAACAGTCTCTCGACTGGCTACTTTACTGCTACCCCGGCCAAACTAACGAGCTCACACCCATCTTACAATCGCCCTCGTCTAGATACCTTATAGTCCGTTCACAACAGTGCATTGCTTGCGTTGCGCCCATGAGCAAGGCATTTAAGCACCAATGTATTTATGTTCGTTTCGTCATTTCGTTGTGCCGTTGTTTTGCCGTTGTTGTGCACTGCTGAATACAGTGCAGTGTGTTCCTGGCCTGGCAGTATGAAGGGGGAGGCATGTCCGTCCAGCTTCCTGTGTTCTTCCTGTTGCCCTCTGATGGCGGCCTACATCTACAGAGATGCACTTCACTTTATTTGTACTGTTAAATTGAACAGCTGCTTGGAAAATGTAGCGTTTTCACACGTTTCCCTTTTTCAGGCAGCTCTAAGTGGTCAAGTCAGATAGAAGTGGTTTTGGGAAATGTGAAGAGATGTGAAGAGTTTTGGGAAAAGGCAGACTGGGACATATTTTGATGTATGTTGTATGTTCGCTCTGTCAGTGTGGGGGTAGAATCAAAGCCCACTTATTAAGAGAGTGGAATGGAGGGGCCTCCAGTTTGTTTGTTTGTTTCCTCTTTTTCTGACACGTCCTCAAATCTCAAATGTTCAGCCTCTCTCCCCCTCTCTCTCTCTCTCTCCCCCTCTTCTCTCTCTCTCTCCCCCCCTCTCTCTCTCTCTCTCTCCCCCCTCTCTCTCTCTCTCTCTCTCTCATCCTGTCAGTCTCCCCCTCTCCCCTGTGTTGGATCTGGGTCTCAAAGATGTTGACATGACATGAGGACCTGAGGCCAATGGGAAGGCTGTGGGCTTAACAATCAATAGGAGAGTTTGGCACGTAAACTCTCAGACACAAATAACAGTCTTACTTAAAACACCCCTCTTTATTTCTTTCTCTTCGTACCTGCCTGTTTCTGGGCTCTTCTATTGCTTGGTTCTAACTATCTTTCCTTTATTCCTCTAATTTTACATCTTCTAATTTTTCACCCTTTCCTACCTGTCTTCCTATGTTAGGTCTTGTGAGTACATGTTCTGAACATAATAGAGCGATTATAAAACAATGTACTGGCCTTTTCATCCGCTCTTAGTCAATCCCATGCGTCTCTTTCTTCCCATGGTCATTTTTGACCTCTGCTCGCCCTTTTTCAGTTTGCCTTTTGTCACTGTTGGTTCCCTTCTGTCTCCCATGATTAACTCTCTCCATAGGGGCGGGGTTCATCAAACAGGCCCCAGACCCATCGTCCGGCCTCTTTAGCCGGTTCAGAACCAAACCCCATAACAAGCTTGTTAAAACGGGATTACCAGTCCTTAACGAACCCCCAGAGTCAATGCGGTGATTAACCAAACGATTGATCATATTTCCGTAGTTTTCCGGAGAGAGTTCCCATTGTACATTCTTGACCCCTCTGTCACTCCCACTTTCATCGTCTCTCCTTCTTTTCCGAGGCCACCCTGGGATGTCATTTGTTCCGTCACTTAGCCAACAGGAAGTTTGGTCTCTGAGAACCTATGGTGTTTTACGATGTGTGAAGATCACGTCATCCTGGGATGTTATGGAAGCTATTCAGGATGCACGTCTCTAATCAATGTGTAGGTTACAGATTAGCCGCTGCAGGTTAGCCGCTGCAGGTTAGCCGCTGCAGGTTAGCCGCTGCAGGTTAGCCGCTGCAGGTTAGCCGCTGCAGGTTAGCCGCTGCAGGTTAGCCGGTGCAGGTTAGCCGGTGCAGGTTAGCCGCTGCAGGTTAGCCGGTGCAGGTTAGCCGCTGCAGGTTAGCCGGTGCAGGTTAGCCGCTGCAGGTTAGCCGGTGCAGGTTAGCCGGTGCAGGTTAGCCGGTGCAGGTTAGCCGCTGCAGGTTAGCCGCTGCAGGTTAGCCGCTGCAGGTTAGCCGCTGCAGGTTAGCCGCTGCAGGTTAGCCGCTGCAGGTTAGCCGCTGCAGGTTAGCCGCTGCAGGTTAGCCGCTGCAGGTTAGCCGCTGCAGGTTAGCCGCTGCAGGTTAGCCGCTGCAGGTTAGCCGCTGCAGGTTAGCCGCTGCAGGTTAGCCGGTGCAGGTTAGCCGGTACAGGTTCGCCGGTATCTTTCCAGCTTGGGAGTAACTGAGCGACTCCGACCACAATGAGCACCAAACACAAACCCATCTCCTCTCACTCTCCTGTAAACAACCCTGAGAAGGACACTAGCTTTCTGGTTAATGACACGTAACTGACCACAAATGCTTCTTTCACCTATATGGCCTCATTGAGAGCCACACGCAGCCACACGCAGCCACACGCAGCCACACGCAGCCACACGCAGCCACACGCAGACATAGTTGGGTGGTGAACAACGCAGCCAACCGGTCTCTTAAATGAAACAAAAGTAATGCCCAGTCAGTTTTGCGGCTAAACTTAATGGACATAAAGAAACTTAGGAAGAGCTGATTGTAAATCAGCCGTTTAGGTGGACTGGACGAACTGTGAGCATCAATCTGTCAGCAGACATTGTAATATACCGCCCTCTGAGGTCCTGGCAGGCCATAATTACAGCTTTTAGGAGGCTGGGTCAAGTGCCTGACTAGAATGGGGCGGGGGCCTAGTTGAAGAGTTACCATGGTGACGGGGAACAGCTGGGCTGTAATGAAAGCCTGTGTTACCGTGGTTATCTCCTGCGCGGCCCTGTGTTTGTGTGCTCTTCACATTCCTCTCCTTTCCTTTCATTCACCCTTTTCTCGTCTGGCCTCATCTTTTCCCATCCCCTCGTCCTCTGACCCCCTGAAGGTTTTCTCCCCCTTTTTCCCTTCTCCTCACAGCCCTCCATTCTGTCTTTCCCCCTCTTTATTTCTCAAACCTCTTGAAGCCCCCTGGCCTCTCCCTCTCTCTCTCTCTCTCCCCTCACTACCCGCCCTTCTCCTCTTCCTCCCCACTCTTCCTCCTCTCCCTCCCCCTCCACTCATTAACCTGTGATTAAGTAAGGGGTTTTGAAAACAAACATTCTGGACAAGCGGCCGACAGATCCCACTTGTTCTCACGATGTTATAAATCTCTTTCTCCTCCCCTCGTTCCCACCATCTAGAGACTCTCGGTGCCAACTCACAGTGACAAATCTCCTGCACCTCTCACTCCCTCTCTCGCTCTCTCCTCCCCCTTTCCTCTGTCCCCAGTGACAGTACTACTGCAGTGGACAGCATTGACTTTAAGGTGTTGCAATGTGAGAGTTGCTGAGGAAATGTTCTAGGCTTGAGTCCGAGATGGAGCTGATATTCCATTAGGATCACTGGTGACACACACACACGCACACACACACGTCGTTATTGACTTGGACGGATACAGTCACACACACACACACACACACACACACACGTCGTTATTGACTTGGACGGATACAGTCACACACACACACACACACACACACACGTCGTTATTGACTTGGACGGATACAGTCACACACACACAGGAACAAACACAGCGATTACCTCTGACGTAAACACACTAACGAGGACAGAGTCCCGCTGTCACACAAACACGAACCCTGACCTTATGGGAGGTCACTGACCTGGTGCTTTGGGAGGAGGGGCTTGTTTTCCCCTGGCTTGACACGGTGCTGTCAGAATGAATGCAGGAATGTGAGAGGAACGGGTCGACCAGATGAAACGGTGGGTCTTGACCTTAGGACCTCACAGCCACTGTGTGCTTCATGTTACCTGGTGAGGCCTTCTATTCTGGCACCCTGCTAGCCAGTCAGATATGCTTCTGTTATGACTACACACACTGGCTGTTATGACTGGGCCTCATCAGACTTGTCCACCTAGTTAAACAGCAGTACGGTTCGGTTCAGTTGGTACGCAAACGGACCGCAACCCAATGAAACAGGGACTTGTTTCAGGGTCCAGGAGTGGTACTCGCCAGACGCCGAACGCGGGTACATTATGTCTTTGGTGAGTTAGTTATGGAGACTTCACGCCAGACTGGTCAGTACTGAAAGATTGGCTGGAGAGTCAAGAAGTTAATTATGGACCCTGACCTGTTTTTCTTCTCTGTTGCGAAGCAGTTTAGCATTTTTGTGCCTTAACTGAATTCGTAGTCGTTCAGAGACTTGTTCAGAGCGACCTCCCTGCCCTCTTGATCTTCAAGCCAAGTTCATAACGGTCTATTGGGTTTCCGCATAAGATTATTGGTTTGTCTCCCCGGGTCAGTAGAACCGTACCAGAGAGCTGTCTGCATGGAGATAACAGCGGAACAGAAGGACTGTTTCCTGTAAACAAGAACTCCTGTCTTGGTTTTGTGTGCGAGAACCTCTCTGCCCCTTTCACCCCTTCATAGAGGGACTCGTTGTTTTTTTTGTGTGTGTTCGATCAGTCCCATTTCTCATGAAAATGTTCTGATGCTCTCGTTCGTTCACGTGCGACTTTATGATCTATTTTTTGTAATGGATGTGCAGTGTTTGGTTCCCGTCAGTTCCCTTGCTGAGGCGCGGAATGTGATGAGGAGCAGGACGTCCTGTGGTCGATGGGTTTTAGAGGACCTTCGACTCTCCCAGGGGGAGTTGCTGTAACAAGGGCAAAGCTTTAATCACGATCGGACGTCACAAACCTGATGAAGCGGGGGGAGACTGAGGAATAGACTGAGCAGTTGGTACTCCAGTAATGGAATAGCTTATTCTGCTTTGGTGCTTTATTTGTTTGTTCCCCAGCACACACTGCCCGTTCTCTGCTTTCTTTTTCCATTTCCTCTACTCCGTTGACCCATGTCATCTGCGGTGGTTGGTTTTGAGACGATTTTGTTTCCTTCTTCTGGTCCACTAGGTACAATAAATAGGTCATCCAAATATCTGCACGTGTAATTAAATATGAACCGCTTTTATTAACCAAGCCTTACTCATAGTGTGTGTGTGTGTGTGTGGTTAAAACGAGCAGCTCTGGGTGGAAGTTGCAGTTAGCCACAGATCTGGGATCATTATACCTCCCCAAAAACCCAAACCTTGAAACCCTTAGGAACTCAAACCTCTCCACTGTCCGGAGATCAACAAACATCTCTTGTTCCACTTTAGTTTTTCCCAGTATGTTCTCCTCAGCCTAACCCCATTACCCCTGTATACATTTGAATTGCAACCAATCAGCAGCCCCATATATTCTGTCCCTTAATAGAACCTCAGGGTCTGCTTCATCCCAACGGAGGACGGGTGTCGACAACCCTGTATTTACTCTGTCAAAACATGCTTCCTCATCCGAACGGCCATCAGTGGCCTGGCTGACTTACAAAGCCTCCCCGTTGTCTTCGTGGTGGGCTAATCTCTGCTGAATGTCAGTGTTCGCCACGTTCTTAACACAGGTTCACTTGTGACTTCTTTCAAAACAATTACATGTGGATGTGAATACGGGCGGCTGTATTCGCTGTGTCTATTGCTTTTTGTTGTTGCGCTTCCCACCGTTTTGACAATGCCGATTTTTGCGCTGATATGTTTGCTAATTGAAAAATATTGAGAAACGCAGGCAAGCTGATTTGTTGGTGCGTTGATTCAATATAACTTGTCTTGTGAAAAATAATCATGTCACATCTGTTTTCAGAGGGCTTTTCTGTTAATTTATAGCTTTAGCTGTTAGTTATGGTTACTTGTGGTTCATAGTCCTTCAATAGCTCAAAGATTTGTCCTTTAACCTTCGTTGGCAGGATGATAGGTTAGTCTCTTCTAAAGTCAACGGCCAGATCTTTTCTTTTGGTTGTTTTGATGTCCAGTTAGTTTTGGTTATGCCGGGTGAAAATCTGACCATTTGAGCCTTGAGGCGTCCCCCTGAGTTGCTTAATGTGTACATATTTACTGTGTCATCTGAGTACTTAATGTACATTATATGTGCTCCTGAGCACCTACAGTCCTCAGACCTGTGTGTGTTTGTGTGTGTGTGTGTCTGCTCAGACCTGTGTGTGTGTGTGTGTGTGTGTGTGTCTCTGCTCAAACCTGTGTGTGTGTGTGTGTGTGTGTGTGTGTGTGTGTGTGTGTGTGTGTCTGCTCAGACCACCCACATTTGGATGACCAGTCTATGTCAGATAAAAGGAACACCTTTGGATGCCTTTCACTACAAAATTGTTTTGTGAAAAACTGTCAAACTCTGCCTTATTCTCAGTTTGAAAACAGACTAGTGCACATTGGCTGCTTGATAAATGACTAATAAATGACTTCCTTTGGCGGATGCTGCTGTCATTAGAGGAGGTTTAGCTGATTCTGCTGCCCACTCAATACTACAGAAACTCTAAATACTACAGAAACTCTAAATACTACAGAAACTCTAAATACTACAGAAACTCTAAATACTACAGAAACTCTAAATACTACAGAAACTCTAAATACTACAGAAACTCTCAATACTACAGAAACTCTCAATACTACAGAAACTCTCAATACTACAGAAACTCTCAATACTACAGAAACTCTCAATACTACAGAAACTCTCAATACTACAGAAACTCTAAATACTACAGAATTTCTATATGTCATTTTCCAGGTGATTCTTTTGGACGGAGGCTATAGAGCTCTGTAATAAACGCTCTAAGTTATAATTGGTCCCTCGTTGTCATAAACAGTGAGTTAGGTTTCTTTTGTTGAGTGATTGGTCTAAAGATACAGTTTTAGATATGCTATTTAGAATTTTGTTTTTATGCCATGAACTTGCCTTTTGCAAGCGGGTATAGTTTAGTTTAACACCACAATTGGTTTTGTGCTGCATAACAAAGACCTGAACGATGGCTGAGTAAATAACTGTATGTCTTAATCCCTCTGTGTTGGCATGTCTACGCTCTGTGAATGGAACTATGTCGCCACCTAACTGCAGAACACGGTATTACAGGAAAATAAGTCATTTTAGCGACGCAATGGAGATGGAACCAGGTTGTTTGCTTAATGTTTGCCTGCTATTATTCCCTGCTGTGTCCAAAGCATACTAACCTACGAGTTACATTTGTATGTAGTATGTATTTGTATGTTGAGCCATTGTTCATTCTTCCAATCACAAAGAGATGTGGCATTCAGCTGAAATTTCTCTGACAATCTTCCAGCCTAATTTCCTGCATTCTCCCCAGGCTTTTAAAAATGCAAGCTGGCTCACAGAGCCGTGTGGAGCAGGAAAAGACCTCGGCTGGCTCAGTTTCCTTAACAGGAAGTATGGTTGCTCACAGCAGCAAGGCAGGGGTTGCTGGGGTCAACGGGGACTGTGGAACTGTAGGGGTACCAGGCTCAGCGATGATGATGAGGATGTGTCTGGGACAAACGGCTCCTGACTGTAGTGGAAACACAGCTTGAATACACAAGTAGCTTTTGACCGGATTGGGCAAAATTACTAGTATGTACTGTTCTCATCTAAGAGCCCTCCATTTGAGTGCCCTGGAGTAATATGCGGAATTAAACGTAAGAAACTGCAGTTTCTCCCCTGCTAAATATGGCTGAGATCACATATATACGTAAGATCCCCTGTCAATCAGCCAGCGTTCTGGCCCCCAGGTTTCATTTAAAGGGAGTGCTCTTAATCTCAACTTGTTACCTGTATAAAAGACACCTGTCCACAGACGCAATCAATCAATCAGATTCCAAACAAGATCTTCCTATCCTAAAAGAGTTGAGGGTTTAGAAGGATATCAAGAAGATTAGGGAAAAGCATAACGACTTAAAATAAGAGTTGATATTCCAAGTGTCAAGTTTAGCAGTGCGTGTGACACATTTTCGTTCTGGTCCCCTGTGGGAATCGAACCCACATCCCTGGTGTTGCGTGATCTATCAACTAAGCGACACGAGCAGGTCATGCAAACCGCGGTGACTCTCATGACAGTGGAG
>CM055743.1:14034409-14049409 GCA_029465975.1 Dallia pectoralis
CAAGGAAACAGTGGCACGAACACAGTCTCCCTGCCACCACACACACGCGACAATGGCACGAACACAGCCTCCCTGCCACCACACACACACACACACAGGCTCATTCTCGGTGACATAGACACACAGGAAAAGGCAGCCTAACGCGTGGTTTCCTTTCTTGACTTAATGGAACGCAACGGCTTCTTCTGTTTTATTCTATTTACTTGTTTAATCCCGGTGGTCGGAGCAACGACTTCACGCCAGGAGCTTGTATCAGGGGATAGGAATTCAGTGAACGAGTGTCAGAGAGTGAGAGACGGGCAACCAACACACAGAGAGAGAGGGAAGAAGAGGGAGGGAGCTCGAAAGACTGAAGATAATTCGTCTCTCAGCAGTGAGGCTACGTGGTCAAAAGAAGAGCAGGAGATGAAGAGAAAGATGGAAAGTTGAAATACATTTTCTATGAACAGAGGCGGGGGAAGTGAAACTAGAAGGAGATTGCAGGCTTTGAACGTCACTTCCCAGACCTTCACAGGAGATCATATCTAACCGACGGTCAGTTGTAGGACAGACGTAAGGATCTGCGCTGGCCCCTTGTTTGTGGAAGGACTACCGCTCAGTTAGCACGTTAGCGGTTAGCACGCTAGCAGTTAGCGATGGATCTGCTCGCGGACCCGGCGGTCATCATGTCCATCCTGGTCGTGGTGGCTCACTTCCTCTTGGCGGCCGTGGTGTGGTTCTGCCGTCGGCGCCGTACGCCTCATGTCATACCAGGTACGGCGAATTCTCCTTAAAACACATAGGACCTGGAGGAGGAGGAGGATATGGGGACTTCTTCCAATCACTGCCAGCTGTCTTTACCCCCACCCCCTCTCTTCAGACTGAGGGGGAGTTTTTCAGTCTGCCACTTCTGCCTTTTTACTTCCTCCTGACCCCTCCCAATTTGATGACTTGTATCAGGTCACAGCTGTATTCCTTGACAGTGCGGTGAAGTGGCCGATTAGCATTTAGCCGACTAGTCAATTTATTGGCTTTGAGTCAGGAAAGGTGTTGGCATGCAGCATCTTGAATAAATGCATTTCTCCTCGCTTTTGTCTGTATAGTCTTCATTTCGTTGTGTTTGGTGTCTCCATTCTCCAGCAGTCCTAGACAGTATCGGTCTGGTTTGCCTTTTTTCATTTCGTTGTGTTTGGTGTCTCCATTTTCCAGCAGTCCTAGACAGATTTGGTTCAGTCTGTACAAGTCTGACTCATTTTGGCACAGCTGTCCTTATTTGGCCTTTTTTGAGCATAGCTGCTGCATGTTCCATTGATTCATGTCCTCTTAGTAGTGTTTTGCATTGCTTCTATGTTTTCACCAGTTTATTACAGCTTTTTTAGACGTGCTATTTTGTAATGTCGTGTAAAGTAATGCAACAGGAAGTCACTTGAAGCAACACGGACGCTTCATGTAGCCAAACATACACACCTAATGTTGAACACAACTTTATTACATTACCTGTTCTTTAATGCATAGCCAAATACAACTGATAGGATACATCATATGTCATTGAGACTGTATTCCTATATTCACTAGCCCATATGTGACTGGTAGCCCGTGTGACCTGTGGCCCGTGTGACCTGTGGCCCGTGTGACCTGTAGCCCGTGTGACCTGTAGCCCGTGTGACCTGTAGCCCGTGACCCGTGTGACCGTAGCCCGTGTGACCGGTAGCCCGTGTGACCTAGCCCGTGTGACCGCCCGTGTGACCTGTAGCCCGTGTGACCTGTAGCCCGTGTGACCTGTGTGTGACCGGTAGCCCGTGTGACCGTAGCCCGTGTGACCTGTAGCCCGTGTGACCTGTAGCCCGTGTGACCTGTAGCCCGTGTGACCGGTAGCCCGTGTGACCGGTAGCCCGTGTGACCTGTACCGACTGGCGCTAGAAAAAGCTTCTCATCTCCGGTATCATCAGCCTGATTGGACAACAGGGTCTGGGGGTTGGGCCATTCTACTGATGGTTGGTTTGATTTAAATAACCGGATCAGACTTTCTTCCAGGATCTGAATGTGGGTTGAACAGATCATCCGATTCAGTGGTCCACAGTGTGACACTGTGTTTGTTCTGATTTCTGCAGTTTCTGCAGCGGTTGAAGGTTTTTTCTGTATGCTCATGTATATTCTATGGTACACGCTGACAGAACACTTCGCGTGTGTCTGTGGTCTTCTTGGTTTTACAGTTTAACCAACAGTGATGCAGGCTTGCTTGTAGTGAGTGCTAATGTTTGGTACAGGCAGATACAGAGCTGTGTGTGTGTGTGTGTGTGTGTGTGTGTGTGTGTGTGTGTGTGTGTGTGTGTGTGTGTGTGTGTGTGTGTGTGTGTATTCTGGGCTGATCCCTTTATTTTTAGCATCAGCAGGAAGCAGCAAGCAGAACATGTGGCACTGGGCAGGATGGAGTGTTAGGGTTGGGCTGTGTGTGTGTTCATGTGTATTGGGTTGGGTAAGGTGGAGTGTTAGGGTTGGGCTGTGGGCAGGTATTGGGTTGGGTAGGTGGAGTGTTAGGGTTGGGCTGTGTGTGTGTGTGTGTTCATGGGGGTTGGGTAGGATGGAGTGTTAGGGTTGGGCTGTGTGTGTGTGTGTTCATGTGTATTGGGTTGGGTAAGGTGGAGTGTTAGGGTTGGGCTGTGTGTGTGTGTGTGTTCATGTGTATTGGGCTGGGTAGGATGGAGTGTTAGGGCTGGGCTGTGTGTGTGTGTGTGTGTTCATGTGTATGGGAGTTGTATATCGTATATCACATAGTCCTGCATTTAGCTTGTATACATGTGTGTCTGGGAAACAAACTACCCTTAAATGCAGACGTATTTGCCCTGTTGCCTTACACACCCTGGTGACATAATCTACGTTCTCCAGTGGAGGCGCTACAGCACTCTGCTAGAAATGATACAGGATCAGCTGTCCCAGGAGCATGGCACATGCTAACCCATTACAAGCTGAAGGCTGACCTGGCCCCGGGCCAGTTTGTGAAGGTCATCCACCAATGGACTTTCATCAGGTCATCCACCAATGGACTTTATTGGACCTGTTAATGATATTCGGTCAGAACTTGGCACGTTCACATTGATACCGTAACTTATTCACGTAGCTGCCCAGTGTGTCCAGAATTGAAAAAATGGTAGGATATGGTAGGTCACATATGAGTGACATCATTGACTTTTCTATATGTTTTTTTGTGTGTGTGTAAAGATACACCCCTGTCACATAATCCGCCGCTGAAACTCAATACGTGATCTCTCACCTAGTCTGAACGCGGCCCCGCCCTTTTCTGAGTGACCGCGCCCTCATGTCATTCTATTCCCACTATTTACAGCCCCAACCAAACGAGGCTCAGGTGTGCGGCAGGTCGTATGGGGGAGGGGACGTGCACGGTTCTGTCTGTTTTCATTTTCTAGAATCGGAGGTCAATCCTCTTACGTCAGCTGAGCCAATGATTGGCTTGTAACCTTGTAGTTGTAAGAATTTAGATGACTTATTAGGTGCCCGGAGTCACTCTTTTAAAGCAACTTCCAGGTTCGGCCTAGCCCAACAACCGGATGGTGTGACTGTATGTCTGTCATTTAAAATTATTTACATTTTGCGAGTAGATGCTTATTGGCCAGCTCCTCCTGTTCCAGTTTAATGATTGGTCATTTCAAAGTCTGTCAGAAGTTTCTGATGGACTTTTCTGTGTTTTCCCCCACTAAGGGGGAAACAAAACATTATTTTAGGGACTTTAACAGAATGTACGCTTTTAAACGATGATTTTGACTGTGAGATAAAGGTTCCCACATGCTAATGAAGGCCATGAACTAGCTGTTCCCAGCCTTGGAGTAGACAGCAGACATAACCTAACCTAAACCCAAACAAGTTGGGTCCCTGTAACACAGATAATAGCACATTTAGTTCTCGCTATGTTCTAACGGCTTTTCCTCAAGAGAGCTTCCAGAGGCGCTGGTTAATTGGGTGGGGAATATGAAGATACCTGAACTAAATATCAGCACCGTCGTTATGAATCCGTAACCTGGTGATGGAGTCGTTTAGGTGGTTGTGAATGTCGAGGCTGCCGTTTGGCGGATGTCCCCCCCGTGATCTCGGTCCGGGATATTTGGATTCTGAGTTTCTGTTGGCCAATTCACCTGCATAGTGCCGAGGATGGAAGTGACAGAGGAGATGGAGGATGGAGAGATGGAGAGAGAGCGAGATGGAGGGGTGATAGATGGAGGAAATGGAGGAGTGAGAGATGGATGGGTGAGAGATGGATGGGTGAGAGATGGAGGGGTAAGAGATGGAGGGGTGAGAGATGGAGGGGTGAGAGATGGAGGGGTGAGAGATGGAGGGGTGAGAGATGGAGGGGTGAGAGATGGAGGGGTGAGAGATGGAGGGGTGAGAGATGGAGGGGTGCGAGATGGAGGGGTGCGAGATGGAGGGGTGCGAGATGGAGGGGTGCGAGATGGAGGGGTGCGAGATGGAGGGGTGCGAGATGGAGGGGTGAGAGATGGAGGGGTGAGAGATGGAGGGGTGAGATATGGAGGGGTGAGATATGGAGGGGTGAGAGATGGAGGGGTGAGAGATGGATGGGTGAGAGATGGATGAGTGAGAGATGGAGGAGTGAGAGATGGAGGAGTGAGAGATGGAGGAGTGAGAGATGGAGGAGTGAGAGATGGAGGAGTGAGAGATGGAGGAGTGAGAGAGAGGGGGATGGGTGCACCAGCCTCAGAGTGCCTTATAGAGGAAAACCATGACCGACTCTGGAACACCGCAGGACTGAGAAGGCGAAAGTGAAACTGAAAGATACGTTGCACCACGGAATATGGAAGACCGGAAAAGAGGCGGCAGGAACGAGGAAACACGGTCTTCCTGGGACCTCCCCTGTTAAATTGAATGAGATGGAGGAAGGGAGCAACCAAAGAGGAGAGAGATTAGACGTGACACAGAGAGAGGGAGGGAGGGAGCGATAAGCACTCTGCGTGGTATTAAGAGCGTAAGCTCTGTCTGGTATTTATAGTTCGGAGGGGACGAGGGAGGGGACGAGGGAGGGAGCAAAGGAACAACGGATTCTGTGAAATCTGTGGAGAAAATCGCTTCGTCGAAAAAACCAGAGCGCTGTGAAACGAGGAACAGGACAGGAGGGAATAATAGGAGTGCCAACGTTGCCGGGTCGGGAGGTGGGGGCGCTCTAACGTGGCTGTCCGAAGAAGAGGAAAACGAAGAGGAGCGGGAGAGGAGAGGACGAGTGAGTGCGTGTGCGTGCACGAGGGGAGAGTTCGTGCGGAGCCCGCTGTCACCGCTTCTGTCGGATCCGTCCCGGATGTGGTCCCTTTCACGCTTAAGTACGTGTCGTCTGGCTCCAGAGGCTCAGTAGCGACGCGTGCACGCTGTCTACGCCCTGGGCAGCCATCGCTGTGATGTCGCTCGTGACCTCTTGACCCCTGCTAATGCCTACGTCGCTGTTATGATCACGTGGTGTTGTTGACGTTCTGAGATCGCTTTGGCCAGTCGCTTGTTGTTGTTTTTGGCCGACACAGAAGATGACAAGTCACCAAATAGGATTGTTGTATCATCTCTGCACAAGCATGTTGGAATATGCCGGCTGAATATTGTCATATCAAGGGATTGCTTTTTAACAGAAAGAGATTATTTAAATATGTGATTTTGAGAGGTTAAACAGGAAGCATTTTTTTTTCTCAATGGGTGATTGTTTGTGTGTGGTGGAGGGTTCACTTGGATAGATACATAGTTTTATCAGGACATCTAACAGAACGTCCTACACACATCCATTACAGCTCCAACCAGGGTAATCTCCCGTTAATACAATTAACTCTCTCTGTTTTATAACTCTCCGACCAGGGCAGATAGGACTTGATCCTTTGCAATGGACAACCAGGTGTCTCTGGGGTTTATGGCAGCTCTGTGTTAGCCGGTCTTGGCTGTGTAGAGAGGTTACTTAAAAACAACTTATTTAACTTACTTTGTTGGTTTCAGTCTGAAGCCAGTTTTGTTCTTCTATCTGCTTTCTGTCGGTCAAAAAAAGGTCTGTGTTCACATGGCAACAGACTGCAATCTGAAACATAAGAGCCGATAGCTGGATTACTTAAGTGGATGACATCATCACAAAGGGACGCTTCCAGGACTCATGCCGAGCGTGTTCGAGCATTTTGACTTCCTTATTACCGAACCCCAGGAGCGTTATACGCACAATCTCTATCTCTCGATAAATCAACATCCGTTGCCCTCGACGAGTGGGGAACAAGCGACTCTCGTAGGACTCTGAACGGCACAGCGTCTCCTCAGCCTGCTGTTGTGACATCTAGACAGGATACAAATGCCAACCAGAGGATTGAAGCCCTGAGGTATTTTTTTTGAGACAGAGAGAGAGAGAGAGAGAGGAGGACGCTGTGTTGTAGAGAGTAAAGGAACAGCAGCTGTGCACCTGTCTGCAGAGTCACTGTCTGACAGCTGCGGTGCACACTTTCTGTGTCAACGAGACCGAGTGAGACTGTGCCTGATGTCCATGGAGGAAGCCGGAGACAGGGGTGACTGAGGCAGGGAGGGAGGGGTGGAAGTGTGGGGGTGGCTTGGTGGTGGAGAGGCTGTCCTTATTCTCCAGTTAGCGGAGGGGCGGCCTGTGACTCTGTCACACGTGTGTGAGTGTGACACTTCCCGGGGCAGTGAGAGAACCAGGGGTCCTGAAATGGCAGCGACAGCAAGAAGACTGGAAGGTGAGAGGGGACGAGTTAGCGGCAGAATGGAGGAGACACAGAAATGAGTTCCCTTTCTATAAGGGCACACGCCGGGTGACTAGTGACTAGTCCCTGCAGGAAGGACTCTTCTTTTGGGAGAATCAAATCCATTGGAACAGGCTCTTGTTTTGGGAGAATCAAATCCATTGGAACAGGCCCTTGTTTTGGGAGAATCAAATCCATTGGAACGGGCTCTTGTTTTGGGAGAATCAAATCCATTGGAACAGGCCCTTGTTTTGGGAGAATCAAATCCATTGGAACGGGCTCTTGTTTTGGGAGAATCAAATCCATTGGAACAGGCTCTTGTTTTGGGAGAATCAAATCCATTGGAACAGGCTCTTGTTTTGGGAGAATCAAATCCATTGGAATACACTCCTGTTCTGGTAGAATCAAATCCATTGGAATACACTCCTGTTCTGGTAGAATCAAATCCATTGGAATACACTCCTGTTCTGGTAGAATCAAATACTTTGGAATACACTCCTGTTCTGGTAGAATCAAATACATTGGAATACACTCCTGTTCTGGTAGAATCAAATACATTGGAATACACTCCTGTTTTGGGACACCTGGAATAGCTACTTCACGTTGCCTCTGACTGGTTTTTTCACCCGACTCACATCAGATGTGAGGACCGGATCCCGGTGCGAAATGCAGTGGTTATAGAAACCAGTGAAAAGAGATGAGTCAATGAGCTGGAGAGGTTAACTGGTAAACTGGTTAACTGGTAGACAGAAGTATGTGGCCGAACTACCAGAACGAGTGCAGCCTCAATGCTCACCTGCAGTCTCTCATGTGCTGTACAGGTCAGTGTTTGTTATGTTGGTTCATGGGAAGTGTGTGTGTGTGTGTGTGTGTGTGTGTGTGGTGTGTGTGTGAGAGATAGAGACTGTGTGTTTTATTTAACTGTCGTGTAGGCATGTGTTTGGCATTGAGACTGTTGACATAGGCTCCACATAATGTGTGTGTCTGTGTGTGTGTGTTTTTGGGTAGTGCGTAGGGGTGTGTCCTGCTGAACAACGTTTCTCTGTCTGTTGCATTGCGTGCCTTTCTCTGGCTGTTAAGCATACAAAAACGTGTTTCTGAATGAATACCCATACCAGTGGGACATGGAGACATCTAAAATGTCCGAAAGACAGCAGAAAGCTCCTCTGAGCAGGCTAGGCTAGTTAACCAGGTTTGTTAACTAATGCCAGTTTCAGTGTTGAAACTGTTCAGTAAGAGCATGTTGAAATGTGTGTGTGTGTATTTGTCCCCGGAGAATAGTCTTGTTTTTAGTCATTGTGTGTGTGTGCCTCAGTCCCCATGAGAATAGTCTTGTTTTTAGTCGTGTGTGTGTGTGTGTCTGTCACCCTACCTGGTTCAATGCATTCGGGTGTTTCCCCTGCATTCCACTCAAAAGATAAGCTTTTACTGATAAGCTGTTTTTGTCCAGTCAAATGCCAGTCTGACGTGATCAAATAGACACCGGCAGCAGTAATCAAAGCTCACGACGACTCAACTCGCGTTTGCAAACAGCAATGACACGGCCACTATGTCGTAGGGTCACTGGTCGACCACGTCAACAGTTGAGCCAATCATAGTAGAAAAAGGGGAAGTACTGGCAGGAAGTCTTCTTTGATTTGTTGATAACGCTTAATGGAGAGTGTGAATATTATTGGCTGGAGAGGAAATGTTAGCATAGCACCACATCCACGACCTTTGTAGCGGAGGATTTCTATTGGATGGGGCCGGGGGTTAACTAGAAAAAGGCGGGATATGCGAAGCTCATCGTCTGGATGTTTCACATACCCAGATATGAAGCGGAAAGAGGGGTTGTGAAAGGAAGGGGAAGAAAGCGACTGGCCACCCCGTTATCAGGCACTATTCTGGGATTGGCTGTGTCACTCCTCTGGCCTCTCAATGACGCAGTCTGGAGCTCAGAATAGGGAGACACAGAAATAGTCCTGAACGATTGGAAGCGCACAGCATCAAAACTCCCTGGGAGAGAAGCCTTTCACAATTGAGTTGACGAGATTGGGAATTAATGAGTGTGTGTGTGTGTGTGTCATCAGTCAGGGGAGTCTTTGTAGTGCTGAGTTTGTCAATGGGACAGCATCCAACGGTTGTGTCAACACCCCTATTCACCCATGAGTTTGTCAGCCACATTAATGTCAATATAAAGACCCATCGCCCCCATTGTCCCGTCACCACCAATACTCACTCAATCACCGTTCAGGTGTCACATTCACCAGATTGCTCGCCCGGCTGCTATTGCACTGAGGCTGTTTGATCATGAGGGCTGCGTTTTTGATGGGCGCTTCCGTTTGACACTGAACAAGCCTTGTGTAAAAATAAAATGCTCCGGAAAAAAATAATAATTTAAAATGCTATTAAATGCTAACCATAAAATGCTACATTTTAAATGCTAACCATGAAATGCTACATTTTAAATGCTACCCATGAAATGCTACATTTTAAATGCTACCCATGAAATGCTAAATTTTAAATGCTAACCATAAAATGCTACATTTTAAATGCTAACCATACATTGCTAAATTTAAAATGCTAACCATAAAATGCTACATTTTAAATGCTAACCATGAAATGCTACATTTTAAATGCTACCCATGAAATGCTACATTTTAAATGCTTACCATAAAATGTTACCCAAGCCACCCAAATGCCTGACCATGTGGGAATCTCCCAGACACCACAGAAGCAGAAAAGCTGTCCGGCACAGTAGATATTACAGCCCCCCCCCATACCAGATGGCCTTGGGAGAAATGTTGTCTGAGAGCGAATCTAAATGATGCATGTTGAGGGGACTTTGTTGTCGTTATGTAACAAACCCACCATTTTCCCCGCCCTCTCTTTGTCTCCAGATGAGCGAGACCGGGTGCAGAAGAAAACCTTCACAAAATGGGTCAACAAACATCTCATCAAGGTACAGTACAGCATCACGCCCCCCCCCCCACACACACACACACACAGTATATGAGTGGGCCTAGATGTGACACTCCTCATGTGCAGAGCTCTTCTTTCAACAGTGACACAGCTTTGGTTTTGTGTGTGTGTGTGTGTGTGTGTGTGTGTGTGTGTGTGTGTCTGTGTCTGTGTCTGTGTCTGTGTCTGTGTGTGTGTGTGTGTGTCTGTGTCTGTGTCTGTGTCTGTGTCTGTGTCTGTGTCTGTGTCTGTGTGTGTGTGTGTGTGTGTGTGTGTGTGTGTGTGTGTGTGTGTGTGTGTGTGTGTGTGTGTGTGTGTGTGTGTGTGTGTGTGTGTGTGTGTGTGTGTGTGTGTGTGTGTTGTGTGTGTGTGTGTGTGTGTGTGTGTGCTCAAAGTGGTCAGTTTCTCTGTTATTATAAATATATTTTTCTGTGATTAGGGCTGTCTGTTCAGGGCTCAATTTGAGAGGGCTGTATATTGTTCCTGTCTGTAATAATGTGATTGGAGGCGCTGTGATCAGGGCTGACAGTGACAGGTGTCATGTGATCAAATGGGATATTGTCTGTGACAGAGTCTCTCTGGTTACTTTCACCTGATTGGCCCTGGCTTATGGTGTGGCAGGGCTTTGTGAAGAGATCACTGTTTGTGCTCAAATTGGTCTGTCTCTGTCTGTGATCAAATTGGTCTGTCTCTGTCTGTGATCAGGGCTGTCTGTGATCAGGGCTGTCTGTGATCAGGGCTGTCTGTGATCAGGGCTGTCTGTGCTCAGGTCTGTCTCTGTCTGTGATCAAATTGGTCTGTCTCTCTGTCTGTGATCAGGGCTGTCTGTGATCAGGGCTGACTGTGATCAGGGCTGACTGTGATCAGGGCTGACTGTGATCAGGGCTGTCTGTGATCAGGGCTGTCTGTGATCAGGGCTGTCTGTGATCAGGGCTGACTGTGATCAGGGCTGACTGTGATCAGGGCTGACTGTGATCAGGGCTGACTGTGATCAAATTGGTCTGTCTCTCTGTCTGTGATCAGGGCTGTCTGTGCTCAAATTGGTCTGTCTGTCTATTTGTCTGTAATCAGGGCTTTCTGTGCTAATTGCTAAATCTGTTTCTCTGTCTGTGCTTAAGCAGGGCTTTCTGTGTGTTTTGGGCGACCTTTTTGCTGATTCTTTTCATCGTTTGTCTGTCTGTTTTTCATCGTTTGTCTGTGTTTCTCATCGTATGTCTGTCTGTTTCTCATCATTTGTCTCTCACGCGCTCACGCACACACACACGCACACGCGTTTCTCATCGTTTCTCATCGTATGTCTGTCTGTTTCTCATCGTATGTCTGTCTGTTTCTCATCGTTTGTCTCTCTGTTTCTCATCGTTTGTCTGTCTGTTTCTCATCGTATGTCTGTCTGTTTCTCATCGTATGTCTGTCTGTTTCTGTCTGCTTCTCATCGTATGTCTGTCTGTTTTTCATCGTTTGTCTGTCTGTTTCTCATCGTATGTCTGTCTGTTTCTCATCGTATGTCTGTCTGTTTCTCATCGTTTGTCTGTCTGTTTCTTATCGTATGTCTGTCTGTTTCTCATCGTTTGTCTCTGTGTTTCTGTCTGTCTGTTTCATCGTTTGTCTGTCTGTTTCTCATCGTATGTCTGTCTGTTTCTCATCGTTTGTCTCTCTGTTTCTCATCGTTTGTCTGTCTGTTTCTCATCGTTTGTCTGTCTGTTTCTCATCTGTATGTCTGTCTGTTTCTCATCGTATGTCTGTCTGTTTCTCATCGTATGTCTGTCTGCTTCTCATCGTATGTCTGTCTGTTTCTCATCGTTTGTCTGTCTGTTTCTCATCGTTTGTCTGTCTGTTTCTCATCTGTCCGTATGTCTTTTTGTCATTCTGTCTGTCCACCAGCCATCTATAGTCCGGAAAGTGTCCGGAGAGATTTAGTTTTGAAAGCAACCATATAACAACCTATAGATTTAGGCCTTTATTGATAATTCATCTGCCATTCGTAACTTTATTCTAGTGCACTAGATGTGCTTATTTGAACCATTCATTTTATAAAAACTGCTTTTTAGTGGCTCAACCCCTGTGCATGATAGTCTTTCATTTCTACCGTCCTAGTTATGTTAGCAAGACATTTCCGCGCAATATAAAACATACAAATTATATTCGCATGAGCATGTAACTGATTCGATGCAGGTTTTGATCACAATCTTATCATCACAGCACAGAGGTTGATCAAATAGATCAGGGAGCTTCAATGGCTGCCCTTATAACTCTACTCTCTAGTGCATTTCATTCTACGTAATAATGACCTTTGGTTGACCGACGTGGAGGGCGTCGGGAACGATTGAGTAGGAATTGGGAAGCAGAGGAAGAGAGATGAAGATGACACAACAGATTTAAAACCCACTAGAACACTTCAAAGCGTTGGACTGAATCAGTCTTAGTCACTAACCATTTTTATTATTGCATGAAGTGCAAATTGGAATTAATGAATTAGTGTTTATTCCTGCCCTATCTGGTTCCTGTAGATCTACGCTGTAGACAGTCCCAATTTGGACTGGGTGTTCACATAAACAGAGCCATGTCAGTACAGAGATTTACACTCACACGTCAAGTTGAGCCCTCTGTCTATCTCTATGGGTTATAACCCAGTCAATCCAGAGTCCGTCTTCACACTTTCTTTGTCTTTAACTAATGACATCACTGAGATTTACACGGATCCACCCGTGTTTACAGTACAACCGGTCTCCTGACATCAGTTGACAGACGTTGTGATGGGTGGTTGGCCTGAGGGTGTGTTTTATGCTGTGTGCATGTGCGTGCGCGTGTGCGTGTGTGTGTGCGTGTGCGCGTGGGTGGTCTGTAACCAAGTGTATGCCTGTGTTTGTATGAGCTGTTGTGGGCAAACACACAGAAGCAGCTGTCAGTGCAAATGTTTGCATCCTTATCCTGGAAGTTCACCAGCAAAATTACATTTATATACAGTCCCCTCCAAAAGTATTGGAACGGTAAAGCAAATTCCTTTGTTTTTGTTGTTCACTGAAGACTTTTGGGTTTAAGATCAAAAGATGAGTATGAGACAACAGTGACGTGCGGTGAAGTCATTGGCTGGGGAGGCACTGGCTAGTATGAGAGCCAGATTTACTCAGATATAAGCCGCTACTATAGTACATGACAGGCAGGCCGCCTGCCCAATAAAGCAATACAACAACATATTGTTAGGCAATTAGAACTATAGCGTGCACGCTGAAACCACAGCGCTGTAAATAGAAATCCTCGTTGACTATCAAGACGCTCATCGCTTGTTGCTATGCTAAAACATACCTCAGCTTAATTTCACTTTTTCATTGACAGAAATACAAATACTTGTAGCTTGGTCTTACCTTTACTTAAAAATGAAGTCCATTCGCCTATCCTTCTGAACAAATATATCGGTCACTAAGACGTCACTTGGTTGTAGAAGTCTTGTTTATTTTCTTTCAGTTTTAGAAGTCTCTCGGTCTCAATAGAGATGATTGCCAGGGAGGAAAGTCGGGCTTGACCAGTCAGATTCCGAATGTGTGTTTTGAGTCGTTTTAACGCAGAGAACGACCTTGTCATTTTTTGTCCTTGTGTTTGAATAAGGTTTTTGAGCTCAGGCGTTGGTCTTCCATTGTGAATTATTTCATGTTTTGCTCCAAAATTTAGCAAAACTCTTTAGGTTAGCAATGACGGTTGCCATTTTGCTGCCATTTTCTAGGATCAAGCTAGCCGAGAGACAGCTCGAGCGTTATAGACGTGGTTTCAAGACGCGCGCCCCCGCAGTGAGGCAGACCCAAAAGCTGCCTCTCCTGCTTACTTTTCATCGCAATTAAAATATATAAGACAGCAAGCGCACACTGCCAACCACTAACTTGTACATATAGGCCTACATTTAATAAGTTACGTGGATAATATAAGTCGTTGATATGTAGTACAAACAAAGTAGTACAAACATTACATTGGCGATGTAGTGAGAGATTGAAACAGGTACGCGCGTATTGCCCGCGCTTCATTCATTGTCTTATGGGTTCGCGCAATCACAAGGGAGGCTGAGCTGATCGTTGCCTCACCGCTCTCTCCAGTGTAGTCTACTTGCTGCGGAGCGAGTGATCGAAACAGGCACGCGCTTATTGCCCGCGCTTCATTCATTTTCTGATGGGTTGCGCAATGACAGGGGAGGCTGAGCTGATCACTGCCTCACCTCTCTCTCCCTGTGCTTTTTGCAGCCGACCGCCGCAGATTTCGATCATTTTTGAGAATTGTCTTTATAAAAACGATTGGAATTATACAGCAATTGAATTTCTAATAATAATAATTATTATTATATTCGTTTAGTTTCTTTCAGATAATTATTTTTTATCCGATTATGACAGGTGAGGCAGTGCCTCACCTGCCTCCCCTGACCGCACGTCACTGTGAGACAAAAGTTCAGAATTTCAGCTTTTATTTCCTGGTATTTACATCTAGATGTGTTAAACAACTCACTACATACCACCCTTTCTTTGAACCCACCCATTTTTCACGTGAGCAAAAGTATTGGAACATGTGACTGACAGGTGTTTCTGGTTGCCCAGGTGTTGCCTTTTAGGTTGATTGTCCAAACAATAAATAGCTCTGCATGACTAGTCTAAGTTTTCATCCTTGATTCAAACCTATCAAGACTGCATTTCCTGTTAAAGAGGATAAACCAACATGAAGACCAGAGAGCTGTCTGTGGGAGAAAAGCAAGCCATTGTCAAGCTGAGAAAAGAAGGAAAGTCGATCAGAGTCATTGGACAAACATTGGGCATAGCAAGCACAACAATTTGGAATGTCCTGAATAATTAAGAAACTACTGGTGTACTGAGTAACAGATGTCGAACAGGTCGGCCAAGGAAAACAACAGTAGTTGATGACAGAAGTATCGTGAGAGCTGTGAAGAAAACCCCCAAAACATCGGTAAGTGACATCACCAACGACCTCCACAGTGCAGGGGTGAAGGTATCACAATCCACTGTTCGAAGAAGACTCAGAGAGCAGAAATATAGAGGCCACACCACAAGATGCAAACCACTCATCAGCAGTAAGAATCGGAAGGCCAGATTGGAATTTGCAAAGAAGTACAGAGACGAGCCGCAAAAGTTCTGGAACACAATCTTATGGACTGATGAGACCAAGATTAATCTCTACCAAAGTGATGGAAAGGCCAAAGTGTGGAGAAAGAAAGGAACTGCTTATGATCCGAAGTATACAAGCTCATCTGTGAAGCATGGTGGAGGTAATGTCATGGCTTGGGCGTGCATGGCTCCCTCTGGAACAGGCTCATTGATATTTATTGATGATGTAACTGATGATGGTAGCAGCA
>CM055743.1:14054409-14256587 GCA_029465975.1 Dallia pectoralis
ACAAGGGGTCGCAGCCAGAGAACTATGCTGTCGCCCTGGCAACCCAGGTCCCTTGAAGAGTCTGCTGTGTCAACAGCGTTGTATAAATGCTGACATGTTATGGGTCATTGACACGTATTCCTTTTTCCCTCCATCCCCCCCCTCTTTCTCCTTCCTCTCCCGACCAGGTGAGGAAGCACATCACTGACCTCTACGAGGACCTGAGGGATGGACACAACCTGATCTCCCTCCTGGAGGTCCTTTCTGGGGTCGCTCTGGTAAGACACTCACATACAGACAGACAGACGGGTGACAGACGGACGGGTGACAGACGGACGGGTGACAGACGGACGGGTGACAGACGGACGGGTGACAGACGGACGGGTGACAGACGGACGGGTGACAGACGGACGGGTGACAGACGGACGGGTGACAGACGGACGGGTGACAGACGGACGGGTGACAGACGGACGGGTGACAGACGGACGGGTGACAGACGGACGGGTGACAGACGGACGGGTGACAGACGGACGGGTGACAGACGGACGGGTGACAGACGGACGGGTGACAGACGGACGGGTGACAGACGGACGGGTGACAGACGGACGGGTGACAGACGGACGGGTGACAGACGGACGGGTGACAGACGGACGGGTGACAGACGGACGGGTGACAGACGGACGGGTGACAGACGGACGGGTGACAGACGGACGGGTGACAGACGGACGGGTGACAGACGGACGGGTGACAGACGGACGGGTGACAGACGGACGGGTGACAGACAGGTGATCCATGTGAACAGACTGCTGACTGTGGTCCCTCTTGGTGCTGACTCTTTAACTGTCTGCCTGACTTAATGTCAACCTTCAACAGTCAGCAAGAGTCAAACTGTGGGTGCTGAAGAGAGTGTGTCTCTCTCTGTCTGTGTGTGTGTGTTCCCTAATAGAGGAGCTTTTTAATTGTCTTTGAAAGCTGGCCTGCAGATTTTATTTATTTTCTCTTGCCCCAGCTGCTTTCTCATTTTAGTTTCTTCCTGCTACCTCATTCATTCTCCTTGTCTACGAACTCTCCCTGTTTTTCTGTCTCACCTTTTTTCCGAGCTTCATCTTCACCCCTCCATACGGTCCTTATTCATGTCCATCCGTTTTACTCTCACTCTCTTTCCGCCCATCTCACCCCCTCACCCCCGGACGACGATAGCAGCTCAAGGGCGTGTCCTCGCTGCGGAGGGTGCGTGTGTCTCGCGCCCCCCCGGTCATCTCACTGGGGGGGGAGGAGGAGGAGAACGGAGCCCAGGGAGTATGTGTGACACACTGCATGTCTCTGGAACTCAGTGTGCTGTTAGAAATAAGAGCCCCATAACAGAACCGTATCAGAGACCCCCTCAGACACGCCCCCAGACGTAGACTCATGGCATATAAATGGAAGCATATTCTACCCCCCCATGTGAGCGTTTGTCCCACGGACATATTTGCTTTGTGCAGAAACATCTGTGTTTGGCGTTTTATGAGAAACGGACACTTGTGTATGATAGCCACCGTGCCTGTTTTTGGGTTCTAAACATAACCGACTACGTGCTGTTGCTAGCGAATTTCACTAGGCAATAAATACTTTTATTTGTTGTAGATTATATTTCTTTTTCAAATCTAGAATGGTTAATAGTCCGTGTGTCCTGTTAACCTAGTGTCAGACAAAATCACACTTTTTTTGTCCACTGATGAAGTATCTCTGCTCGTTTACCTTTGACCTACATGGGTTAACAATTATTGGAGAACCAATGATCAGAAGCGAGAGGCGGGCATTACAGTGCAACAAGCTTCTCAAATTAATATTTTTTTTGCAACTTCGAACATGGCTACTAGTCGCTGGGTACTATTAGTTGAAATGACCCAATTTTAACACCATGAGAGCCGTTTTGTAATGAAAAGTGCCGTAGAAGTGCTGCTGAATAAATTCCGGTCACCACGTTAGTTTTCCAGGCTCCCTCTCCCCATGTGTCTGAGTCTGTCCATTGTAACACTCGAGTCAGTGAGACACACTCTCATAGCTGTAACATGTGGCTAGGAAAGACATAACATACACACATATCATCATCACTGTGACGATCAATCAACTTAACTAGTTTTCAGTCACTTTAGCATCATGGCTAAGGCTTGTTGACCATGTGTTCTTTCCCCTGACCTCTCTTTTTCTGCATGGTTTTGAACGGTTTGTCCTCCAGTGCTGAAATACCGCTTTGCGACTGCTGTGGGACACACACACACTCTCCCGCCTCCCGCACTTGAGCGTGTGTGTGTGTGTTCTGTCACACTGTCAGTGATAGAAGTGTGTGAGTCGGCCAGCCGAGGTGTGTGATTTCTTTGGAGGAAGAATGCGAGGCAAAGAGGCTGGAAGAAAGTGTGTGTGTTTAAAAAAAAAATATTAGACTCCTTTAACCAGCATGGTTTGCAGATGCATATTTCCTGGTTTGCGGAAGGTTTCCCCAAGTTTGTTATTTGCTCTGCTGTGTGGAGGTTTGTTGGCCTGTGTTCAACAACAGTTGAATATAGCGCCCCCTAGGAGAAAGCTATGGCGTTACAGCGGCCTCTGCATCGTTTTTCGCTCACTGCGCTTTTCAATTAGGAATGCCACCTCCCACTGCTTTATTTCTCTCCGTCACTGGTGAGCCCTTTCTGTTCTCCCTTAGCTAATTTTGCCTTTCTCTCTCTTTTCCCGTTTTATCCCAGCCCAGAGAAAAGGGTCGCATGAGGTTCCACCGGCTGCAAAACGTTCAGATCGCCTTGGACTTCCTCAAACAGAGACAGGTACGACTAAACCACATATGCTACCGTCTCTATGAGTACACCTGGACTAGTTCTGACTCATACGCTTATGGTAGAAGGTATTTCCTATATCTATATATAAACCATTGAGGTGATCTGTGTCCCTGTGTGTCTCCCTGCTGGTCAGCCGGCTAATGTATATAACCCTGAGTTTAGTGTGAGGGAGCGGTACGGGTCGTGGGAAGGGACTGGTTAATAACAGGAAGCGTGAGGTCCCAACTGGATCGGGGGTCTGAGTCAATGACCCGTATTACTGCTGTTGCCGATTAGTTCGAATCTTGTCCGCGACTGGCCGACGTTGTCCTGGGGTTAGGCAAGCGCTGCCCGGGCTAGGTGGTGAGTTGTGTCGGCCTTTGTCTCGTTGCACTCTAGCGACTCCTTTTGGTGGTTAGAGCAACATGCAGCCGATACATGGCCGGCGGACGAGTCCCCCCACAAAGGGCGTAGGTTTCGTAAAATTCCAGGTGGCGTTAGCAGCGTGTTTAGATGGAGAGGACTTGGCAGAATGCATTTGGGATGACAGGCGTCCTGATCGACACTTCGTATCCGATGGCAAAAGGGGCCAAAAATTTGATATCAATTTAAAGGAACATTTCCTTCTGTTAAAGGCCCTATTGTTTTACCACTAAGACTCTTCCCCACTCACTTAAGCCAAGCCATTCTTCTCACTACTTCTATTTCGCAGTATCTCTGTTGTGTAATCCTCTCCCTCCTCCCTGTTTCAGGTCAAACTTGTGAACATCCGGAATGACGACATCACAGACGGCAACCCCAAGCTGACACTGGGCCTCATCTGGACCATAATCCTTCACTTCCAGGTCAGACAGCTGTCTACTGCTACATTGTGGCTATTCTGCCCCGCTAGCTTCACTTCCGGGTCAGACAGCTGTAGTCTACTGCTACACTGTGGCTATTCTGCTCAGCTAGCTTCACTTCCAGGTCAGATAGCTGTCTACTGCTACATTAAGGCTATTTTGCTCAGCTAGCTTCACTTCCAGGTCAGACAGCTGTAGTCTACTGCTACACTGTGGCCAGGCCCGCATTAACCTGCCGTTAGACCCTGGGGCTGAGAGGTTTTTTAGGCCCGCAATTAAAAAAAGTCTAATGATCACGTTTGTCTATATACAACAAAAGCAGAAATAAGTTTCTCTCAGGGAGATATAGCCACAATAGAAAAATCCACAACAGCAATGTAAATATTCTTTCAAGCATACATATTTATTTGTATAATTCAAGTATAATTAATCCTAATTAAAGCTATTAAAGAGCAGTGAATGCTTTTCTCTTTTTATTTTGTTGTTTGATTAATATTTAGTGTACAGACGGCATTAGGTTTATTACGCACTATCACTTTAAGATTGAGTGTGCAGATCCAATTGCATTGATGCACATCCGATATTCTCACAACTGTACGTTCTGTAAAGACATACCGACTGTGTTTACGTGAATACTCTCCAAAATGGACATTTAGACATAATGTTGTGTGTATTTGTCCATTCAGACGCGAAAGAGAACTCAATTCAGTCCTCGCGCGCTGTCTATGTGCAGGGCTGCACCACGATTCAGATCGGGACCGTCTCGTTTTCGTCTATGAAAAAATGTCGTTGACGAAAAAAATTACGAAAATTATAACGAAATTAACACTGCCCGCCTGTTTGCTGGTCCTCTCCACTGTTCATCGGTGATCCGCTGAATGAGTTCGACTCACCTTCATTTGCAGGTTTAAAAAAATCCTGTTAGCTTTGGAATCTTTTTTAACAATTCCTTCTCACTGTTTTCTTTCTGTCGCAATATTTTTAGTTTATGAGCACCTCTCAAACTTTTTTCTCAACATTTTGATATCAGCCTCTGTGACTAGCATAAAGTTGAATAGACTACTAGAGAAGATGACGCAACTGTTTCTCTACATTCTGATAGGCTGTCATATCATGCTTCCCACGTGGGTCACTTGTAAATTGGATCAATCAGCAGCCAAAAACACGAATATCAAGTGATTGACAGAAAATTCGACAAATTACAAAACAATGTGATTTTTTTATTGGCTTATGATAGGCCCCTTGTCTTCATAGGCCCTGGGGTCAGACAGCTGTAGTCCACTGCTACATTAAGGCCCCAGTAAGCCTGCTCAGCTAGCTTCACTTCCAGGTCATTAACATTAAGCGGGCCTGACTGCTCAGCTATTCTGCTGTGGTCTACTGCTACATTGTGGCAGCTAGCTTCACTTCCAGGTCAGACAGCTGTAGTCTTCCAGGTCAGACAGCTGTAGTCTACTGCTACATTAAGGCTATTCTGCTCGGCTAGTTTCACTTCCAGGTCAGACAGCTGTGGTCTACTGCTACATTGTGGCTATTCTGCTCGGCTAGTTTCACTTCCAGGTCAGACAGCTGTGGTCTACTGCTACACTGTGGCTATTCTGCTCAGCTTGCTTCACTTCCAGGTCAGACAGCTGTAGTCTACTGCTACATTAAGGCTATTCTGCTCGGTTTCCTTTTCTTATCTGAACAAAATAATAAAGTAGTCACTCTCTTTCAGCGTTTTTGTGTGTGGCCATTTTGGGTCCCTTTGGACTCGGGACGTGTTTATTTAATCTAGTCTTCTTCCTCGTGGCCCGCTGTGGCTTTTAGTCTGTTTTCCATCGCGTTTACGGTAGGAGGAGCGTTAGTTAGACACATTTCTCAGGCTGATGTAGGCTAATGTCAACCGCTTCATAAGCATCACAGGCCGGCACACTGTTCATTCATCTCGCTTGTTAATGTTAGTGGCTGTTTTACATTTCTTTCACGTTTTTATCGGTGCCTTAAAACCGTGGAAAACAGAACTACCGTAACGCAGTGTGCTATCAAAATTTCCACATTATGGGAGTTAGATGTGATCTGTTCCTAAAGTAGGTCTGTTTAATAGGAGCAAAATGGAATTAGTAAGTCGACTGTTGAACGTTGTTGTACGTTTGTTTCAGTGGACATAAAGGCAATGACTGCAATAGCTGTCTATGTGAACGGAGACAGTCTGCACAAACCCTGACATTTCAGCCGGTCTCTATTTGTGGCAAATGTCCGGCGAGTGTGCGGCAACGACGACTCCCCGGGCCTCGTCCTCTGATGTCCGTAGGGGGGCGGCAGGGTTAGCAGGCTCCTCTCAGAGGCTCTGCGTGTGACACCCTATGCCAGGAGAGCACTAGATTTAGGGCTGGAGTTTCTTGGCATCGTGGGAGGCTGTTCGAGGATCCTGTGTCTGTAGATGGTTTGCCAGACTGCTTGTTGTGTGGACACCGAGGATTCTGTGAGGGCCGTGCTTGTCCGCGTGTGTCTCAACTCCTGCACACTCACTGGCTTTCAGCGCCGAACCGGTATAAATCAAACAGCTATAGTGGTATCCTTATTGTCGTCAGGGCTGCGTTTTCCTGGTAGCACATATAGCTTCGGTTACTGTCGCTGATATAGTGCTGCGGAAAATACCCTCCAGGTGTCAAAGCAGCGTCACCATATAGAGACACATATGCCAAACAGCCACACATATATATATATATACACGGCAGTTCTCACAACCCACCACTAGGACGCGCTGTAGGCAGAAGAGTGACTACGGAGAAATCCCTTTACAAGGTGACACCGGCAAGCCGGTTGCCACGGAGACGCCGCGCATGACTCCACAGCCACTTCAATCTGCATGATTCAGCAGAACAGAGGGGGGGAGGAGAAAGGGGGAGGGGGCCCTTGGGGGATTTTCATCAGAGCTGGGTTAGGACGGGGCGTGAAATCGACTTGTGCACAGCTCGATAAATTACAGGTGAGGAGAGGGAGAGTAGAGAAGGATATCCCACCGGTTTGACAGTTACCGGATAAGGCAATGTGCCGGGAATTACAGCCCAGTCTAAGAGAGGGGAGCTGATGACACCACAGGTTTTTGGCTCAGTCATTCTCCATTTCATCCGTGGCTCAACAAAAAGAAGAAAATCAATCCGGTCATCGATGAGAGGCACATACGTGTACTGTGATTTGACATGTCTTCCAGAGTAATCATCATGTGCCCGAATAAAATTATTTCATAATAGGCGTCACAGGTTTCAATAGTCAACAGCAGTAAGAACTCGAGGGGCGGTTGCATGCGTGTGTCGTCAGCCAGTAAGAGCATTTTTCATTGGACGAGCCTGTTGTGACGGGCGGTAGAACCGCAGGCCTGCAACTTCGCCCTCTGTCACCTCTAGTCGGACCCGATTGTTGCTCATTTATCAGAGGGTTGGCATCTCTCCTGGCCGGAGGCTGGACTTGCTGCCGTCTCAGCAGATGTCCTTCACAACACCAACCACCTCAATTAGCTTTGGAACGTACCAAGCATCGCTCACCCTCCCTCTGGAACGTACCAAGCATCGCTCACCCTCCCTCTGGAACGTACCAAGCATCGCTCACCCTCCCTCTGGAACGTACCAAGCATCGCTCACCCTCCCTCTGGAACGTACCAAGCATCGCTCACCCTCCCTCTGGAACGTACCAAGCATCGCTCACCCTCCCTCTGGAGCGTACCAAGCATCGCTCACCCTCCCTCTGGAACGTACCAAGCATCGCTCAACCTTCCCCAGGACAGTCATGTCCGCCAGTCGTTCTCTGCTTGGGACCTAATCCATCAGATGAAGGAAAGTGTTTGGCCAACATACCAAGGTTTCAATGCCAAATAAAATAGCTATTTTATGGGGACGTATTCAGATATTTTTCACTTAAAAAGACAGGTAGCTGAATATCGGGATGGCGTTCTGAAATGCACTGTTGCATTTGGAGAGTGAGTGAAAAAATACTGAAATCCATCAGTGTATGTTCATTTACATGGATTAAACCAAGATGTCTGTACTCTCTGGCCCTTTTAGGTCTGTTCGAATAATTAAACTTTAAATACTCAAATGGAAATGTTTTTGGGTATGTATTTAAGATTCAAAATAGTCAAATCTAACCACATTTCAACCCAGCATGCTTGGCTACATATTCTCAGGCGAAATATTATAATATTTTATGTTTTAAGACAATAAAATTAACCATGTAGAGAGGTGTCTTTGGGTTGATGCAACAGTATTGCATGGCTGTCTGCAGCTGCAACGTTCCACCACTAGGGGTCGTAATTTATCCCTGCATCACAGATGACCAGGCACTCTCAGAACCACTCAGTCAACTACACGTCAATTCTCTCACTATTCCCCACCTCTCCTAAAGCTGTGGCTGTGTGCGATTGGCTAACCCACTCTGACTTGGCGCTTTAGTTTGTGCTGCTTAAATTCTTGCTCGGATAACAACCGTTAATAGAAAACAAATCACGGTTGCCCAGAGTTGACCTGCTTCTGTGAAAGCAGCTTGATTTATACATGACTAGAGGAACACAGTGTCCTATTCAATCTTATTTAGAAGGGAAACATCCAAACTGACCTCAGAACAACCCCATTTAACTTATGTCATATGTCTATATGTTAAAAAACAAACACACATTTCACCCGCTTGCATTTATACCACATTTTGAAACAAACCAGCACTTCTTTGCCACATATCATCGGCAAATTGTTTCTTAGGGGCCTAATTGGTCGGTGTACTATTAAATTGGATGATAGCCAGAGTCAGTCTGTCTCTGTTGATGCTGGCATGGAATGGGTCCATGGGAGCGGGTTCGAGTTGCTAATTGGTACGGCTGTGACGGTAACAGACTCGCTGTATTTGTTTCTGGCAAAAATTAAAACAGAAAGCAGAGCAAACTCTATATGTAAAACATTGCATCTGAGAAAATGAATCAGTGGCTCCGGCTGTTAGCAGTGAAACATCTTCGCTCGCCACTCCACGAACGAGTATCGCAACGCCGCCAGCGTTCCGTCTCGTACTAATTAGTCGTCAGGGGAGGGCACCCAGCCTGTCTCGTATCTGTGACGAAGGCCTGGAAGCCCTACAGGGAACTGATTAGTGTGTCTGTGTGCGTTTTCACAGCGGTGTTACAGGGCTCTATATTGGGCTCTTGTAGCGGTTCGTCATCACTGCAGAATGCTATATATTCATTATGTGATCGTCCATGTTTATTGTTGCTCTGGGTGGCGGTCTTGAAGCTGTCACTAATCACCGTGGGTCTTCTTTGCGCGTGTCTCGTGGTGTGGGCGGGGGCTTTGCGTGTTCACGCACCTATTTGTTGTGTGTTTGTGTGCGCGCTTGTGTGTGTGTGTGTAGTCATTCACCACCCACACACAGTAGAATTCGAGTTTTAAGGGTGTGTATGATGTGTGTGTGTGTGTGTGTGTGTGTGTGTGTGTGTGTGTTCCTGGTGAAGATGTGGTCCTCACATCTGGTTGCCTGTGTGTTAAAAGGGCTTGTTAGTGAACAGGATGGATCCTGAACCAGTGCTAAGGCTCTCTCCTGTTCTCTCTCCTGTTCTCTCTCCTGTTCTCTCTCCTGTTCTCTCTCCTGTTCTCTCTCCTGTTCTCTCTCCTGTTCTCTCTCCTGTTCTCTCTCCTGTTCTCTCTCCTGTTCTCTCTCCTGTTCTCTCTCCTGTTCTCTCTCCTGTTCTCTCTCCTGTTCTCTCTCCTGTTCTCTGTCATCTATCTCTCACGCCCTCTATCTCTCTCAGATTTATCAGCTCTCTGCTTTTACAGCCTGTTTTCTCCCTTTTTTGCTTTATTACTTGAACCCCCCCTTCCTTCATTTTACCCCAATTTCCCCTCCTATCCTGGAGGGGGAGGAATTGATTGGGAGAGAGAAGAGACGGGAAAACAGATTGAGATGCTCTCTGTTTGTTGCAGAGGACCCGCAATCATGTTTTGATTTGGTGTTTTTGTCAGAGGCAGCCAGCTAACTGGGGAAGCTTTTGGGTCAACCGCGCGTTTGTGCACGCACTTTTTGTGTGAGCGTGGTTGCTCTCTGAGATCACATAAGCAGCAGAGAGTGTGCCAGAGAAAGAGAGAGTTAGAGCGAGCGCTGGAGGGAGGCAGGGCGGGAGGAAGAAGAGGATAGGAGGAGGAGGAAAAGAGAACAGACTGACGGGGGTGAGAGAGAACGAGAGCAGCAGTAGAGTCTGTGGAGCTGCAGCAGCCCTGAAGATAAAGCCTTTCATACTGCCGGCGCCTGACAGGCAGAAGACGACAGATACAAGCCAGCGATAGAGACGGGAACACCGGCTGCCCGCTGTTACCGTGTCTCCCGGCATTCCCTGGAACAGAAGGCCTTGGCACGTACAGACACAGCCGATCGCTGGATCGCCCAGCCGTGCGGGAGCAGACATTCTGTTGTGCTCTCCTGAGCCTCGGTACACCGTATCAATTGGATCAATACGACCGTAGCTGTCTGACGAGGACCTCGCTCATCCCGATCCTCCTCGTCCTTCTCCACCTTATTTGACTTGAACCAGAGCGGCAGACATCAGGACCAATCCTCCTGTCTTCGCTCACCCACTCGACCTGCTTCTGTCTCTGGCAGGAGTCAAGAGGACAGATGTGGGATTCTAAAAGCAACGCTGCAGCGTGCCCCAGACCAGTCAAACACTGGTAATTAGATTCACCGGACCAGAAGGAACGGGTGGACTGGGCGTGCCTTTGTAACCGACTCTCGCACCACAGGCTTGCCGATTCGCTCCGAGATTGAATGCTTATAAACTGGAGTGGCAGAGCGGCAATGTGATAAAGACTGCCGTCTCGACCGAAAAGCACGCCTGGCTGACGGACAGTGACTGGAATAGAGATGGAGATGAGGGCTTAGTGATTGGAGAGCTACAGCCACAGGCACAATCTTCCGGGCAATCCCTCATCGGGGGTGAGATGGGGTCGAGGCCCGGTCTCCGAGGTCAATCTCGTGATGCCGCGAGCTGTGCGGAGAGCTCAACGTGCTCTGGATGTTAATTGCTATAGTACCCGGGAGCAGGAGACAGCAGCAGCATCCTGAGTTGTCAGGCGTCTATATGAGCTAGTGCCACAGGTATCAAATCACCCCGGTTGCAACATTTGATTGCGGTTGTTGAGGGGTCGTTGAAAGGATATCACCCAGAGGCTTCCACTTTCTGCACCACATTATTGACTTTAGGATCATCAAGTCATCCCATCGGGTGCGTATGGGCGTCTCTCGTGGGCAACGGCATCGTCAACCGTGGGAAGTCGAGCATCATGTGACACGGTGACTGCACGGAAGGTGGTAGTCGGTAACGACGTCGCCACTGCTACCGGTGACCGTTGTTACACCGCGAGCAGACGGCAACTACCTTATTGCGGCGGTGGATAACGATTAATAATATATGATTTGGCATACTTGGAGGCAAGCCTGGATAAGGTACTCGGAATACATTACCTCGGGATCGACAGGGAAAACAAATCACAAACAAACTGCTCGTGTGTGTGTGTGTGTGTGTGTGTGTGTGCAGGATGTTGCAAATGAAGCTGAATTGCTGATGACGTGTGGTCCCTCCGTCCCACTCCTCGCTGCTAAGGGATTGGGGTGATGTGCACTGAGTCAGACACACACCACCGCGTGTGTGTGTTGGCGTGTCGCTGAGACCGTGCGTGTTTCTGCACTGCAGCTCCTCCCGCTCACCTTCCGAGGAATTTCGAGAGAGCCACGAGACGAGCGCCGATTCCGATGCAAGCGGTGCTGGAGACCCTGCAGACTACTGTAGCACACCTGCGCTCTCACACTGAGCGCCTCTATTTGCTTGCGTGCTGTTAACCAACACTTGATGCGTTGCACTGACTTCTGTTGTCTCTCGTCTCACATTCTCCAAACCTCATACTTGTCAATGTGAAGTGTGTGGGAGCCATAGAAAAAACAACTACCGAAGACCGCAATCGCAATTCTTTTATGTTTTGACAACATGTTTCTTGCCGAAAGTGTTTTGGACACTGCCAGAGCATCCACTTGCTTCCTGTGGAAGTAAAGGGACAGTGAATGCCTCGGACAGACAGGACCAGTCAGGTCAAACCGCTGTTTTGCCTGAGCCACAGCTGCAGAGCGAAGGAACGCAAGGAAGTGGAGCCCCTGCAGACATGACATGACATGTGACATGCCAGTCTGCGGCAAGCACCTTAGCTGGCTAGGATCCAACCTAGGAAAGTGACAAAAGCATCTTCTCTTTCTGCTCATCCATATCGAAGCTCCTGGCCAGCAACCAGAGCGAAGCCAGTTGCTTACCTTAACAACAAGGACTGCCAATCCATCTGACAGGTTTTTCTGTTACTCTTTGCTGCTTTGTTCCGCCTGTCTAGCTGAGACCGTCTGTCTTGCTCTTGTTTCTGACCATCTCTGCCACTCTCCTCCAAGCTCTATTTGAGATGGGGAGCTCAATGGGTTGTGTGAGGCTTCCTCGGGAGGGAGGACAGAGCTTTCCCCCGCACTCCCCCAACCCGAAACGCCGGCTCCGCTTCCGGCGGAAACGCAAAGGCAAAAAGCAGAAAGCGAGCTCGTCGGTCGGCTCTGAAGCGGAGAGCGCGCGGGTAAGCAACATAGCAGAGGAAGAGGATGAAGAGGAGGACAAAGGCACCGTCACTGAGGCGACCACTGCCTCGTTCAACACCATGAGTGACGTCGGGGCCAAGATCTCTAACTTAACCGTGCCTCACGACCAAACGCAGTCCAGGCGGCCTCTGCCCAGTGCCCTTGGCACTGATTCCACCAGTGACAGCATGGGAGGGCTGGGTGGTAGCAGAGTCTTGGAACTGTCCCCTGAGCCAAGTCCAGTGTGGAGAAGAGTTTCTTACACTGGAGCTGGAAATGGCAATGGAGGGACCTGCAATACCGTAGAGGCCATCAGCGGACAAAAGCCGCACAGCCACGAACAACCCCCAGACCACCCCGACGAGGCCCAGGTGCACACCACGCCTGGCGGGGGTCAGGTCTGCAAAGTGAAGGAGCGAGAGCAAGGGGTCCTGGAGAGGCCTTGCATATTACGACCCCCCCAAAAAAAGGGAAGGGAAAAGAGACGAGAGAGGAGTGCGAAGGAGAAGGTAGAGAACGAGGGTGGTGGCGGTGGGGTGGCGAGGATGCCGAGGGGTGTTGGCAACACTCTGCCGGAAAAGGAGCATAAAGGGGTCGTCCACATTCGCGAAGTGGAAGGCCGTCTGTGCGTCGTGCGGACAGTCTACCCCAGTGACTTTGGGTCGCCGGTTTGGAGAGGGGACAGTTACCATGACAAAGACATTGAGGTGGAGGTACGTGCCGAAGGTCCTGCTGCATCTCCGGTGATTGGAAACATCTTAAAAGTGCAGCTTTCTGGGGAGGATATCATGAGGAGCAAAATGGATGCCAGAACCACGTTCCTGATGGGGACTCAGGGAACTGCCTCAGTCAAGGAGCTAAGTCTCGAAACATCTCCGGTCCAAGGTGGGAAGATTCGTACACTCTCCAAGGACGAAACCAGCCCAGGTCAAATGGGTGCCTCAGGTTTACACAAGACCGCTTACCCTGTTGGCGCTCCAGAATCATTAAATGTCAAAGACATCCGTCTGAACAAAACAGCACAGGTCCAGAAGGCACCGTCAACACAGAACCCTCAGTGTGGCTATCTCAGCTCCACTGAGACTGGTGTCCCAGCCCAGGTAGACTTTGATGACTTGTCCTGTCAAAAAGACAAAATAGAAACCTCCGATCACTATAAGACCGTACAAGTCAAGGGTCAGATCCAGGACGGCGCTTCCAGTCAGGACCCTTTGTCTTCAGGCTATGCTAGCGATCTACCACTCACCTCCCCAGAGACAGGGGGCACCACCCAGACAGACTGGGGAAGCTCCACCGAAGTTCTGAACTCTGCAACGGACAGTCCTTGTTCTCCCACCCAGATCTCCATAAAGCATTTTCCTCAGGTCAGGGGCATTTCCCTCTATTTCTCTCTTTCCTTTGCTCTCTTTTTTGTAAATTATTGTCGAAATGTAGGCTACATGCGTTAAGGGCTTATCTGGGTTCCGGGCTTAAAAAAGCACATGTTTGACCGTTTGTTTCCCTTTCATTTCTTGTGTTTCAATTATAGTACTTTATGTTATGGAGATAATGTGTGTGCATGCTTGTGTCCTGGTTGTTATCAGCTAGGCACATGGCACTCTGCGTCTTCTCATTCTTCCTGACTTGGTCCCCAGAGTCTAATCTGCACGGCACAGACCTCTCTCTAATTTTCTGCTATTTTATTTCTGCTTTCCTCTCCATCAGGCGTCATTTCCCTTTGACCGCCCACACTTTCCTGTGTTTTGTGTCTCGCTGTGTTTGTGTGATGACACAGTGATGGCTTCTCTTCCCTCCTTGTCCCAGCTAAACTCCTGTTTTGGGCGGCAGAATATGAGGTCGATTAGACGTTTCCACTTATCGCTAATGGCTTTCTTATTTCTCTACGTGTGTATATTGTATCTAAAGGTGGAATATCACTTTATCCACCGGCTGTGTGAAGCCCTTAGTCATTGGTGTTATAATGTCTGACATGTCGGGCTGGGTCATGAGAAAGCAGCACACGCACACGCACGCACGCACGTAGAGCCATGTCTTGATAGAAGCTGTAGTTTACAAGTGTTTGAGCTAGGTACCGATCAATAGTCTGGCTCCGGTTCTTCACTCGGCTTTCATTCGGCGCTCGTGCACCAGGCTGTGATGTGTACGTGACGGCTGACTTTTTGACAATGTCTGGGTCGCCCTCATCTGAATAAACCGGGGAATTGAGATGCAAATCCACCGACTGCTGCATGATGCCCGGGGGACTCCCTTTCTTCCCATCCCCTCCTTACCCTCCGTTCTTCATCCCTCTATCCCATCCTCTATTTTTATGGATTTTTCCACTATGCTATCCGTCTCTTCGCCTCATTCCTCGTCTCCATTTTCCTTCTCCCTCCCTTTCCTGTTTCTTCCTCCAGCCCTTCTACTTCAAAGGACTCTGTATTTAAATGTGTCCTGCTCTATGCTTCATGGGTCTGGCCTATCATACCTGTGTGAAGTGTCTTATCTTCACGGCCCCAAGTCTACATACCCATTATAGTCAATGGTGTTAGAAGGACAGTACATTTCTGTCTTTATAGCCATTCTAGTCAATGGTGAAGAACTGTAGGTCTGTGGTGATGAACCAAAGTATGCTCTTACAAAAGACGGGGCTAACGACAAGGATTCGAAAGAAAGAAAAGTGGCTTCTAAATGGTTCTATATGAAACGTCTTGCTTTAGTCCCTTTTGCTGTTAGAAGCTCAACCCACAGTGGTGGTGTGTGTCTGTCTGTCTGTCTGTCTGTGTGTCTGTCTGTCTGTCTGTCTGTCTGTCTGTCTGTGTGTGTCTGTCTGTCTGTCTGTCTGTCTGTGTGTCTGTCTGTCTGTCTGTCTGTGTGTCTGTCTGTCTGTGTGTCTGTCTGTGTGTCTGTGTGTCTGTCTGTGTGTCTGTCTGTGTGTCTGTCTGTGTGTCTGTCTGTGTGTCTGTTTGTGTGTCTGTCTGTCTGTCTGTCTGTGTCTGTCTGTGTCTGTCTGTCTGTGTGTCTGTCTGTCTGTGTGTCTGTCTGTGTGTCTGTCTGTCTGTCTGTGTGTCTGTCTGTGTGTCTGTCTGTGTGTCTGTCTGTGTGTCTGTTTGTGTGTCTGTCTGTCTGTCTGTGTGTGTGTCTGTCTGTCTGTGTGTCTGTGTGTGTCAGTGTTTACATGATGTGTCCGGTTGTGGTTGTATATGTCCTCCCTTGTTAGTGTGTGCTGGCCTGGTTTGTCTTGTCATCATTACTGTGACATTCCCACCATCCCTGCCTCTCTCTTTCCTCTCTCTTCTTTCTCTCTTTATTTCTCTCTCTCTCTCTTTCTCTCTCTCGTATCTCTCTCGTATCTCTCTCTCTCTCTCATCCCCATTTTCTCTCTCTCTCTCTCTCATCCCCCTATCTCTATCTCTCTCTTTATTTCTCTCTCTCTTTCTCTCTCTCGTATCTCTCTCGTATCTCTCTCTGTCTCTCATCCCCATTTTCTCTCTCTCTCTCATCCCCCTATCTCTCTCTCTTTCTCTCTCTCGTATCTCTCTCGTATCTCTCTCTCTCTCTCATCCCCATTTTCTCTCTCTCTCTCATCCCCTATCTCTCTCTCTTTTTCTCTCTCTCGTATCTCTCTCGTATCTCTCTCTGTCTCTCATCCCCATTTTCTCTCTCTCTCTCATCCCCCTATCTCTCTCTCTTTCTCTCTCTCGTATCTCTCTCGTATCTCTCTCTCTCTCTCATCCCCATTTTCTCTCTCTCTCTCATCCCCCTATCTCTATCTCTCTCTTTCTTTCTCTTTCTCGGCTGTTGCTGCAGTCTCCTGGCGCTCGTCAGACTTTCATTCTGCTCCATATTAGAGAGTGAGGGTGACATAATGAAATAAAAGGACAGTTACAAAAGGGGGATGACAGAGGAATACTGATCACAACAACCAGGCCCCGCCTGATACCAGACACAAAGCGGCCCGTCTTTGTCACCACAAACCAAGTGAACGATGGACCAAGTGTGACAAAGAAAGGGAGAGGAAAACAGCGAGCCAGAAGGAGAATGGAGGCGTTGTGAAGGTGGGGTCTAATAGCTTTGGCCTCGAAAAGAATTAAGAGGGATCCTCCACAAAAAAACTACAGAGGATGACGCGAAGGAGAGTCAGAGGAAAGCAGATGAAAGATGGAGAAAAGCCAAAGTGACAGATTGATTGGAGTAGAGGAAGGAGCGTGAGGGGGCGGGGGGGTCAGATATATGGTGCGGGGACAGGGGGATGGGGGGGGTATTGTAGATAGAAGATGAGCTAATGAGCTGGCACGACTTAAAGAAGAAGAATGAGATAGAAAATAGGAAAAGAGTGCACAGGCTTTAGCCAGCCGGGGCTAAAGGGCTTATTGATTAGAGAGCAGCAGGGGGGACGTGTTAATCAAAGTCAATAAATGACCTGCAGTTATAGGAGCCACTGGTAGTATGTGTGACCGCTGGTAGCCCGTGTGACCGCTGGTAGCCCGTGTGACCGCTGGTAGCCCGTGTGACCGCTGGTAGCCCGTGTGCCCGCTGTTAGCCCGTGTGACCGCTGGTAGCCCGTGTGACCGCTGGTAGCCCGTGTGACCGCTGGTAGCCCGTGTGACCGCTGGTAGCCCGTGTGACCGCTGGTAACCCGTGTGACCGCTGGTAGCCCGTGTGACCGCTGGTAGCCCGTGTGACCGCTGGTAGCCGTGTTTCCATTGACTGTGTGTGTGTGTGTGTGTGTGTGTGTGTGTGACCTGGTAATGACTTGTATAATTGATGTGTACCTCTAAAGGGTTAATAGCCCTGGTGTGTGCCAGCTGTGGGTTTGAAGAGCAGACATCCTCTCACCATGAAATATATCTGGAACCGTCTCAGAGGCATGCTAAAAGCAAAACGAGAACTGTTTTTATTATATTTTCTGTAAACCTTATTTATACTTTATTCTGTTTGGTGCAATATAGTGCCAATATTATTGCCACTACATTTTTGAAGACAGGTTAAAATGAACACTTCCTTTTGCACAGTCATATTTTGGTGTTGTTTATTAGCGTGTTAAATTATCTTTTTTTTTGACCGAACCACAGCTGAATCGTATTGGCAATTAACCACACAAATCTGAGGTGTTTTATTGCAATACATTTATCAGATATACTGTGGCAAGCTTTAAGCCAATCAGCATCCTGGACCAACACTAGCTAGGTAATCAGGTGTGTATGTGTGTATATCATGTGAAACGTGTGTGTGTAGATAATGTGAATCGTGTGTGTGTGTGTATATCATGTGAATCGCGTGTGTGTGTAGATAATGTGAATCGTGTGTGTGTGTGTGTGTGCATATGTGAATCGTATGTGTGTGTATATCATGTGAATCGTGTGTGTGTGTGGATAATGTGAATCGTATGTGTGTGTGGATAATGTGAATCGTATGTGTGTGTATCATGTGTGTGTGTGTATCATGTAAACCGTACGTGTGTGTACGTGTGTGTGCGTGTGTATATCATGTAAACCCTGTCCTGTCTGTTGCAGATCTCTGAGATTTATGTGAGCGGTGAGTCGGGGGATCTGACAGCCAAGGAGAAGCTGTTGCTATGGAGCCAGAAGGCCACAGAGGGATATCCTGGTCTCCGATGTAGCAACTTCTCATCCTCCTGGAGCAACGGACACATGTTCAACGCCCTGATTCACCTGTTCAGGTACGTACATACTGAGAGACGCGCACACACACACACACACACACACACACACACACGTTCAACGCCCTGATTCACCTGTTCAGGTACGTACATACTGAGAGACGCGCACACACACACACACACACACACACACACGTTCAACGGCCTGATTCACCTGTTCAGGTACGTACATACTGAGAGACGCGCACACACACACACACACACACACACACACACGTTCAACGGCCTGATTCACCTGTACAGGTACGTACATACTGAGACACACACACACACACACGTTCAACGCCCTGATTCATAAGTACAGGTGCGTACATACTGAGAGATGCGCACACACACACGTTCTCACACAGTCCATCAGTACACAGTATGTACTCACCTTTTCACCATTTGTATTTGCTTTTCTGTGATTGATCCACAGTCACATTGGTAAATTCCTGGTGGGAATAATGTTTTTTAAGAATATAGCAAATTCCAATAGTAATACCAAGTATGGTTTGCAATTATTTTTATATTAATAAGTTGTTTTGGTTGTTTGGTTTTCAAAGCAATTCCTGGTTAATGAAATCAAGGAAAAATGAGAAAAAAAACCGACATATTATACTCACAACAAGTAAAAAAAGACATATGTTTTGATTTGGTTAGTGTGAAACAACGTTATTATAAAGCATAGGTCCATTTTAATGAATTAAATGAATAAACCATTTGGCCCATCTGTCCCTTCCCACCCACAAACAGACCAGACCTCATCGACATGGAGGTGGTGTCGCGGCAAAGTAACCGTGACAACCTGGAGCAGGCCTTCGAAATCGCAGAGTCGCTAGGGGTGACCAGACTGCTGGACGCTGAAGGTAGGGATCTATCGTCCTGTCGGTTCTTCTACGTGTGTTCCTACCGATCTTGTTCCTCAAACTTTTTTTCTCCCTCACCTAGATGTGGACGTTTCGTCGCCGGACGAGAAGTCTGTCATTACCTACGTATCTTCCATCTATGACGCGTTCCCCAAGATCCCAGAGGGAGGCGAGGGCATCCCAGCTCACGTACGTTCCACGGCCCTCACATTTAGAACCTGTTTTATTAACCCGTGCGTGTGTTAAACATTCTGCCAGTTGGTCAGTCTCTATGTACAATCTTTGAATACGCAATTCATTGCTGTACTTTGGTCGCATGGCAGCTGAATGTACAGCAGGAAACTTAGTGGTAAGTGTGTTGGTCAAGGAATAGTCGGCTAGTCAAGGAATAATGTTTGAATCCCAGAGTCGCCGGCCTTAAGCAAGGCACTTGAACTGTGATATGCACGTAACCAGTATCGGAGCGCAAACTGAACTTTGCCGTGGACATGAAGCGGCAGTTGAGCAGCGTGTGTTACGGTCACTTCTAACAGTCGGCGTGTCCCACCTCACTTTCTGTCCTGATTTCACCTCCTCACCCTCCCTCCTTCCACCCCCTCTCCTCCTCTTCATTAGGAGGTGGACCACCGCTGGGCGGAGTACCAGTCTCGGTTCTCCTCGATGCTCCAGTGGAGTCGTCAGCACACGGTCCTCATGGCCAAGAAGCACTTCCCACAGAACCCCGTGGAGCTCAAGGTAGGCTACTGAGGTCGGGTCGGGGGGGGGAGGAGGGGAGGAAGAAGAGAAGGTATATGTTTAGACAGGGGAGAAGAATGAGCGACTAATGTTGGACAGAGAATGTTTAAATAGCTGAGATGGAATGTTTCACCACAAAGAGACCAGGGACCAGTCTATTATAGGTTTGGGCCAGAGACTCTAATGGCATCTGCTTTATCTTTACTGTCACGATCTAATCTAATGCGGTCAACGGTGCTTCTTTTACTCCTCCTCAGGCACTTTACAACGAGTACGTCCATTTCAAAGAGACTGAGATCCCGGCCAAGGAGATGGAGAAGAGTCACATTGAACTCCTCTACAAAGTGTTGGAGGTACGGAATGTGGCGAAACTCCGTAACGACTTTCACAACGTTGTCATTGAGTCCACGTACGAGTCGTTATAGGCGACAGCAAAAACCCGGTAAAGGAGTCGGTTAGAAACTGCACATGTCAAGTACCGACGCGGAGGCGTTGGCATATGGCCCCGGGCAGATAAGAAATGGTCATTACCCTGAGATCACATGATGGTTATGAGGTTGGCGTGGGTCTAATAGAAAACAGATACTCATAAACCCTGACAATAGAAGGGAGAAATTGAGACCGCAAAGAGAGAGAGGAGAGAGAGGAGAGAGAGGAGAGAGAGGGAGAGAGAGGAGAGAGAGGAGAGAGAGAGAGAGAGAGGAGAGAGAGGAGAGAGAGAGAGAGAGAGAGAGAGGAGAGAGAGGAGAGAGAGGAGAGAGGAGAGAGAGAGCTAGATCGATGAGGTGGCCTGGATACTGTTGCTCGCTGTGTATCGTGAGTCTTCAGAGTGGTGTGTGTGTGTGTGTGTGTGTGTTCTGGCAACCAAGCTCTTTCCATCTCATACCATTGCCTCGCGACAAGTCTGTAATTCCTCTTCCATCAAACGCGCTTTAATCCCCCTCGGTGAGACTTCTCTAAAGTCGCCTCTGTTCTCCCGATCCGTTACTCAAAACAGGCGGTGGGTTTATACGTTAAAAGGAAAGGGTCCTTCGCACTGGAACAAAATGTCTGTTGTGTATTATTGTACGTTTCGTTAACGTAATATGTTAGAATAAAGAATGTCTCTTCTGTCTGTGCGCGTTGGTGTGTGTTTGATTGAATAGTTAAATTAAATGTGTACCTTTGCTCTTCAGGTGTGGATGGAGTTTGGACGCATCAAACTGCCACAGGGCTTACACCCCAACGACCTAGAGGATGAGTGGGGGAAACTCATCCTGGAGATGTTAGAGAGAGAGAAGGCCCTCCGGCCTGCTGTGGAGAGGTTAGCGCCACCCTGACGCCACCCTGACGCCACCCTGACGCCACCCTGACGCCACCCTGACGCCACCCTGACGCCACCCTGACGCCACCCTGACGCCACCCTGACGCCTCCCTGACGCCTCCCCGACGCCTCCCTGACGCCTCCCCCGACGCCACCCTGACGCCACCCTGACGCCACCCTGACGCCACCCTGACGCCACCCTGACGCCACCCTGACGCCACCCTGACGCCTCCCTGACGCCTCCCTGACGCCTCCCTGACGCCACCCTGACGCCTCCCTGACGCCTCCCTGACGCCTCCCTGACGCCACCCTGCGCTCCCGACGCCTCCCCGACGCCTCCCCCGACGCCTCCCCTGACGCCTCCCCTGACGCCTCCCCTGACGCCTCCCCCGACGCCTCCCCGACGCCTCCCTGACGCCACCCTGACGCCAACAGTTAATATACACTGCTAGTTGTAGATGGGGGCACAGAGATGCTTAACCTTGAAACCACCACTATCTCCTCTACCTCTAACTACTGCTCTCTGTTTGTCGTCTGTTACTGAAAGACCATAGCAATCAGAACACTGGAGACATTTGGGTTCCCATGAGGCAATAGCACAGATCTCTACATCACAGGCAATGTAGATGAGTACTACAGCGATTAGGGTGAAACACTGTTAATCCGCAGAACCAACATGTTCAGGTTCCTATGGTTCTGTGGTAAACCTATTCCCCTCATAGGCCACTACTTTAGACCTGGGTGTGGACCTTAGTGTAGGGTGCCATTTGAGTGTTTTGAGGCTTGCTGACAGTCTGACCCTGTGCTCCCCCCCACCCCTCCAGGCTGGAGTTACTGCTGCAGATGGCCAACAAGATCCAGAACATGGCCCTGGACTGTGAGGAGAAGCTCACCCTGGCCAAGAACACACTGCAGGCCGTGAGTCACGTTCTGTCTGTCAGTCTGTACTCCTGTCCTTCTGTCAGTCTGTACTCCTGTCCTTCTGTCAGTCTGTACTTCTGTCAGTATGTACTCCTGTCCTTCTGTCAGTCTGTACTCCTGTCCTTCTGTCAGTCTGTACTCCTGTCCTTCTGTCAGTCTGTACTCCTGTCCTTCTGTCAGTCTGTACTCCTGTCCTTCTGTCTGTCTGTACTCATGTCATGCTGTCTGTCTGTCTGTCTCTCTGACTATTGGTTTAGGTATGTGTGGGTTTCCTTCTTGCTATTTGTTTCGGTATGTGTGGGTTTCCCTCTGGCTATTTGTTTAGGTATGTATGGGTTTCCCTCTTGCTATTTGTTTGGGTATGTGTGGGTTACCCCCTGACTATTTGTTTAGGTATGTGTGGGGGTTTCTTTACCTCATATAATGAGGTTTTATATCTCTGGCTTGTTTGCTAATTATTTATTTCCTTGTCTATCACTCTCTCCATCCTCCCCTCTTTTTATTTGTCTCTTATCAGGACATGTCCCAGGTAGAGAGTGGTGAGACTGTGCACTGTGAGAGAGAACTGGGGGTATACCTGCAGGACTGTGAGGCTCTAATCAGACAGCTTAACCTGGACCTCAACATCCTCCGAGACCAGAAGTATTACCAGGTGGAGCAGCTTGCCCTCAGGTCAGTTATTACCAGGTGGAGCAGCCTGCCCTCAGGTCAGTTATTACCAGGTGGAGCAGCCTGACCTCAGGTCAGTTATTACCAGGTGGAGCAGCCTGCCCTCAGGTCAGTTATTACCAGGTGGAGCAGCCTGCCCTCAGGTCAGTTATTACCAGGTGGAGCAGCCTGACCTCAGGTCAGTTATTACCAGGTGGAGCTGCTTGCCCTCAGGTCAGTTATTACCAGGTGGAGCTGCTTGCCCTCAGGTCAGTTATTACCAGGTGGAGTAGCTTGCCCTCAGGTCAGTTAGTATTTGACTTGACCATAGTCACAGTAGTCAGATGACTTAATAAAGCCAATTGCTTATTTGCATTTGTGGTTTGTTATAGTTCATTACCTGAATACATCATGGAGAGTTGATATTATTATGCTCAGGTATTCTGTATGCATCGTGTAAGTGTCCAAGAGGTGTTCTGTCTGTAACCATGTACATAAGCGGGTTCCTCTCTATGAATATAATTGGTCATTAGTCACCTTTAGATCACTTCACTACATAGACGGGACACTAATTCCATGTAGAATAAGGTGCTGTTGTTTCTAATGACACTCTGTTAGGTAATGTATTCTTGGCTTGAAGAAGGTAACAACAGTTGAGGAAATGCTTGTGACCAGGATAATCCTTATTTAATGTCTGTCTAGTGTTCTGGTCTTGGTTTTTAAAGGCACTTTTTTTTATCCTCCACAGAGTTTCCTGTCTCCAAGACGAGCTGGTCTCTCTCCGGCTCCAGTGCTCCAGCGTCTACAGGAAGGGCCACTTCTCCCCGGCGACTGGGGCCAACCGGACGACCTCACAGGGGAGCGACGGTGGTCACTGCCTGTCCTCGGGGGCCCAGACCCTGATGGGAGCCGCTGGGCTGATTGGGGCGGCCCTGCTCCGGAGACCCATGTCCCGCTCTCAGCTGGTGGCTATGTCATCGTCGGAGGACGAAGGGAATCTCCGGTTTATCTACGAGCTCCTCGGATGGGTGGAGGAGACGCAGGTTGGAACAGAGGGATTTAGCGGGGGAGAGTATGGATTGAATTGTAATGTGTAGAAACATTTATTGGAATTAAATGTGTGTGTGTGTGTGTGTGTGTGTGTGTGCGTGTGCGTGTGCGTGTGCGTGTGCGTGTGCGTGTGTGCGTGTGCGCGTGTGCGCGTGTGCGCGTGTGCGCGTGTGCGTGTGTGCGTGTGTGCGTGTGTGCGTGTGTGCGTGTGTGCGTGTGTGCGTGTGTGCGCGTGTGCGTGTGCGTGTGCGCGTGTGCGCGTGTGCGCGTGTGCGTGTGTGCGTGTGTGCGTGTGCGCGTGTGTGTTAGGACGTGATGGAGCAGTCTGAGTGGGGGGCTGACCTGCCTGCTGTAGAGCACAATCTCCAGGAGCACCACAAGATCCACACGGCCGTGGAGGAGATACTTCACAGCCTGAAAGAGGCTCGTGACTACCAGGTACTCGCACACCTCCACCGGGTTGAAAAATACCTCAAAATGAACGCTATAGCCAACTTGCCTTGAAAAATATAAACCACTGAGATGTTTCCAAAACTCCTTCCAAACTACTCGTAAAAAGGTTCAAAAACTCGTTGCAATTTATAGTGTGCTCGCAGAGAGGGGTACTCACCCCAAAATCAAATAAAGACGAGCTCAAGATTGTGTCTTTGAGTAGAAAACGTACACTTACATTGGCATACAGACATAGTTCTGTTTTTAATTAGGCCAATTTAAAATGTTCAAACAGCCTGTATTTATTACTGTGTTGAACACATTACTGTGTTTATTTTTATATTCAAACATTTCTGATTTAGCTGTGAAGAAGCAATGGGATATGTTTTGCTCTCCAGTAAGATCGGTTATGAGAACATAGTTTCTACTTCATTTGATCTTACTTCTTAGCAAGCGTACGAAAACAATTGCCTCAGTGACTAATAACATTTTAATTAGTTCGTAGTGCTGTAGGCTGTGTGTCATCTCTGAAATGTCTGAAAGATAAAATGCTGCCTGTCACACTAGTGGCAAATTTTCCTAACGGAAGACCTGACTCACACATGCTGACACAAGCATATACATACACACACACACACCCACAGACACACCCACACACACACACACACAGACACACACACACACACAGACAGACAGACACACACACACACACACACACATTCCTTAATACGAGTCAGTTGGTAGCTTAGCCGTTAGGGAATTTGAGCACAAACAAAACAACTAATTAAATTCCAAAGGCGACAAGGTAAAAACAGAGAAACATAATTGATCTGTCCTTGATCAAAATACATTACCCCAAGTGCTCTTGTGTCATTAAAAATATCTGATTGCCGGGTAGTTACCATACTCTGGCATCTGCCTTTCTAATAGACATTACATTTTCAATAGATATATTTCTTCAGCAGTTTTTCAATTCTACTGGATAGCGAAGTGTGGAAACATCAGTATGTGGAGCTCAAACCAACACTGCATCAGTAGATATTCGGGGCGGCAGTGGCTCAGTGTGTGTGAAGGTTGGTGGTTCGATCCCCGGTTCCTCCTGGGAAATTGTCGAGGTGTCCATGAGCAAGACACCTAACCCCAGCTGCAGTCGCCTTGCATGGTAGACGCGGTCGTCAGTGTATGAATGAGTGAATGAATGGGAGAATGTGACGCAGGATCTGTAAAGCGCTTTGGATAAAAGCGCTAAATAAAGCAGCATTTATATTCAACGGAGGCAGTGGCTCAGGCCACTTTAACAGGCCAAGACAAACACACTCTTAGCGACTTTCAGAACCACTGTATGATACAATATGCACACTGCAAATAGACAGTACAGATCCATAAATAAATGCACAGGAGCTCTTGTTTAAATACATATTTCTCACTTCTTTCTCCACAGGCGAAAGTCTCTCCTAACTTCAGGAGCAGTTATTCTGAGACTCTGGCCAAACTGGAGAACCAGTACTGCAAACTCCTGGTGAGCCTGGGTGGAACCTCTGGATGCCTGTGTTGGTTCCCCCCATTGTGTCCCATTAATCCGATCGGGGTCTGTGTGACTGGGCTAACTCTGGGGGAGACGGGGTCTGTGTGACTGGGCTAACTCTGGGGGAGACGGGGTCTGTGTGACTGGGCTAACTCTGGGGAGACAGGGTCTGTGATTGGGCTAACTCTGGGGGAGACGGGGTCCGTGTGACTGGGCTAACTCTGTGGGAGACGGGGTCTGTGTGACTGGGCTAACTCTGGGGGAGACGGGGTCCGTGTGACTGGGCTAACTCTGTGGGAGACGGGGTCTGTGTGACTGGGCTAACTCTGGGGGAGACGGGGTCTGTGTGACTGGGCTAACTCTGGGGGAGACGGGGTCTGTGTGACTGGGCTAACTCTGTGGGAGACGGGGTCTGTGTGACTGGGCTAACTCTGGGGGAGACGGGGTCTGTGTGACTGGGCTAACTCTGGGGGAGACGGGGTCTGTGTGACTGGGCTAACTCTGTGGGAGACGGGGTCTGTGTGACTGGGCTAACTCTGGGGAGACGGGGTCTGTGTGACTGGGCTAACTCTGGGGGAGACAGGGTCTGTGATTGGGCTAACTCTGGGGGAGACGGGGTCTGTGTGACTGGGCTAACTCTGGGGGAGACGGGGTCTGTGTGACTGGGCTAACTCTGGGGGAGACGGGGTCTGTGTGACTGGGCTAACTCTGGGGGAGACGGGTTCTGTGTGACTGGGCTAACTCTGGGGGAGACGGGGTCTGTGTGACTGGGCTAACTCTGGGGGAGACGGGGTCTATGTGACTGGGCTAACTCTGGGGGAGACGGGGTCTGTGTGACTGGGCTAACTCTGGGGGAGAGATCCACTGCAGTAGACTTAAGCATCTGCCACACAGCCCTTTGAACCACCCTGTGGAACTAAGTGGATTTAAGTACAGAAAGCGAGTGTGTGAGGGTCCAGTGTGGCTGTGTGTGTGTACCTGTTGTAATGTATTTATTTTTTGGATTAACCACTCCATATTGACGTGCAGAGCCCAGGGAGCAGACACTCACGCCGTCCCCTGTCTCCGCAGGAACACTCGTCGTGGCGTCTCCGTTGCCTGGAGAGCCTACACGCGTTTGTGTGTCGCTGCACGGAGGAGCTCATCTGTCTTAATGAGAGGGAAGAGGAGGAGCTGGCGTACGACTGGAGCTACAACAATACCAACGTCAACGCCAAGAGAGAGTCATTCTCTGTAAGTTGGATGGATTAATCGATAGAGAGACACACACGCACGCACGCGTTTATAAAAGTGTTGCACAGATACCCCCTGCATTCCCTTCCTGAGTGCCTTGTTGTCGTCTCGCAGGAAATGAGGTCAGAGCTGGATGAGAAACAGGAAGTGATGCACTCGCTGCAGGAAACGGCCGACCAGCTGTGTCAGGAGAACCACCCAGCCAAACAGACCGTGGAGGTGAGGTTGCCTAGCAACATGTCTATCGAGGTTCTTGATTGGCCACTCAAAAAAAATGCCTTTTCCGCAGAACGCCTTAGTACAAACGGTATATTCAATATGTGGCCCCTCTGCCCCGCAGGCTTACAATGCAGCGCTGCAGACCCAATGGCAGTGGGTGCGGCAGCTGTGTGTGTGCGTGGAGACGCATCTCAAAGACAACACGGCCTACTTCCAGGTAGGAGACCTCAGGTCCTTTCACACAGGTCTGCTCTAACAGAAATGTGTTTACTTTAGTCTGACTGCTTTAGTTGCGTGTCAGTCGTTATCATAAGCTGTCATCCAGAGCGACAGGCTGTAGTGAGGGCGTAGATAGGCGTAGATCTGGTCTCATTCTATGTCGAAAGAGGAGGCGGGCTCAGGAGGCGGGGCTCAAGGCAGAGAGCAGCGGACACACACACACAGAGCGGAGCAGCAGACACACACACACACACACACACAGAGCGGAGCAGCGGACACACACACACAGAGCAGAGCAGCGGACACACACACACACACACAGAGCCGACACACTGTGTTATGAAGTGGACTGTTTCATAGTGACATACAGCCAGTTAGGAAGAATAAGTCCAAATGTAGTTGGTTTCAAAGCCGGTGTGGGAACATTTACGCTTTAAGCCGAATGAGAAAGGAAGACAATTAAAAACAGTAGCAACGAAAAGAGGCAACATAACTAATCTCCAATCTCACCTAAAACACAACCATCACACCCAGTTTTTGTACCTGGGAACAAGAACTGCAGCTGAAATGGGGTCTTAGACAGTTATTTGGTTCAGTGTAAATATAAACGCGATAGATAAATGGCGCACACTCACTCATATAGCGTAACTCGCTATATAGCCAAAGAGATGCAGCCATTAAACACGTTTGAAAAAACAGCATTTAAAAATATGATGCAAACCTTTGACAAACATTACGAATTGCCAAAGTAAACGTACATCTACCAAACTGCCATTCCATTCGTGTACATTAAAGTCAAAGACGACATTCTGAAAAAAATCGCAATAATATCTTTTATCGCAATGAATTTTGTTGCAATATATCGCACAACCCTAGCGTCTCAATCTGCATGTTTTTACCGTCTGAGTTACACAGGATTAATCGAGGACCTATCGAGGTTTTGACCAGCCGTCAAGTAGAACTGTACAGTAAATCTGTTTAATCTTCAAAACCCTTTAATACTAGATTACGGTTTGAATGTGTTTAAATAATCCCCTGTGCAGATCTCTGGGTTTTATTAACATGTTCTGCCTCCTGTCAGTTTGTGAGTGACGCGCGGGACTGCGAGACCTACCTGCGCCAGCTACAGGACACCATTAAGAGACAGTACACCTGTGATAAGAACAGCCGGCTGGGCAAGCTGGAGGACCTGCTACAAGACTCTATGGTAATTCACTTTACTGTATTCATTACAAGAATATATGGTAAATGACTCTACTGTATTCATTACAAGACTCTATGGTAAATGACTCTACTGTATTCACTACAAGACTCTATCGTAAATGACTCTTCTGTATTCATTACAAGACTCTATGGTAAATTACACTACTGTATTCATTACAAGACTCTATGGTAATTCACTTTACTGTATTCACTACAAGACTCTATGGTAAATTACTCTACTGTATTCATTACAAGACTCTATGGTAAATTACTCTACTGTATTCACTACAAGACTCTATGGTAAATTACTCTACTGTAATCATTACAAGACTCTATCGTAAATGACTCTTCTGTATTCATTACAAGACTCTATGGTAAATTACACTACTGTATTCATTACAAGACTCTTCTGTATTCATTACAAGACTCTATGGTAAATTACTCTACTGTATTCATTACAAGACTCTATGGTAAATTACTCTACTGTATTCACTACAAGACTCTATGGTAAATTACTCTACTGTATTCATTACAAGACTCTATGGTAAAGGACTTTACTGTATTCATTACAAGACTCTATGGTAAATTACTCTACTGTATACATTACCAGACTCAATGGTAAATTACTCTACTGTATTCATTACAAGACTCTATGGTAAATTACTCTACTGTATTCATTACAAGACTCTATTGTAAATGACTATGCTGTATTCATTACAAGACTCTATGGTAAATGACTCTACTGTATTCATTACAAGACTCTATTGTAAATGACTATGCTGTATTCATTACAAGACTCTATGGTAAATGACTCTACTGTATTCATTACAAGACTCTATTGTAAATGACTCTACTGTATCCATTACAAGACTCTATTGTAAAGGGTTTTACTGTATTCATTACAAGACTCCATGGTAAATGACTCTGCTGTATTCATTACAAGACTCTATGGTAAATGACTCTACTGTATTCATTACAAGATTCTATTGTAAAGGGCTTTACTGTATTCACTACAAGACTCTATGGTAAATGACTCTACTGTATTCATTACAAGACTCAATGGTAAATCACTCTACTGTATTCATTACAAGACTCTATGGTACGGACTTTACTGTATTCATTACAAGACTCTATGGTAAATGACTATACTGTATTCATTACAAGACTCTATGGTAAATTACACTACTGTATTCACTACAAGACTCTATGGTAAATTACTCTACTGTATTCACTACAAGACTCTATGGTAAATTACTCTACTGTATTCATTACAAGAGTCTATGGTAAAGGACTTTACTGTATTCATTACAAGACTCTATGATAAATTACTCTACTGTATTCATTACAAGACTCTATTGTAAATGACTATGCTGTATTCATTACAAGACTCTCTGACATTAACTTACTTTATTATTCATAAGACATAGAGCCAATTACAGTTTATTTTGGCGACATTTGATATCACAGTCTAATATTGTATTAATCACAACTCAACATTGTACATTCTGCTACAAGACACTATGTCACCTCTAACTCGCTTGTTATATTCACTAATTCCAGTAATTCATCAAAAACCCTAAATTTCTGCCAGTTTCTCCATTATTGCATTAACTGGTTAGATTGTCTGGAATTATTCCGGTATCCGTCAGTGAAAAGCTAATGCCTTGATTAGTGCTCATGCACATGTAATTGAATAATCAATGTGACATTTCTGACTTAGCTGCCATGTTAATAACAAATAATTGTATCATTACAAACAATGCCATTTCTAATGTGAAGATGGTGAAACTGAATGTTTACAACATATCAATAGCAAGCTAGATGCTATTGGGCAGTATTGGTATGTGTTGAAATAAACAAGAAAAACAATGTCAAAAGTAGTATATTTAGTGTAACGGAACGTATTGATTTCAGAAGTATGTAGCCCCGCAATGAGTGCTAGCTTGATTTGCATGGAAATTGCACTTTGACAGATGTCCCCTTAGTCCTCTTCCATAAACACAACCAACAAGAGCGCTTTATTAGACAGACCTTATAACTAAGATTGGTGAACAAATATTGTTGCGTTTATTAGTTTTTCTCAAAATGCATTTCTTGAAATAATCCAGTCAATAATAAATGAATGCTTAATTCGCCTCTCGTATGACAAACCCGTGGCTAATGCTAGCTTAGTGTTAATTCAGCCTCTCGGAAAGTAGCTATTAACAATTAATCCCTTCCCTAAATCTGGCCTTTGGCTTGCCCAGTGCCTTAAACCTCTGAACATGAACCCTAATGAAGCTTCCTGTCAGGGAGAAACATATATGGCATCTACATCTCACACTGAGGAATTAAGCTAATGCCGGGTCTAAAGTGTAATGGTTAGCTTAGCTAGTATAAAGAACACTGGTTATTTTGATCGTAAATTAACCTAATGGACCTCCGTGGCTGTGATGTGGAGAAAGATTATTGCTGTACATGACAGATTCGAGTTCAGTGATATGTATGGGAATGAAATAACAATAATACACATTTTGTACGGTCATAATGACTGTAGTCCTGGAGATTTCATTTTATGTCTCTTTTATTTAACCATGAAGTAAAATCTGACATTTTGAACTCTTGTGTAATGTGAGGCCCTGTCTAGAAACCATACCGATTTGATACCACCATTGATTTTGTTGGTTAATTGAGCAAATAGAGAAATTGATAGCTAACTGGTAGAGTGCATGCTTTGTATGTATGATGTCCTGGGTTCAATCCCCAGCCGTTGCAGATTAGAATATGTTCCCACCTGGTTAAATAAAGGTTAAATAAAACACAAAATAAAATGACATTCTCACCAACAAATGGCTGTGCCCCGCAGGAGGAGAAGGAGCAGCTGATTGAGTACCGCAGCTCGGTGGCAAGCCTGGTGGGCAGGGCCAAGACGGTGGTGCAACTCCGCCCCCGGAGCACGGAGAGCACCCTGGGAAGCACCACGCCCATCCGTGCCATCTGTGACTACCGGCAGATAGAGGTAACACACATAGACACATTACCACACCCTTACTGTACGCCAAAGCCAACTGTTTAGTTTTTACCCAGCACCCCTCGCTATATGAAACCAAACTGGCACACATCACTCTAATAACCATCATATAAATAATAATAATGTAAATAATAATCATAATGTAAATAATAATAACGTAAATAATAATAATGTAAATAATAATCATAATAATGTAAATACTAATCATAATGTAAATAATAATAATGTAAATAATAATAATAATAATGTAAATAATAATCATAATGTAAATAATAATAATGATAATGTAAATAATAATCATAATGTAAATAATAATGATGTAAATACTACTAATAATGTAAATAATACTCATACTGTAAATAGTAATCATACTGTAAATAATAATCATAATGTAAATAATAATAATGTTAATAATAATAATGTAAATAATAATCATAATGTAAATAATAATCATAATGTAAATAATAATAATGAAATTATAATACTTTAAATCATAAAACACAATGTTTCGAAGCACTTTTACCGGCATGGTTATGGAAATGTATATCTGGGAAATAAATTGTTTTTCTTTCTAAATCTAAATCTGACATGGAACAGGCAGCGGGTGTGAGCTCTACACATAATAGTTTGCATGCAGTCAGTCATGGTAATTATCTGTTCTGCTGTGTTTGTGCGTGAAAAAAAAACAAACCCAGACAGTTTGTCTGGTAATTGGATTAATTTATTCCAGTGATTTCTCAATGACTTTTACAATTAACTTGTGAATTCAAATTGCGACCCTGACGTGGGTTTTTCCATTAATGGTTGATTGTGAGAGCGCTACAAGCTAACGGCCGTTGTTTGGTGGCAACAATCACATCACATCAACATCACACTTCATTATGTTGCCTGGAGACAGACAAGTGGACAGATTTTAGTGGAATGGAATCAATTATCCTTAATTGTTTGGATGACATTTATACGTTTAATCTCATAATGTTTGCTTTGAAACCTGTTTTGCGGTTAATGTTTTTGTCAGTTCTATTATGCCGTTGTGTCATGATAGAAAATCCACTCTTGTTAAACATATAAGGATAATCTGTAATAATCTACTGTTGCCAGTGCCCTAAAATCACTGAATAATTGAGGAATGAGACCATGTGACCAGAAGTGAATACCATGTGACCAGTGACACCCACTCAGGTCCCACTGACTTTGATACGCAAAGCCTCTCTGTCATTGGTCTAATGTGTTGTGCAAGGCAATCATAAATGTTCACATCTATTCATTCTGAATGTCACCCACCTGGGCACATGGAAGGTCCGCATTGTCCCCCCTGTGGAGTTGAAAGAGGACAGAGGACTCGTCTGTTTTAGTCTTGCTGAATGAGCCTCGTAGAGTCAAGGACGGTTCGCCCCTTCAGGCAATGTGTGTGAAAAACGTTTTTCAGTGCGTTGGAGAAGCTGAGAGACTCAGTCGTTGCGGAAGTGGCCTTCATCTCCTATCTTCTATCCTTCATCTTCGCCTACTGCAGACCCCCCCCCAAAAGACACAGACACACACACACACACACACACACACTTCCTTCACGCACATTCCACTTAAAAAGCCGGACACGTTCGTCATGACGCCATCCCAAAATAATGTTTCTCTCTCCCCCCTCCTTCTCCTTCTCCTACCGCATCCCTTCCCCTCCACGCCCCCCACATTTCCCTCTCTTCCTCCTTTGTGTCCTCCTCCTCTCCTCTACGTGTGTCCGCTGGGCGGTCCAGGCTAACGTTCAGGTACTTCCGTCCACGTCCTCTACCTCGTACCTCAACGCTTGGCCTAAACACAGGGAACGCTCTCTGGCCGCTCTTATCAATTGACCGACCCGTTTTTGTATTTTACACATCGCCGGTGAATGACGGAACCGGGTCGCTGGTCGGTTGCTAAGGGCGTAACCAGGAAGTTATCCTTCCAGCCGTACATAGACAGATGAGATTCTCTGTGCATTTGCTTTTTTGGTAACAATGTTTGTGTTCAGCGGTGGGAGGTACGGTGGGTGGGGGGGGGTGGGTTGGGGGTTAGACTATCTGACTTAGTGTGTGACATTTCAGTTCATTGCTTGGCAGAGCTAAATAATTAGTGAGTCTAAATAAATACCGCTTCAAAACACACCATCGCCATGCCAAATCATAAATCGAGTTTTTCTGTGATCATTGTTGATCAGATAAGACGTCGACAAATATTGTACTTAGTTTGGACACGTAGCCAGTTTCAGTCAACGGACGTCTGTTTTAGGCCTGTGGCTTTTGAATGGCTTCTCTGTTCAATAAGGCACCGTTCTGGTAAGTTCAGTTTTTAGGACTTTTGCTAACCCCATTAAATCCACCTAAATTTTGGCTTTGTATTATTTGTTTGTGCCTGTAATTCGTTATTTCTTTTTCGTTCTCCCTTTTCCCTCTCATGCCTCCCCCCTCTCCAACTCATCCCCCTTATTGTCCAAACCTCCCCCTCTCCAACTCACCCCCCAACTGCCCAAACCTCCCCCTCTCCAACTCATCCCCCTTATTGGCCAAACCTCCCCCCTCTCCAACTCACCCCCCAACTGTCCAAACCTCCCCCTCTCCAATTCATCCGCACTACTGCCCAAACCTCCCCCTCTCCAACTCACCCCCTACTGCCCAAACCTCCCCCTCTCCAACTCAAACCTCCCCCTCTCCAACTCACCCCCTGCCCAAACCTCCCCCTCTCCAACTCATCCCCCTACTGCCCAAACCTCCCCCTCTCCAACTCACCCCCTACTGCCCAAACCTCCCCTCTCCAACTCACCCCCTACTGCCCAAACCTCCCCCTCTCCAACTCACCCCCCTACTGCCCAAACCTCCCTTGATCATCCCTTGTTCTTGTCCTACTTTGCTCTTTGTCTCCATCTCTCTCCATCTTGCTCCTGACCTCCCACCTCTATCACCCTCCCTTCTCTCCCTCCCTCCCTCCCTTCCATAGATCACCATCAGTCGAGGGGAGGAGTGTGTGCTGGAGGACAATTCCCAGAGGACTAAGTGGAAGGTGATCAGCCCCAGTGGGAACGAGGCTATGGTCCCGTCGGTCTGTTTCACTGTGCCTCCGCCCAACCAGGAGGCCATGGAGATGGGCAGCAGGTATGAGAACGCCTCGTACGCACACCGAACACACACACCGAACACACACACACACACCAAACACATCAAACACACACAGAAAACACACCGAACACACACACACCGATCACACACAAACTGATAAAAGCTCACATGTATACATACACACACACACACACCGAACAAACACACACACACACCGATCACACACAAACTGATAAAAGCTCACATGTATACATACACACACACACACACACACCGAACACACACAAACTGATAAAAGCTCACACGAATGCACACGCACACACACGTTCTCTCATGTCAAATCCTGTGTTGTTGACTGCGTGTGCTAGGATGGAGCAGCTGTACCAGAACGTCATGTCTCTGTGGCACCAGCTGCACGTGGATATGAAGAGCGTGGTCTCTTGGCACTACCTCCTGAATGACACCAGGACCGTGTCCTCCTGGAACCTCAACGTGGTTAGACACACCCCCTTTAACTCTGGATTTCTCATCAGCGTCTGAACGTCTTGGTTCTGACGGACTTTGTAGCGTTTATTGACCTAAACGTATCTCGGTTTGAAATCGGTTTCCGGTTTAATTTTTCTTTCTGCGTGTATCTGGCTCGGTGTCGTTTACTGTCACTTTGTTACGATGGCTTCCTGCTCTGTGTAGTTGAAATTGTTCTCATCTTCACTCTGTCACAATACACATCATAACTGAACTCTTAACAATTATTACATATTACTTCATGCTTAATATTTATTCCAATGTCTTAAATATAACAGACATTAGTCTCTCTATGTCCCTCTGCCTTGTTCAATTCAATTAAATTAAATGGGCTTTAATGGCATGGAAAACATACATACATAAACAAAATAAATAAAATATAACAGCACTATTAGAAAAGAACATATTGCTCTCTTTCTCGTCAATTTCTTTGCCAATTTCCGTCCCTCTGCCCCCGTCAGGTGCGTTCCCAGTCCCCAGAGGAGAGGGACCAGATCCTGGACCACCTGGAAGCCCACCTGGCTGACTTCCTGTCCGACAGCAGAGAGAGTGCCCATTTCAGCCCGTCTGAGAGGCGGGAGCTGGAGAGAGACGCACACGCCGCCCGGCAACACTGTCAGGACCTGCTGGTCAACATGGAGACAGGTAACTGGGCGTGGCCCCATCCCATTTTACACACTCTGTCTCAAGTCCACACTAGTCTGTCCCCACTTGAATTTGTTAGTAGGGTATTTATTAGAGCCCCACCTTTCACCAATCCACTCGTTTTGAAGGGGTAGTGTGCACTTCAGTGAAGTGGCTGGTGAATTAATGGTAGGTTGGTTATATGTACTTATGTAACCAGACCCGGCTGTTAGCCTTAAGATTTATCCACAATGAAAATACTGACCCGTCTGACAAGTTGATTTGGAGACTGAGGACACCCACAATCCCCCACATTGTACAGGATTTCCTTCCCCCTGATTTGGGGCATAAGGGCAACATGAGACACTAATGAAATGGTTTTGTAAGTGTGCCAAGTGTCCCAATTTCATATAATCTAATTGACCTCAATTCTCCGCTCTCTCCTTCCCGCTTTCGGTCTTTCTGTATGTTTAGTGGAGAAGGATGAGTCTGTGTTTCGGTCCCACCTGTCAGAGCTCCACGCCATTAGACTGCATCTGGAGGAGGCGGAGCAAAGGCTGGTGCGCTGCATCCAGACGCCGCCCCCTAGCAACCTGTCCGGCGACCGCGTCGACAACACTGTTCAAATCGTGGAGCAAGAGGTCAGTCTTGCTCAACAGCTCCACCTGCTGGTCACCAGAGTCATAACTAGTCATCTACCAAGGAACATGATTTTTTATTTGAATTTGAATAAATGCAAATATTGAGCCAGGCTTTTTTTCTCATGTTAGAAACTCCAGTCGGACCTGGACGGTCTTCGGGACAGCCTAGGTGAGGTGTCTCGGCGCTGTGTGGCTTTCTTTGAGGAGAAGCCCACGTCCTCCAACGTCCCCATGCTGCGCTCCGAGCTCAACCTGGCTGTGGAGAAGGTCGACCGACTACACAACCTCTCGTCTGTTTACCTGCAAAAGTGAGTTGGACGTGCACACACACACACACACACACACACACACACACTACTCATCTCCTAGGCATTTAATCTGACTGTGAATGGCCTGTCCGTCTGGCTCTCAGGCTGAAGTCAGTGGAGGCGTTGATGCAGAGTTTGCAAGCAGCCGAGAGCCAGGTGAAAAGTTACGAGGGCCGCCTGAGTGAGGAGGACATCGTCCCTGCAGACACGGGCGCCATCCAGGCTCTACGAGAGCAACTACGGGTAAAACACTGGCTCATACACACTGGCCCGTACACACTGGCTCGTACACACTGGCTCGTACACACTGGCTCGTACACACTGGCTCGTACACACTGGCTCGTACACACTGGCTCGTACACACTGGCCCGTACACACTGGCTCGTACACACTGGCTCGTACACACTGGCTCGTACACACTGGCTCGTACACACTGGCTCGTACACACTGGCTCGTACACACTGGCCCGTACACACTGGCCCGTACACACTGGCCCGTACACACTGGCCCGTACACACTGGCCCGTACACACTGGCCCGTACACACTGGCCCGTACACACTGGCTCGTACACACTGGCTCGTACACACTGGCTCGTACACACTGGCCCGTACACACTGGCCCGTACACACTGGCCCGTACACACTGGCTCGTACACACTGGCTCGTACACACTGGCTCGTACACACTGGCCCATACACACTGGCTCATACACACTGGCTCATACACACTGGCTCATACACACTGGCCCATACACACTGGCCCGTACACACTGGCCCGTACACACTGGCTCGTACACACTGGCTCGTACACACTGGCTCGTACACACTGGCCCGTACACACTGGCCCGTACACACTGGCCCGTACACACTGGCCCGTATACACTGGCCCGTATACACTGGCTCGTACACACTGGCTCGTACACACTGGCTCGTACACACTGGCTCGTACACACTGGCTCGTACACACTGGCTCGTACACACTGGCCCATACACACTGGCCCATACACACTGGCTCATACACACTGGCCCGTACACACTGGCCCGTACACACTGGCCCGTACACACTGGCTCGTACACACTGGCTAGTACACACTGCCTCGTACACACTGCCTCGTACACACTGCCTCGTACACACTGGCTCGTACACACTGGCTCGTACACACTGGCTCGTACACACTGGCTCGTACACACTGGCTCGTACACACTGGCTAGTACACACTGGCTAGTACACACTGGCTAGTACACACTGGCTCGTACACACTGGCTCGTACACACTGGCTCGTACACACTGGCTCGTACACACTGGCTCATACACACTGGCTCATACACACTGGCTCATACACACTGGCTCATACACACTGGCCGACTTGTGTCTGTGGTCACATTTTGAAGATCGTGCGGGATGTTAAACAAAACACTCAAATATTTTGTTGAATAACATACGGATAACGCACCGATTCAGATTAAGATGCGTTTTTTATTACATACTGATTCTGCGAGTCCCTTCTCCCCTCCAGAGGTGGCAGTCAGAACTGGCGGACCAGGAGGGTGTGTTCCAGTCCCTGCAGACGGGGTTACGTCAGGCCCGGGAGGCGGGGACTCAGCTGGGCAGGCTCCACCCAGACCGCAGCCCAGAGCTGGAACGCTACCAGGAGAAAGCTGACCAGCTCACCGAGAGGTGGAGCGGAGTGAAGAGGCAGACGCATACACGGTAGGGTTGGGTGGAGGAATAAATAAATAGGCTGATGGATGGAAGGATGTGGATATTGTTTTTTAAATAAAATCGGACAGAGGATAGAACCCAGTTGACTTGTTCTGATCATTGCTAGAATAATGACAGGCGCCAGTAAGGTCAATTCTAAATTGTATTTGATGTGCCTGTGTGTCTCGTTCCTGCTTGTGTTCCAGGCAAACAGAGCTGGAGGCCCTGGGCTCAGTTCTACAGCTGTACAGGGACGGACACACAACGCTTATCCAGTGGATAGAGGAAACCACAAAGAGACAAGAGAACGCCCAGCCGGCAAAGACTGACAGCAAAGTCCTGTCTGAACAACTAGCCCAACAAACGGTAAGAGTTGGTTGGGTGGAGAAAGATGGAATCTGACAAAGAAAGAGATTGAAAAGGATATAAATAAAAAGATAAGAGACTGTAAGACCATCCCACAAATACTGAAAGATGGATTAAAAGAGAGAGCGAGAGAAAAATACACTGAAGAAATATACAGACAATACTATTTGAGGAGAGTTATTGAAACTAATGGGAGCTCTCGTAGTCACTCAGTCGCCGTGCCAAACACCACTAGACCTTGGGATTTGTCCTTAATGAAATCTAAGTGCATTCTGTTTAAATAGTGTTGGTTCTCATTGATTTGCTTTCCTGATTAGGCGTTAGTCGCCGAGATTGAGACGAACCAAACCAAGTTGGATGAGTGCCAGACATACTCGAAACAGTACTGCGCTTCTGTCAAGGTACGGTTCCACGTCACTTTGTCGTTGGAATTTGAAGAACGTCCCTTTAGGATGTTGATTTATGCTAGTTGTTTTATATTCAGTTGGCCGTGTATACAAACGCATCATTTCCTGTTTGATGTTAACAAGTCATGTGTGTTCCTGTCGTTGGTCGCCAGGACTACGAGCTGCAGCTGATGACGTTCAGAGCCTTTGTTGAGTCGACCCGGAAATCTCCTGTGAAGAGGAGGAGAATGCACTCTTCATCAGATGCCGTCACCCAGGAGGTCTGGACTGATTGGTTGAACGTCACATCGTAATGTGGCTAGTGTGCACATAGTGGTGTTTTTCATTTGTAGGGCTACTGGCCACACGGTTACAGCTAATGTTCCAGGGGCACCTTAACAAACGTTGCATGTCAATTATGTTCAACACAAAAGCACGTTACAAACATGAGACCAGACCCTATGGCCATAAATCTACCCAGACAAATATCATTGTGTGAAGCAAATAAATAATAAATAAATGTTTTTGCATTCCAGTTCATGGACCTTCGCACGCGCTACACAGCCCTGGTTACCTTGACGACGCAGCACGTCAAGTACATCAGCGATGCGCTACGACGACTGGAGGAGGAGGAGGTATGTCCCCCGTCCCCCAATCAGAAGGGTGTCGTCCGTCTCTTTGCTGGTTCACACTTCTGTGTTTGTTTTTGGTCTGTGCCTCCGATCAATGTCTGTCGATGTCACCTGATCCCGTCTCTGGTCTCTGGTCGCCTCGCAGAAAGAGGTGGAGGACGAGCGGCAGCAGAGGTTAGGCCAGATGTCGGAGCTGCTGGGCTGGGTCAAGGGCCTCCAGGGCCGAGCAGAGGGCCCCTCTGCCAAGTCATCAATTGCCGCACAACAGGTACATATATATTATGTACATATTAGTATTATTTATCCACTGTATATCTCCATATCACTGTTAGCTTATTATTATTATATCGGTGTTTGTTTATGACCTGTTTTATATTGTTCCGTTGTGACAGGCTGTCAATGAGCAGCTAGCGGGTAAGAAGGACGAGGTGGCGGAGGCTATCAGAAACACCCAGGTCTTCCTGATGTCTAAACAGGCCAGCAAGTAAGTTTAATTCCCGCCGAACCCGCCGACCGCAAGCTGATGGCTGCATTGACCCTCTGACTGACCGAGGCAACTGTCTCCCAGGTTGTCCCCAGAAGAGCGCGCCCACATGACCTCCCAGTTGGAGGAGATGACCTCCACATACAACCGACTGTGCACCAGCGCCACTGCTCAGCTTCAACAGCTGGAGCAACAGCAGGCCAAAGAGGAACAGAGAAAGGTAGACGGGACTGAGGGGATGGAGGGAGGGAGGGAGCGAAGGATACGGGGCTGAGGGGAAAACAAGTGCTTAGGGAGATTAAATCCCTCTTCTTGCCAGATGCCAACGCGAGCTTCCGATGTCGCTACTCAAAGTGTGTCGCTCGCTGGTTGTGAAGTTGTTCCCGAGCTGGGCGTGTTTTTGTGTGAGCGAGAGCGCGTCGCATGTTGTGTGTTGCCCGTCACCGCGTGTGCCTTGTTTACTTTTCACCCATCATCGTCATCACCACCTTCCTCCCTCATACTGGATGTTTTCAACTCATCGGTTAGTTTAACATCCGTGTTGTGTAATAGCATGGCGTGACCGCTCCCTTACTTTCATCAACAGCTCGCTTGCACTCAGACATCACAGCACCATCGTCATCATCTACTGTCATGAAACACCTTTCCTAATCCATGACCCTTTAGTGGTGTAGCCGCACTTGCCGTCATAGTTGCACTAGCCGCACTAGCCATATTAGCCGCACTTGCCGTCATAGTTGCACTAGCCGCACTAGCCATATTAGCCGCACTTGCCGTCATAGTTGCACTAGCCGCACTAGCCATATTAGCCGCACTTGCCGTCATAGTTGCACTAGCCGCACTAGCCATATTAGCCGCACTTGCCGTCATAGTTGCACTAGCCGCACTAGCCATATTAGCCGCACTTGCCGTCATAGTTGCACTAGCCGCACTAGCCATATTAGCCGCACTTGCCGTAGCAGCAGCAATAGTAGTCACGCTTCTAGTTATCTATAGATACATTTTGATCGGTCTGCATTTTTTTCCCGGTTACCGTGGCGCCAGTAGGAAGCCCTTGTACCGTCGCCCATTCCAATGATCCGCATCACTTCCACTCATTCGTAGCCAGCCGACGGCACTCTAAGTTACTATGGTTCTGGTATTGTGTCGTCACGCTGGCCACAGACCTCACCGTGTGCTTCACCTATAGACCGTACAGAAGGCACCGTTCATGCAAATATACACATACCCATTGTCCAACCAGAGTCCATCTGCCACCCATACACATCTGTTCAAATGGGATTGGATGTGTGTGTGTGAGAGGGACGTTACCTGTACAGGTAGGATCTGTGAAATTTGTTTGTAGGGTGATTATGAATGTGTGTGTGTGTGGGCGTCTAATTTCCAGCCACAGGTCGTTATGAAAGGTGTGTGGTTTTATCTTTAGTTGTATACGCTTTAGAAGAATGCACCGAAACACTTGCCAGAGAAGAACGTCTGCTATTGTCGTTGTAGTGCGGACAACAGAGGTCACACCAGAGGTCATCTAAGCAAACACACACTTCACTGTTTGAGCATGATGAGTCCAGATCACAGTGTTTGCCAGCGTGTCTGATTGTGCGTGCGCGTCTGTCTGTGCTGTCTAATGCCATAATGTGTGAAATAATCAGCATTTTGCTTCAAACTCACTAACAGCTTCCAGAAGAGAATCATGGACAACCATCTCTGATCCCTAGATAGAGTCGTTTGGTCGAGTTCGTGTGATAAAAAATAATTAAACAGGCCGATAGACTGTAGTCCAACGTAACGACTGGCTCTGGTATATAACCCAAAGCCTTTAGCAGAGTTGTCAAACCGGTTCCATGAAGGGCCAAGTGACTACAGGTTTTTTGTCGCTCTCAACTTGAACTTGATTGATTAATTAGGTCACTAATTGGTTAGGTTCTACCTTCACCTGGTTGTTCAGGTCTGGACTGAACAACAAGGTGCAACCCTGCATCCACCAGGCCCTCCGTAGTACTGGTTTGACACCTGTTTCATATAGTGTCTATTATATTGTGACTACGTCAAACCGGTGACTGTCAGTCAGGGTAGTCAGGGATGGAAACGGGGTGTGGCACGCAGAATGATAACCGCCAGCTTCTCACCTGTCGCGCCTCAATCGGCCGAGCCGTCGGCCTGTGTGTGTGTGCGCGCATCACGGGACAGCCCGTACGGTGAGTAACGCCCGCTTTTCTCTCTTACCGTTGCTTCTGATTTCCGACCTGCCTCCGTAGAGCCTAGTGTCTTCTTCCGTCTCTCTGTATTTCTCTTTGATCTGTTGTTTTTCTTTCACTCCCGCCTGGAGGTTTGGAAGCCTTGTGTTTCTTGTTGCTAAGTTGCATGCTTATCAGGGCTATGTAGAGGTAACGAGGTAAGGGATGTTGTGATTGGATAACAGACTACTGTGGGTACAGGTGGGAACGCAAATCCAATCGTGTCATCTGAAATTGGCTTTTTATTTCTCCAAATTCATGTTGTAACTATTATGAATCTTGGGTTGGTGAAGGGAGTTTTTCCTCTTTCTGTAAACTTGTTGGGTATGTGGTTTTTCATAAATACACTAATTTGACTTCTAGGCCAAGAGTGCCATTAAGTTTAGTAATTAAATTGATATGTTTGTTTTTCTATACAGAGCCAAGCTGCTATTGGCGGAGTTATTGATCTGGGAACCATGCAAACGGTTTCAGTCTTCTACGCTGCGCAGCATGGGCTCATTGACCAGGACACATGCCATGTCCTGTTGGAGGCCCAGCTCATCATGGGTGGGCTGTTCCAGGCCGATTCCACAGTGAGCCTATCACTGGAGGAAGGCCTCAACTGTGGCCTTATTGACAGTCAACTCAGCCAATCTCTATCCGAGCTAGAGAGTACCTTAGATCTTGTTAACCAGTCAAAACAGGAGGGCCGGCAACTCCCAGTGGCTGCAGCCATGGAGGAGGGCCATATAAAAGAGGAGATGGGGCTGCGTATCCTGGAGCTGCAAATAAACACAGGAGGTTTGAGAAACATAGGAGGCAGAATTACATTGGATGCTGCTGAAGACACGGGCCTCCTGACACCAGGAGTTTACAGCAAGCTCAAGTCACGTGCCAGTCGGAGGGAGCTAATTGACCCCAACACAGCTGAGAAGCTCAATTTGGCCGAACTGCTGCAGCGCTGCATCCTCAGCGAAGACACGGGTCTGAATCTGCTCCCAGTGAAACAGCAGCCTGGAGGCACAGTCTGTCTCCGATCTGGCAGGAAGGTAGGCATCTTCCGTGCCATCCAAGAGGGCCTAATTGACAGGCAGGTTACGGTGAGATTACTGGAAGCCCAACTTTTCGCTGGTGGCATCGCTGATCCCCGTTCTGGGCATCGTCTGACTGTGGACGAGGCCGTGCGTCACAGTCTGATAGACCAGGACCTGGCCTGCGCTTTGCTGACCCGGCAGGTGCAGACTGGTGGGATTGTAGACCCTGTAAGTGGGGAGCGCCTTGGGATAGAGGACGCCATAAAGAAGGACCTCCTTTCGTCACGCCTGGCACTGATGGTGCTCGAGTCCCTTGGGAGCTTTATGGGCGTGCTTTTCCCAGAGTCTGGAGAAGTGTTGTCTGTTGCTGAGGCACTAGGACAAGGGGTGATCTCAGGAGAGCTGACTCGGAACATCCTGAGACAACGCCACATGATAGGCGCCCTCTACCTTCCAGAAACACCCAAGGTTGTGTCCCTGAACCAAGCTGAGGAGCTCCTTGAATCTGAAGTGGCTGAGATCCTGAAGGAGATTCAGATCCCAGACGTGAAACACGATACGAACGAATCAGATTCCATAATACTGAATTGTCGAAGCCGGGGCTCAACTGACTCATCACCACCTTCCTCCTCATCCCCTGCCTCTTCAGCTGGTTTCACCTGGTACCCTTCGGTCCTACAAGACATGGCCCCTGAGGAGCAGGCACATCATTGTCTGCTTTTCCACTTAATGACGCACAGCTATGTTGACGTTCATTCTGGGAAGCGTCTGGTGTTGCTCGATCCTGAACTGGTGGAACTTGTCAAGGCTGCTACCGGTCTGGTCAGTGTCGATCTTGTGCCCGGACTCGTCAAGGAAGAATTGACCATTACTTCAGAAAAGCGAAGGCGTGTGGAAGTAGTGTCTGATTTAAGTTTGGCGGCCAATCAGAAGATGAGTAATATCGGAGAGGTCCAGGAAACGACCATAAGATTTGGCTTATGTGAAGATGTTGTGAAAGGAAACAAGGTAGAAGCTGAGCAGCAAGAAAGAGATGCAACACTGCAGGCTGAGAAAACCGGAACCATGCAAATGAAACGTGTTGACCTTGAGTCATCCATAACAATAAGTGAAAAGGTAGATGGAAAGATACATGCAAAAGTTGAGGGTGAAAAGGATGAAATGGTATGTATAGAACATGCCCAGACCATAGCTGGAATACTTGAAAAGCACGAAACTACGCACAAGTCTGAAGAAGGTGTGGTAGAGATTGAATCAGAAGATGCCAAAGAGAGATGTTACAGGGGGACAAAGGAGAAGGACTTACTTGTAGAAGACATTGACCAATTACTTGAGGAGGATTCAGATATGTACTCATTAAAAGAGGCAGAGACTACTATGACAACACTGTCCTTAAAAGAGCCTGCTATTCTATTAGCAGAGAGCGCTGGAAGAAAGAGTGGTCCTGTGAGTGTTGGAGTTAAGCACGCTATGGAAGATGTTCAGAGGGTCACAGAGAAAATACCACCCAAGGATATACCGGCTACAGTGGTGAAGAGTGAGGAGAACGTTGAGTTGGAAAGGTTGTCATCAGAGCTTCAGCATGGGGGTCTGCTGACTGATGGAGGGCACCGGCTTCTCCCGGATGAAGCAGTTGTTCAGGGGGTGCTCCCTGGGCACACCGCAGTCAAGCTGATGGCCCATGCAGGTCTTTTTGGGGGCTTTTTGGATGTCAGGACAGGCGAACCCCTTAGCATTGATTATGTCGTGCAGGAGGGCATGCTTGACGAAGACCTGATGTGGAGTGTGCTGAAATCGGATAAGACTCTGGCGGGGGTAGTGGACGTCGAGAAGGGGAAGGTTTGTACCCTGAAGGATGCTGCTCAGGCAGGCCTGATTGACTCCCACACAGCTGCAAGGCTCCTAGAGGCCCAGGTTGTCTCAGGGGGAGTGGTTGATCTGCAAAGGGACAAGAAAGTGTCTGTTAACCTGGCGGCAAATCTGGGGCTGATTGAGGAAGACCAACGAGAGAGGCTCATTGCATTGGAGAAGTCATGCCGTGGGAAGGGCGCAGACCAAGCTGCATCTCTCACCAGAGTAACATTGCAGCTACAAATGGGTGGAGTTGTAGATCCACAGACTAAGACACCTGTTCCCTTGGAGCAAGCCCTTAAAAGAGGTTTGCTTGGACAGGAAGAAGCATATCAAGCTTTGTCCCAGCAAGTGGCTGATGGTGGCATCGTGCACCACAATTCTGGAGTTAGACTGTTAGTAGCCGATGCTTTGCGACGAGGTTTGGTAGGACATACCATGGCCTCAGACCTGGGGAAGTTGGAAAGAGCTTGTCAGGGTGAGGTAGCCTTCTCTTCAAACCCTGATGCCACCCTCCTCCGGGCATCCACAGGTGCTATTTTGGACCCTGAATCGAAGTGCAGACTTACATTGACAGAGGCTGTGTCCGATGGTCTACTTGACGAGAGCACGGCCAAGAAAGCAATGGTTTCTCTATGTGTAACACAAGGAGTGTTAGATCCACAGAGTGTTCAAATCGTGCCTTACTCAGCGCTTGTAAACCAATGCAAGATTGACATTGAGACTGGAAAGCGCTTCTTGGAAGTTAAGCAGTTCAAGGGAATCCAGGAAAAGCAAACGGGGGAAATGTTGAACCTTCCTCAAGCAATTGTATCTCAACAAGTTGATCCGGTCCCGGCGCTCAGAGTGTTACAAAGCCAGGCAGAAACTGGAGGGATCATCGATATTTCTGGCGGTGCTAGGCTGCCTCTGCCTGAAGCGGTTGAGAAAGGACTGGTGGGAGAACATATGGCCAGGCTTATTGCCACCAACCAGGTTCTGAAAGGGGGCATGCTTGACCCTTCTACAGGAAAGAGAGTGTCTAGCCTAAAGAAAGCTGTCAAACATGGGCTTATATCCAGAGAGATGGCAGATAAGATACGAGACAACGTCAGCTCTTCAGAACTACAAGGTGAAGATTTAGGTAGTTCAACGCCTGTCGCCTTGTCAAATGAGACCTGTAGTCCGCAAGTCACATCATTAAAGTTCAGTCCTGACAGCCAGGATAAAATAGTTAAATGCTCTGTAGGGATCACTTCATCCCCAAGTCCGGAAGAATATAACCCTTTAATAAACAAAGACAAAGAAGAGATGGAAAATGAACCGGCCTCGATGCAAAGGAATCCATCGAAAATTGTGTCAGACCAGTCAGTCACTTTGCTGGCTCAGTTTGCAAGCAATGCAGAGGAAGGGCTTCAGCAGACCCTCCAGGAGATGACGTCACAGCAGGGTGTTACTGTTAGACCACCAGAGCAATATAACGGGAACGTGTCTAAACCCGCTGGTGAAAGTAGTTCAGTCATGCAGCAGGTTCAGAAAGATGTGGGCAAGAAAACAGAGGCTCGTTTGTCAGGGACGTTTGGCAGAGAAGGTGGGTTTCGAGAGGGCAGTATTTACACATCTAGCCTAGTTGAGAGGGATGAAGTAAAGACAAACGAGGTAGAAGTCCGCAGTGAAGGTGTTGTGGAGCAAGGTAGAATTGAGGATGACATGGAGAGAAATATTGAGGCTAGAGATAGTGAGGACGTGTCACCACCCTCAAAGGATTCTGAAAGTAAAAAGAAAAAGAGAAGGAAAAATAAGAGGAAGTTAGTAGGGAATGAGAAAAAAACTGGAGTAAAAGTTGAAGGAAAAGCGGAAGCAGACTCGGACGCTAACGATCATGAGGTTCAGAAACAGGTTGTTGGGTTGATGGGTTATGTTACCCCACAGCAGAAAGGGGAGTCCCTTGTGGAAGGTGTTCAATTTGCAACCGGAGGTGCCGAGGCGCAGATTGTCAAAAGGTTTGCTGGAAAAGCAGTTAGTGTTAAAGAAATGGAAGGTTCCACACATCCACCAGGAACACTTACCATTGAGGCAGAGATAGATGGTAAAGAATACAATGTATTGGAGGAACGAAGACTGGCAGAGAATACAAACACATCTAAGATGCAAGAATCAGTAGATAAGGTTGGATCTGTGACAGAGGAGATGCTATTGAGCCACCAGAAAGCAAATGTTGAAGTTACAGAAACAAGGACCCAATTAGAAGAAACCTCTAAAAAGGTTAAACATGGAACAGAGAGACCATTCATCACTGACGAAGTAGATTCAGAAGAGAACATAACAAAGACTGTTCTCGACGACTTCGATAAAACATCTAAGATGCCGATAGCTTTAAAAAAGTTTAAATCTGCACTAGAGAGACCATCCATCCACGTTAGAGCAGATAGGAAAGAGACACAGGTTGCCTATGAAAGCGTAGCCAAAATGTATAACATACCAATAGCTTCTGCAACTGAGAAACCATCGATCCACCATAATACCAATTCTGCAGTGACTGTAACAAATGTTCTTCAAAAAAGCTTTGTGGAAACATCTAAGATACCCATAGCGTTAGAGAAAGTTGAAACTGTCACAGAGGAGAGACCATCTGTCCCTGACAGAGCAGATTCAGAAGAGACCGTAACAAAGGCTGTTCTCGATGGTTTAGACAAAACGTCTAAGATACCCATAGCATCAGAAAATATTAAAACGGTGACAGAGGAGAGACTATCCATCCATGACAGAGCAGATTCCAAAGAGACCACCACTAAGGCTGTCCTAGAAGGCTTTGACAAAATGTCTAAGATACCTGTATTTTCAGAGAAGGTTGAATGTATGACAGAGAGACCATCAATTCACCATAGTGCCGATTCTAAAATGACGGTTACAAAGGCTGCACGTGACAGTTTAGACAACATTTCTGATCTACCCATAGCATCAGAGAAAATAGAACCTGTGATAGAGAAGAGAACATCTGTCCCTGACAGAGTAGATTCAGAAGAAACCGTAACACAGGCTGTTCTGAAAGGCTTTGACAAAACTTCTAAAATACCTGTAGTTTCAGAGAAGAATGAACATCTGACAGGTGAGAGACCATCTGTCCCTGACAGAGCAGATTCAGAAGAGACTGTAAGTAAGGCTGTTCTAGAAGGCTTTGACAAAACTTATAAAATACCTGTAGCTTCAGAGACGATTGAACCTGTGACAGAGGAGAGACCATCTGTCCATGACAGAGCAGATTCAGAAGAAACCGTAACACAGGCTGTTCTGAAAGGCTTTGACAAAACTTATAAAATACCTGTAGCTTCAGAGAAGATTGAACATTTGACAGGGGAGAGACCATCTGTCCCTGAGAGAGCAGATTCAGAAGAGACCGTAACACGGGCTGTTCTGAAAGGCATTGACAAAACTTGTAAAATACCTGTAGCTTCAGAGAAGATTGAACCTGTGACAGAGGAGAGACCATCTGTCCATGACAGAGCAGATTCCGAAGAAACCGTAACACAGGCTGTTCTGAAAGGCTTCGACAAAACTTCCAAAATACCTGGAGCTTCAGAAAAGCTTAAATCTGTCACAGAGGAGAGACCATCTGTCCATGACAGAGCAGATTCAGAAGAGACCGTAACACAGGCTGTTCTGAAAGGCTTTGACAAAACTTCCAAAATACCTGTAGCTTCTGAAAAGTTTATACCTGTCACAGAGGAGAGACCAGATGAGACTGGCTGTTCTGAAAGGCATTGACAAAACTGTAAAATACCTGTAGCATCAGCCTGTGAGATCTGTCCATGACAGAGCAGATTCAGAAGAGACCGTAACACAGGCTGTTCTGAAAGGCTGACAAAACTTCTGTAGCTTCAGAGAAGCATATCTGTCACAAAACATCTGTCCAAAAGCAGATTCAGAAGAAACCTAACACAGGCTGTTCTGGAAGGCATCAAAATACCTGTAGCTTCAAAGAAAGTTGAACCTGTGACAGAGGAGAGACCATCTGTCCTTGATTCAGAAGAAACAGGCTGTTTTGAAAGGCTTTGAGATTCAGAAGACAGAGGAGAGACCATCTGTCCATGACAGAGCAGATTCAGAAGAGACAACACAGGCTGTTCTGCTGTTCCTGAAATTGAACCTGGACTCTTGACAAAGATTCAGAAGAAACCGTTGTTCTGATAAAATAAAATACCTGGAGCTTCAGAAAAGCTTCAGAGGAGAGACCATCTGTCCATGACAGAGCAGATTCAGAACCTGTGACAGAGCTTCTGAGTTTATACCTGTCACCCATCTGTCCATGACAGAGCAGATTCAGAAGAAACCGTAACACAGGCTGTTCTGGAAGGCTTTGACAAAACTTATAAAATACCTGTAGCTTCAGAGAAGATTGAACATTTGACAGGGGAGAGACCATCTGTCCCTGACAGAGCAGATTCAGAAGAAACCGTAACACGGGCTGTTCTGAAAGGCATTGACAAAACTTGTAAAATACCTGTAGCTTCAGAGAAGATTGAACCTGTAAAAGAGGAGAGACCATCTGTCCATGACAGAGCAGATTCAGAAGAAACCGTAACACAGGCTGTTCTGAAAGGCTTTGACAAAACTTCCAAAATATCTGGAGCTTCAGAAAAGTTTAAATCTGTCACAGAGGAGAGACCATCTGTCCATGACAGAGCAGATTCAGAAGAAACCGTAACACAGGCTGTTCTGAAAGGCTTTGACAAAACTTGTAAAATACCTGTAGCTTCAGAGAAGGTTGAACCTGTGACAGAGGAGAGACCATCTGTCCATGACAGAGCAGATTCAGAAGAAACCGTAACACAGGCTGTTCTGAAAGGCTTTGACAAAACTTCCAAAATACCTGGAGCTTCAGAAAAGTTTAAATCTGTCACAGAGGAGAGACCATCTGTCCATGACAGAGCAGATTCAGAAGAAACCGTAACACAGGCTGTTCTGAAAGGCTTTGACAAAACTTGTAAGATACCTGTAGCTTCGGAAAAGTTTGAATCTGGGACTGAGAGGCCATTGATTCATCATAGTGCAGATTCTGAAGTGACTGTTACAAGCACTGTTCTCGATAGTTTACACAAAAAGCCTGATCTACCCATAGCATCAGAGAAGATAGAACCTGTAACAGGGGAGAGACTATTCGTCCATGACAGAGCCGATTTGCAAGAGACCGTAACTAAGGCTGTGCTAGAGGGCTTTGACAAAACGTCTAAAATACCTGTAGCTTCAGAAAAAGTTGAACCTGTGACAGAGGAGAGACCATCTGTCTATGACCGAGCAGATTCAGAAGAGATCGTTACTAAGGCTGCTTTGGACAGTTTAGACAAAACGTCTAAGATACCCATTGGATCAGAGACGGTTAAACCTGTGACAGAGGAGAGACCATATGTCTATGACAGAGCAGATTCAGAAGAGACCATAACAAAGAGTGTCCAAGAAAGCATAGAGAAAACATCTAAAATACCTGTAACTTCAGAAAAGTTAGAACACCGGAGAAAGGAAAGTCCATCCGCCCACCATAAAGACAATTCTATAATAACTGTAACAAGAGCGGATCTCGTCTGCTTAGATAAAACATGTACGATGCCCACAGCTTCAGAAATGGTTACATCTGCTACAGAAGAGACTTTATCCAACCGAGATGGCAGTTTGAAGGATGAACAAAAAAGAGATTTAGAGAGGAGTGTTAGAGATCAGGTCGTGACCATTTCTCCACAGATTGGACAACAGGGAGGTATGGATAAAAAGGAGGTGGAATTCACCCAGAGAACCACCCGGCTATCCAGTGATAAAGAAGCCCTTTTACAAAAGGCAAAATCCAGTATTCATAGAAAGGTGTTTGGGCGTGGTGTTACTGAGAAGCAAGCTGCAGAGGAGATAGAGGTTCTGCGTCAGGCAGTGGGGAACAAGGAGAGTTTGGGGATTTCAGTGGAAGTTAAGACTTTGGAAAGTGCTTTTGTGGTTTCATCAGAAGAAAGTGAGGGTAAAAGAATAGTTCGAAAGGAAGAAGAAACAGGGCGCATTCCCCCTGATCATTCAAAGTTTCCTATAGCAAAGAAAGTAAAAAAGGCCTTGGCATACCAGGCTACAAAACAGGAGAATGTGGAGAAGACGCTCCAAGACCAGAATGAAGAAGTGACGGAGGATTCTGCATTTCAAACAGACCACCCCAAAGAGACCAAGCCAGGAAAGGAAGACAAGAAAAACAAAAAGACTATGATACCTAAAGTTGCAGAAAAAGTTGAGCGTGCGATAACTGAGAAATCATTCATCTTTAACAGAACGGATTCAGAAGTGACATCGACACCATTTGGTCTCGACGGCTCCGTCTTCGAAGAGGAGCACATGATGAAGACGCAGCTGGACAATCAGTCGGACATGTGTGCAACAAGGATACCAATTATTGATGATATTGCCTTTAGCATGAGTCCTGGAAGAGTTGACAGCAGTCAACAAACACCGCCCCACCCTGGTGCTTCAGACCAAACCGATGGACGTCTTGCAGAGACAACTAAGGCAGGCGTCGGTTCAGGTAGAAAAACTCATCCATATGGCACAGACAATGAAACAGTTGTCGGTAGCCCTGAGGACGATATCCAGCCAGATACCAATGCTGTGATTGACTCTGCCAACGCCTCCCATGACAAACCTGTATCCATGTCGAGTCCCCAGCCATTCAAGGCCTTTATCACTCCAGCTACCCAGACAGTTGAGTCCATAGAGGTAACCAACGCACATCCTGAGAAAGACACTGAGGAGGACAGGTCTTTTTGCGAAGAACCTGAAGTACTTGGCAAGAAAATTGAACAATCAGTAAGGAATATGCAAGAGGGGGCAATTACGGAACATTTAACCCAGCCAGCTAAATCCGCAGGCAAAGGGAAGAAGAAGAAAAAGAAACTGCAGGAAGAGCAGAAGGTACAGGAAGTACTAAAACCACAGTTGAAACTTGACAGTCAAACTGAAATTCGGTCTAATGATAAACAACGCCTTCAGGAATCCACAGAATCAGGACAGTCTTGCTCAGAAACGATTGAAATAGTTGAGTCTGTAACAACAGAGGTACTTGAATCGGATACAACGGAGAGCTGGGAAGCGGAGGAGGGACAAGTCCCTGAATTGAAGAAACAGAAAGAGAAGAGCCCGGCCAAGATGAAAAAGGTAAGCAGTTGATGAGTTTTAGATTGGAGGTAAAAATATATATTGTAATTGATAAGACTAATCTGTAATGCGCCTTTCAGATGCTAACGTGTTTTTCCTCGTTTCATTAGTCCTTGTTACTTCGCCAGAAATGCCTGGAACACGACCAGCAAATTGTGTCTCTGTTGTCTCTGGTGCGACACATCGAGGTTCGCCTCAAGCAGCAGCAACAGCAGTCGATCGGTCGCAGCCTATTTGCCCTCGATGACATCATCAAACAAACAGAGGCAAGAGATAGGGCATCTTTTTGAAAATGCGTGATCTCTGATGTCGCTACGATTTCAGTCGTGCGGTCTCCTATTAACCGAACTGCCCTGTTTCCTCAGACATTGGATTATGAACTCCGGGATTTAGAACCCCAAGTCACCAATGAGGTGGCAGCTGCCGGGCAACTGCTGGAGCCACGCCCACAAGAAGTCCCGCCTCAGCTGCTACTAGCTTTGGAGAAGGATGGGCGGAGCTTAACTCGAGGTTACGACACTGCCAGAGAGGTTTCTAGAGACATCTTGCAGACGCTGCGCACACACAGAGAGACGCATATGGTAATGATGCAGAACGTAGCACAGGATTAACAATTGGATATATGTCTTTATAGTGCTTAATAGTCACCTTTTGCTAATCAGTGCTGTTTTTTCCCCCCTAGGAGATATTGACTGGAGAACGGAAGTTACTAGAAGTTCGCTTTGCAGATCTTCATTCCTGGCTGAAAGAGACTGAGGAACAAATGTCAGGAATTGATGAGCAATCCCGGGGGGAAACTCTTGATCAGCTCACACAACGGCAACAGCTGTGCGAGGTTGGCAGAAACACCCCAACACTTTACGCTTCTGTTCAAGCCGCTTCACGTGAACTTTGCGTTGTCCAATTGAACCTAGTCAGATTCTGCTCTTTGGCTACTATCCAGGTATTCACCAGGTAACCTCTCCTTTCTTTTCTCCTCTTTAGGAGCTGCAGTCATCTCTCTCCGCCCACTCCGGTGACATCGACACCGTGGCATTTGACCTCCAGGTGTTCATCTCAGAGCGAGCTCAGGACCTGGCCCCCGAACAGAGCCGGAACTTCCTGGGGCAGCTCCAGCAGCTCCAGAAGGGCTTTCACCGAGCCACCGGCCAGGCCCGTGCCAAGGCGGACACGATATCTGCCCAGAGAGAGAAGATGGAGAGGCAGCGCCGAGTGAAAGAGAGAATTGAGGAAGAGAGAGATAGAGAAAAAGAGCGACAGAGCACCAGGGAAAGAGAGGTTTGCAAACCACTGGCTGTGTTGAACCGCTCCATTGGAGTGGTGGAGTGCACGTTTGATATACTTACAGAATGCATCGTCAGTACGTGCAACAATAACATGTTTTACCATATAACATTGGTGGTCATGCTGTCACTTCCTGTCATGTATGTTTTGTAACTCACAGCCCCATTGGCTTTTCATTAACAATTGCCCATGACGGCAGAATGTATTTTACTAATATCTGTCATAGTGGACTATTTGTATCACAACCCCCCACCAAATGACGACGTAAGATGTATCGCTCACATTAGATTGGCAAACAACTGCTGCTGTTACGGTAAAAGCTGAGCACTTTTGGATAGCGACTGATGTTTGTAGTCGTACCACTGGCTTCTATGCCAACTTTGTGTTTGCTCTTCTGCATGTCTCGTTGTGTAACACTTGTGTGTATTAACCCTCTGCGTTGCTTTTCCAGATTGCCACAGAAGGGAAGTCACTTGTGGCTCCACGGAAATGGCTTGAGATTAAAGTCCGAGAAGCCTTGCTGTATCTTGACTGCTTTCCTTTTTCCCCTCCTCACCCCTTGATCCGGGCAGGACGGAAAAAATGCATAATGTGGAAACACTGTCGGTTTCATGTTGTTTGTGTATTGCTGTTTTGGCTTGACTGACGCGTTTTTCTTCCTGTATCTGTATGTATCTGTCTGTATTGGTCTGTCTGGCTGCGTGTGATTTTTGGACACATCATGCTCAAAGCCTGGCCAAGTGTGTAGAATGGACACTGGAACGTTTAACCAAATACGAGTATGCACTTGATGGAAGTGTGCAAATAGGCTGGGAAGAAGGGGTGTGGATCCGGGCGACTTATTAGTAAAAGTGGATACAAGTCTGATCCACCATTATCCACTGGGCAGTTATCCTATTTGTTTAATAGTGAAACCGGCAATATTGCATTTCTCTATGTCTCATCTCCTGTGTCTCTCAGGAGCTGCAGCAACAGAAGGCAGAGTGCTCTCAGAAACTGGAAGGCCTCACCTTGTGGTTGGCTGGAGCTGCAAGCACGCTGGCCAATCAACGTGCGGGGGCGGAGTCAGAGGATGTGAACGCGCTGCAGCTGAAACAGAGGGAGCTAAAGGTGATGAACAATCAGGTTTCACATCTGTGTTTCAGGAAAGGAGACGTTGTTGTTCGTATGGTTCTATGTTCTATGGTTCTTTTTTTGGCTATATTATCTATTCAAACTAACTTCATGTAGAACATGGACATTTCTTGGTCACCCCAAATTTTTTAACGGTAGATATTGCGTTCAGTTTAATTTTCCCATAAACCCTCCATATCTGACCCTGTCTACGCATCTCAATCCCTTTTCCAGGACGTACAGAAGGACCTCCAGGCTAGAGGCGAGGCCGTGGCGCTGACCATCCGCTCAGTGGAGGAGTTCCTGGGGGAGCACGGCGACAGCCTGAGTCCTGAGGAGAGGGCCAACCTCCAGGGGGCGCTGTCCCGAATGAAGGCACAGTACAGCTCCTTGGGTGATGCAGCCCAGTCCTCCCTAGCCCAGCTGGACACAGCGATCAGTAGCACTGTCCAACAGAACGCACAGCGGGTGATGTGAAACGAGGCCTTGTGGCCCTTTTTTAATTAAGTCATTCATGATGTCCAAAGTCTATGGCTCTATTAACACAGGCAGTACAGTACAGATGTTTTTTTTATTTAATGCTGGCCCCTACATTGGGCCACTACATTGGGAACCCCTACATTAGGAACCCCTACATTGGGCCACTACATTGGGCCCCTACATTGGGCCACTACATTGGGAGCCCCTAAATTGGGCCCCTACATTAGGAACCCCTTGTCCTAACATGTTTTCTTGCTGTTCTCCCTCCAGGCGAAAGCCACAGAGGAGCTGCAGGAGACCCGTGGCCAAATCCACTCGTTGTTAGAGGAGCTCACCTCGCTGAACCAGCTTGTGGAGAGCGGCGCCAACACAACTGTCACTGACCACCCCTCCTCTGAATTGCCAGAGTTTGGTCTACAGTCCCACAACCACAGGCTCCAGGTCAGACATGTGTTTTGTTTTGCATAAGTCATCACGTATGGCTTTTTCAGTGTTATACTGTGGAACAAGGGATTTTTATTTTTGTAGACTCTGGTGACAACCTCTCTTACCTATTGGTCACCCCTGACTCTTTATGACCTCTGACGTTTGACCCCTTTGACCAGACGGAGCTTCAGCATCTCCAGGCCCAGCAGGACCAGCTGACCAAGGTGTCCCAGAATGCTCGCTCCCTCCTGGACCAGCCCGATTCGTCCGTGCCCGCCGAGGAGAAACGTCGCCTGCGGGAGCAGCTGGAGCAGCTGCAGACTCAGCACCAGGAGAAGCTCCAGGCCTGCCAGGAGAGGCTGAGGCGCTCGGAGGCCCTGAAAGACGAGCTTGCCAAGTTCCTCCAGGAGCACAGGGACCTGGGTACCTGGCTGGAACAGAGTGAGGGTGAGCTGCGTACCCTGGGGGAAGGAGAAACAGACGCACAAGGCCTGAAGGGGAGACTGGAGGAGCACAGAAAGGTAATTCCCTCACAACAGTGTCATGTGACAGTAGCAATATCCACTCAATTCTATGTGGGCGTAAACCCACCGTCATGATAACTACCTCCAATCTCTTTATATTAACCGGAGTGTCATTTGCTGGAGTCCATAATGCCAAGAATCACCATCACTGACAGCCAAGCCAGGCAATTCAACTGTACTGTATCTAACTGACGTGTGACCTGACATTGTGTTGTATTCCAGGTGGCCGAAGACGTGATCTGTCACAAAGCAGACCTGCGCTTCGTCTCCATCTCTGGTCAGAAGGTGCTGGACTCAGTCCAGGGGACTCTGGAGAGGGTAGGGGGTTCCGACCCGGCCCTGGAAGACACCAAGCAGCTGGTTAGTGACAAGCTGCAGGAGGCCAACCAGCGCTACACCGCTCTTCATGGCAAGGTGGGTCTCAAATAGAGGAGTCTATGTCTTACTGCGTATTCAAAAGATGAATGATGTGTGTTTGACTAATACACTTAGCAGTTAACGGTGCTACACCTGGGATTCTTTGGACTTTTTTTCGCCTGTAAATATACACAGATCACGATAATATATCTACAAAAGTATTGGATAAATTGTATTGTATTACTTAGAAACCTCGGTTGTGAATACGATATTGTTTGTGTATTTGCCCACTGATTTCACACTGGCATTTTGTTTCCAGATTGCAAAAATTCTAGCGTCTTAGTTGAATTTTTGTTTTTGAGAGAACCAAAACTGTATGGAATCATGTCATCATCCAAATTCATTAACCTAAACCACTAAATCAAAAGTAAAAAGTCAAGCGTTATTCTCCACTAGGTTACGGAACGGTGATGATTAGATTCATGTAATTTACCCGACTTCCATTTGGGGGAGACATCCCATATTTGGTCCAAATAAAGACGATATGTTTAGTTATATAGTTTATAGATGTACCTACTCTATGCACCTGCTCTATGCACCTGCTCTATGCACCTGCTCTATGCACCAGCTCTATGCACCTGCTCTATGCACCTACTCTATGCACCTACTCTATGCACCTACTCTATGCACCTGCTCTATGCACCTACTCTATGTACCTGCTCTATGCACCTGCTCTATGCACCTGCTCTATGCACCTGCTCTATGCACCTACTCTATGCACCTGCTCTATGCACCTGCTCTATGCACCTGCTCTATGCACCTGCTCTATGCACCTGCTCTATGCACCTGCTCTATGCACCTGCTCTATGCACCTGCTCTATGCACCTACTCTATGCACCTACTCTATGCACCTACTCTATGCACCTACTCTATGCACCTGCTCTATGCACCTGCTCTATGCACCTACTCTATGCACCTACTCTATGTACCTGCTCTATGCACCTGCTCTATGCACCTGCTCCATGCACCTGCTCTATGCACCTACTCTATGCACCTACTCTATATTGGTTACACCCCACACATCCAGTGTCTTGTTGGTCTTCATTGCTCTACACTTCCTCTCTCCTACTTCTACTTACTCTATCTACTTTATCTACTTACTTTATCTACTTACTTTATCTACTTTCTCTATCTACTTTCTCTATCTACTTTCTCTATCTACTTTCTCTATATTGGCTAAACCCCACACATCCAATGTCGTGTCGGTCTTCATTGCTCTACACTTCCTCTCTCTCCTTCCACAGTCGTCTGATCTGGGCGGCCGTCTGTCGGGTCTTTTGGACCGCTACCAGCAGTACCAGGACGAGGCTGTGTCACTCCACACGTGGCTCAGCACCCAGGAACAGAACCAGAGCGTAGCTGGACCCAGCGGAGAGAGCGACACGCAGACACTGCAGAACACACTGCGGGTCGTCCAGGTAGGAGGGAAACGAATGGCCCTTAGAAGGGAACTCACCGCAAATAACCGGACCAGAGGAAGCTGTTTATTCAACATTACAAGAGATTTAAGTCTTCCACAGAGAATAGCTGTCAGTTTTGAATAAATCCCTCTCTGTTCTGGTCAGTTGCTGCAGGACGAGCTGGTCGAGCGGTCGGTCCAGCTGGAGAAGGTCAAGAGGTCTGGCAGAGAGTTGACAGGCAGGCAGGAGTCTCCCGCTCTTAGAGCTGCAGAGATTGTCAGCACGGCAGGTAAAGTTCACAGCCCCGGCTGACGTTGTCCGGGTACATGGTCCCGTGTTTCATGGGTACAATTAGTGCTCTCTATTTTTTACACGCAAGTCATCTCTCGTCTCTCTCTTTCGGTCAGATGGTCTGGAGAAGAGGTTCAGCTCTTTGTCTGAGTCGGTGTCGGAACGGGCCGAGCAGCTTCAGACGACCGTGGCTCAGTCGGTCAGTGTCCAGGAGGGCCTGAAAGGGCTGCTGACCTGGCTGGATGGCTTACAGCTGACTCCCGGACCCATCCAGCCCACTGCCCAAGCTGTTCAGGATGCCCTCACCCAGAACCAGGTATATGACCAATCAGGGAGCCTTTAACGGGGCTGCTTTAACATCACAGTTCTAATGTTTACCTTATTTCCTACACCTACATGATCTGGATGATCATGCAATATGCCTGTTTTACACATATTCTGGTTTATTCGCTGTTGTTTGTTCCCTTCACTTGTCCCAACGCTGTCTTTCCTCTGTTCCAGAAACTCCGTCAGGAGCTGCTGTCCCGGCAGGGCAGCGTTGAGGCCACGCGAGACTCCGTCAGCAAGCTGCTGCAGAGCTCCGACCCGTCGACGACCTCTGGCCTCCAGGTGTCATTGGACAGCCTGACCCGGTGCTACTCCGCGGCCCAGGCCAAGCAAGCCGAGATCGAGGCTGAGCTCCGGGGCCTTCTGCCCAAGCTGGAGAGCTTCGAGAGACTGAGTACGGACCTTGGGGCTTTCGCCCAGACCCGTCTGCGGTCAGTGTGCCCAGCGGGGCAACCCGACCGCAGTGTGGAAGACTACAGACAGACCATCGAGGTGAGTGGGAGCAACCGGTCCCAAACGGATCTCATGGCCTTTTATCATAAGTCTGGGAGAGTTGATGTGGATTTGTGAAGTTTCTAACGAACGAGTCAAACAGCACAGTGGTTTGCTATTAGAGCATGCCAACAGCCAATCGCCTCCCGGTCTGCACCGGAGTGGGAGGCGGTTAAGCGTTACTCTTCTCTGGGTTCTGTCAAATTGTATTTGATGACTTACTGGCAGAGTTGTGCTTAAACTGATGAGAATCAGAATCACAAAGTGATTTATCCGCCAAGTTCGTTTGGACGAACAAGATATGTTTATCTTGACCATTTTTTGCAGCATTAAGTCACACTTTGAAGGACAAATAGAAACAATATAAGCAAGAGAGACCATGCCAAGCTAAGTATAAGAATATATACAGTGTTTAAATACAATTTACTTGGATTGTGCAAATGTGCTCTAACTCTGGTTAGAGTTCAGATGACCTGTAGAGATTTCGAGATGTACGAAGAGCAATACGAACAAGGCAAACAGGATAGACCCTGAATAGCTAGAATATGGAACATATCAATACAATATGTATCACATGAATGTGCAAATGTGTAATGATTATTTAGAGTTCAGGTGTCCTTTGAAGAATGTAACTGACCCTGTACTGCAGAGGGTGGTTAAATCTACGAGAATATAGGTGACAGGATGAGGACAGTTTAGTGCCGACGTGAATTCCTTAGGCTTACTGCTGCGGGGAAGAAACAGTTTTTGTGGCGAGAGGTTTCGCTCTTGATGGTCTTGATGTCCGTTGCCCGGGTGTGAGGGGTCCGCCTCGATCTTTGCAGCCCAACTGGCGATATGTCCTTGAGAGTAGCTGCAGCACAACAAGGTGATGGAGGAGGTCAGGATGGATTCGATGATGCCTATATAAGTGTTAGTCATCAAAGTCATTGGCAGTCATTGATGTTAACCTAGCGAGTGAGACAACTACACAACCCAGTAATACGTATTAGATGCATAGACAGTACTAGAATCAAGAAAGATTCGCACCAACCTTGCTTCCCATGTATATTTGTATATATTCATAATATCCATCCTACAGGAGGTGAGAGCGGAGCTGGAGCAAGAGGCGTGTCAACTGAAATCCTTCAGCCAGTTAGGAACAGACCTCAGCCAAGCCAAGGCCCTGGCCAACACACAGAGCATACTGGATAACGTCAGAGAGGCGTCCGAGAGTTTCGCCCGACTAGAATCCAACATCAACGACAGGTAAAAATGCAAAGTATTACAAACGAATATAATAATATAATACAAAAGGAAAGTATTTGAGTACACGACGTAGAAGAACCCAATGCCATAAGGAAAGCATTTGAGTACACGTAGAAGAACCCAATACATAAGGAAAGCATTTGAGTACACGCAGAAGAACCCAATACAAAAGGAAAGCATTCGAGTACAGGCAGAAGAACCCAATACAAAAGGAAAGCATTCGAGTACACGTAGAAGCCAATAAAAAAGGTTCCTAATAGATTTCACACATGTAGAACATTCAATGTCACCGCATTCAAAATGAATGGAAGGTCCCTATGTGCATTTAGGCTTGTAGTGCAGCTGCAACCCCACTAGGGGGAGATAGACACAACCTGATAACACCACACTGTATATGGTCACGTTACACACACTGTCAATAGTCTGGGGTATTACCCTTATGTCAGTTCTGTTCACACTAATGCCATATATGGAAGCCCGCTCCCAAAACAAGTTGAGGCACATTTCCACATGCAAACACAAGTCCACCCGTGATTGTTTTAGCCACACCAGGGATGCCTGTAATTCACACGGAGATATGTGACAGGCTATAACGTGTCTGTTTTTCATTCTTCCCTGACAGTGCGCTGCTTTCGAGCCGCCCACGCCCCCGCGGTTCTGTTTCCACGCCAGGCTTTTTATTAATACCATCGGGCTGTCTGCTCGTCTACCAAACGTTAGCGAACGCTCTGATACTGGACTCGTATATGTAGCTATAGGGATTTGGCCTGTGCAGAGCGTCTTCCTGAACAGTAGCCCTGTGACAGTCATGACCTCTCATGTGACCCAACAGTGGTCTGGGTGGACAGCGTTCACTGATTGGGCTGGCGTGAACGTGGTCGACGCTTATCCTAAAATAAGCCTTTGGGTAATAGTGGTCTCAGTTTATTTGCTATTTGTCCGTCATGTAAGAGACTCTCACTTGCCCAGACGGGTAGCGGCACTTAAGCGACACACACTTTTAAGTCCGTTGTTTTGTCTGCGGTCAGTGCAATGTTTTCAAAGCGTCTGCCACGGGCCAGACCAAACACAGACCAAACACTAAGCAGAGGTCAAGGTTTATCTGACTAAAGCCACAGATGGACATGGAGCCAGCACGCCTGTTGGATGTTTAAATCTGAAGCACCAGGTCATCATTTCTACTTGGTTCTAGTTCGTCTTCGTGTCACTACCCTCCCATCAACATAACATAAGCGTCTGGGCTTTCTAGGGTTTAGTTAAAACATGGATTTGCCTCCGCTTTAGGCGAACACTAGAAGGATAATGGAACAGCATTGACTGCCAACCCTTAATAGCACTCTGCTTCCGTTTTGCTGAATGTTCTTCTGTTTTCTGAGGTGTGTGGTGACGATTTATTTCAAATGTGCTCTGTTTCACCTGTGTTTCTTTATTTCCCTCTGCTCTGCTCTTGTTCTCACCTCTCCCGTCTCGCTCCTTCTCTGCAGGTACACCACCATCCAGAGTTGTGAGCAGAGGTTGGGCCAGTTCCGCTCTCTCTCTGGCGCCCTCCTCAGGTGGCTCCAGGCGACGCAGGAGCAGCTGCCTCTCAAGGAGCCCAACCTCAATACAGAGGCCCTGCGGAGGAGAGTACAGCAGCTCACGGTGTGTTTGGCTGTCTGTGTGTGTGTGTGTGTGTGTGTGTTAGTCCGTCTCTGTGTGTGTGTGTCTGTCTCTGTATGTTTGTCTGTCTGTGTGTGTCTGTGTGTGTGTCTCTGTGTGTGTGTGTCTGTTAGTCCATCTCTGTATGTTTGTCTGTCTGTGTGTGTGTGTGTGTGTGTGTGTGTGTGTGTCTCTGTGTGTGTGTGTGTGTGTGTGTGTGTGTGCGTGTGTCTGTCTCTGTGTGTGTGTCTGTCTCTGTGTGTGTGTGTGTGTGTGTGTGTGTGTGTCTGTCTCTGTGTGTGTGTGTGTGTCTGTCTCGGTGTGTGTGTGTGTGTGTGTGTGTGTGTGTCTGTCTGTGTGTGTGTGTGTGTGTCTCTGTGTGTGTGTGTCTGTGTGTGTGTCTGTTAGTCCGTCTCTGTGTGTGTGTGTCTGTCTGTCTCTGTCTGTGTGTGTGTGTGTGTGTGTGTGTGTGTGTTTGTTTCTGTGTGTTTGTCTGTCTCTGTGTGTTTGTCTGTCTCTGTGTGTTTGTCTGTCTCTGTGTCTCTGTGTGTTTGTGTGTGTGTTTGTGTTTGTCTGCCTCTGTGTGTGTGTGTGTCTTTCTCTGTGTGTGTGCGTGTGTCTGTGTGTTTGTCTGTCTCTGTTTGTGTGTCTGTCTCTGTGTGTTTGTCTGTCTCTGTGTGTTTGTCTGTCTATGTGTGTTTGTCTGTCTCTGTCTGTGTGCCTGTCTCTGTGTGTGTGTCTGTCTCTGTGTGTCTGTCTCTGTGTGTCTGTCTCTGTGTGTCTGTCTCTGTGTGTCTGTCTCTGTGTGTCTGTCTCTGTGTGTCTGTCTCTGTGTGTCTGTCTCTGTGTGTCTGTCTCTGTGTGTCTGTCTCTGTGTGTCTGTCTCTGTGTGTCTGTCTCTGTGTGTCTGTCTCTGTGTGTCTGTCTCTGTGTGTGGGTTTCTCTCTCTGTGTGTGTTTCTCTCTCTGTGTGTCTGTCTCTGTGTGTGTGTGTGTCTGTCTCTGTGTGTGTGTGTGTCTGTCTCTGTGTGTGTGTGTGTCTGTCTCTGTGTGTGTGTGTGTCTGTCTCTGTGTGTGTGTGTGTGTGTGTGTGTGTGTGTGTGTGTGTGTCTGTCTGTCTGTGTGTGTGTCTGTGTGTCTGTGTCTGTGTGTCTGTGTGTCTGTCTGTGTGTGTCTGTCTGTGTGTGTGTCTGTTTGTCTGTCTCTGTGTGTGTGTCTGTCTCTGAATGTTTGTCTGTCTCTGTGTGTGTGTCTGTCCAATTTATCTTTGTCATCGCTAAAGGCATTTCTACATTTAAGGCTGTATTATATTATATATCTGTGTGATTGTTTTATTGAGGAGTTTTCTTTCGCTGTATTTATTACCTCAGGACTTACTAAGCGACTGGGAGACTGAGGGGGTACGGGTCCAGGAGCTCAACAAGACCGGAGGCAAACTAGAGACCGTCATCATCAACATCACGGCCCCCCAGGCCAAAACAGGTAAGGGGACCAGCATTAACGCGAAGGAACAGGAAATGCTTTCAGTGTAAAACGACCACCTACCAAACCTCTGCATATTATCTGCAGTATACCTCAGTCTGTTCGTGTCTGCATGCTAACCGTCGCTAACGTAGCGACTCACATTCGCGTACACGAAGGCGTCGCCACGTAGAAATGGACCGCATGCTCTTATCAGCGTACGGTCGTGGACCTGCATGCCTGTGTCTGTATCAGTGTTAGTTGTCTGAGTGCTGTGTGTGTGTGTGTGTGTGTGTGTGTCTCTCTCAGGTGTCACCCAGGTCAATGGCGCAGGCAACCCCGGCAGTGTCAATGGCATTCACACATGCAAAGGTGAGCTCACCTCTAACCCTTGACCTTTCCCTTCTCGGAGGACTTTTAGCAGCTCCCTCCCGGAGACGCCCGCTGCTTTTCTGGTTGTTGTCTTCCGTCCATATGCTTGTTGTCTGTGCTGCAGCAGCGTTTCAAACGTTCCAAGAGCTTGGTGCCAGTGCTCACAGTGTTTTATACTCGATAAAAAGGCTACGGCCTCTGCATCTGCGGAACGAACTGCTGTGTACAAAATTACCTTTCAATGCGATTGAGAAATCCTCGCTCTCTCGTCAGACCTGACCGAGCTGCAGGTCGCTGTGGCCGAGGTGAACGGTCGTTACGAGGAGCTTGGCGGGGAGCTGAAGGACAGACAGGGGCGCCAGGAGGCCTCTCTGGTGCTGAGACAGACGGCCAGCCGGGGTACCGAGGAGCTCAGCCGCTGGCTGGGGGAGCGGGAGAACAGCCTGCACCTGGGCCAAACCACCGCCTCCCCCTCCAAGCCTGAGGTGGCACGCGCCCAGGCCAAGGAGAACAAGGTGGGAGCCGGGAATCGCTTCAAACCACTGTTGAGCTTTGGGTCACACTTCGTAAAAATGAAACTTTCACCTGGTTCTGCAAATGGTTACTCATTGGGTATTTCGTAGCCGACATGCCGTTACAATGGTTTGTATTCTCTACCTTAGGCCTTACTGACTGAGCTGGCTGAGCATTCTGGGAAGGTGGTGGAGCTGAAGAGCACCCTGCAGAAGCTGATCGCTGACAACCCAGATTCCCCGGAGGCTGACACCTGGAGACAGCAGCTCAATGAGATCGGTGAGTGATCCTGGGAAATGGAAAAAAGGTCAGACACATTATAAATAGATGTATGAATATAAATAAAGCCTGGTTAAATTAACAATCGCCTTGCTTGCCAGCTGACATTGCTAGCCAAGAACAAAATAAATAGCCATATCTCATATTGTTTTTGGTCTTCAGTGGTGAGAGAAAAATAACCTGTCATATCCGATATCACCTTTTAGGGTGACACAACTTTACTCAGTTCTTCATTTACAATTAAATATGTGCTTATGTTCTAATGTTGCTGTTTTCTCCAAACTGGGTAATTAATTTATTGTATATTTTAGATAGATAGGCCTATACAATTGAAAATGCAGGGCCTAGAGACTAAAGTGTCACGACGGGAACTAATCAAAACAGTTCCCCCCTTTTGCGAATAATGGACCTTTCCCAACTGTCAAACGTTTTGAAAGTTGTTGAGTCATGATACGCGATGTTCACTTATGCGAATGAGAAGAGTCCCTGAGAAGACAACCTAATAAAACTAACTTTGAGGGCGTGTGAGGTAAGAAACAAGATTAGGCATTAAGCTGAAATGTGATTCTCCAAACGATGAAATAATACAATAGTGTTCTATTTAATTCCGTATGTGGGAGGAAAATATCAATATTACATGAAATATTCGAGGAATCTGTCTATGACACGGATATTAAAACTACTTCAAATACTTCATATTCTCCCGTAAACCTTGTATAGTCCAAAACATTAAGGATTGGATCACGACACAGCTTCTGTCTCCACATCCCGTGTTTCAAAGCCCTGTGGATCTCAGACCGACTCTGTCTGCTGGAAGCTCCGTGCATCAGTGCATGAGTCAGGACTTGTAAAGAAAATGGCTGCCTTTTTCCTGATCAGTTTTTTTTGCATTGACTGTGTGTTATAATATGTCTACAAATAATCAGAATGATTATTAACAATTTTGCTGAGTCACTGGTGTAATTATTAAAATGTTTAATTGATTGTAAGTATACAGTAAATATATACTGTGTGTATACAAATATATCTTCAAATATATGCTGTACTTAATGTTGCTACGCTTACTTCATATTTCTTGAGACTCCCGCTGGGCGAGGGCCAATGAGACGGCAGCACAGAGGCAGGCGGAGCTGGAGAACTGTGCTGATAGGCTGGGCAGCTTTGCCACAGCTGCCAGTCAGCTGGGACCATGGCTCAGAGAGAAAGAACTGATGATGAGCGTTCTGGGCCCGTTGAGCATCGACCCGAACATGCTGAACACTCAGAAACAGCAAGTGCAGGTGTGTAGAGCACGTTGACCTGAACACACACATGTGCAGGTGTGTAGAGCACGTTGACCTGAACACACACAGGTGCAGGTGTGTAGAGCACGTTGACCTGAACACACACATGTGCAGCTGTGTAGAGCACGTTGACCTGAACACACACAGGTGCAGGTGTGTAGAGCACGTTGACCTGAACACACACATGTGCAGCTGTGTAGAGCACGTTGACCTGCAGCTGAACACACACACAGGTGCAGCTGTGTTGACCTGAACACACATTGACCTGAACACACACAGGTGCAGGCGTGTAGAGCACGTTGACCTGAACACACACATGTGCAGCTGTGTAGAGCACGTTGACCTGAACACACACAGGTGCAGGTGTGTAGAGCACGTTGACCTGAACACACACATGGTGCAGGTGAACACACACAGGTGCAGGCGTAGAGCATGTTGACCTGAACACACACATGTGCAGCTGTGTAGAGCACATTGACCTGAACACACACAGGTGCAGGCGTGTAGAGCACGTTGACCTGAACACACGCAGGTGCAGCTGTGTAGAGCACGTTGACCTGAACACACACAGGTGCAGGTGTGTAGAGCACGTTGACCTGAACACACACAGGTGCAGGTGTGTAGAGCACGTTGACCTGAACACACACAGGTGCAGGCGTGTAGAGCACGTTGACCTGAACACACACAGGTGCAGGCGTGTAGAGCACGTTGACCTGAACACACACATGTGCAGCTGTGTAGAGCACATTGACCTGAACACACACAGGTGCAGGTGTGTAGAGCACGTTGACCTGAACACACACATGTGCAGCTGTGTAGAGCACCTTGACCTGAACACACGCAGGTGCAGCTGTGTAGAGCACGTTGACCTGAACACACACAGGTGCAGGTGTGTAGAGCATGTTGACCTGAACACACACAGGTGCAGGTGTGTAGAGCACGTTGACCTGAACACACACAGGAGCAGGTGTGTAGAGCACGTTGACCTGAACACACACATGAATAGTGTCAGGTGTGTAGAGCACATTGACCTGAACACACGCATGAATAGTGTCAGGTGTGTAGAGCACCTGAACACACGCTTAACACGATGAATGTCCCAACAGTATGGAGTGAAATCCGTGCCAGTGCGTTATTTGATTGGCTGTGATGGTTGTCAGAGCTGGTCCCACCCTCTTTTGACGGATACACAAAACTTTTGTACAAGTACACGAATCTTCTATTGCAAGTACACAAATATTTTTCTGCAAGTACACGAATCCTCGTTACAAGTACACAAATATTTTTTTACAAGTACACAAATCATTTCTGCAAGTACACAAAACGACATACAACAGAGAACAGGCCAAAGCTCGTGTTTAGTTCTGTATGTGGGAGGAAAATAATAATAAATTTTTTTTATCTATCTATTACAGTTCATGCTGCGTGAGTTTGAGACCCGACGGCCCCAGTTTGACCAACTCTCCCAGGCTGCCGAGGGTATCCTCTCCCCGTGCGGTGACTCCCCGCAGGAGGTCAAGGACCTAGAGGAGGTCAGGTCTGACCTGTCCTCCATCACACAGCAGTGGGACGACCTCACCCAGCGTCTGTCCCAGCGCTCGGAACACATCGACCAGGCCCAGGGAACCAGCGAGCGCTACCAGGCCCTGCTCAAGAACCTTTCTGCTAGCATCGAGGCGCTAGGCGAGCGGCTAGACAGCCAGGCCTCGCTCAGCGCCCAGCCTGAGGCACTGAAAACCCGTCTCCAGGTGACTGGCGAGATCCGCGCCGAGCTGGAGCAGAGAAGGGAGGAGCTGGATGAGGCGGAGAAGCTGTGCCGGGAACTCAGCACCGTTGTGGTGGAACCGTACCTCAGAGAGGAGCTGAAGAAGAGGCTGGAAAGTGTTAGCGGACCGCTGAGGAGCCTGGAGGAAAGAGCCGGTGGGGCTTCTGTTTTTCTACTGATTTCATGTTAATTTTTTCTGCATGGATTCAATGAATTGTTGTCAGGGTGGTAGTTTGGGGTGGGCGTTCCATCCAGAGAGCTGTTTTATCTGGCTGGATGTTATTTGGAAACTAAAAAACTGTAATCTTTTTGTCCTTTCCTTCAGCGGACGGACTTTCGCAGCTCCAAGCCGCTCTCTCCAGCACCCAACAGTTCCAGCAGATGTTCGAGGAGTTGCGGAGCTGGTTGGACAACCAGGGCAGTGAGAGACACTCTCCTGCTGACGCCCTTCCCTGTCAGCCGGACGCTCTACGCACTCTTCTAGCCCAGCAAGACGAGCTCCAGCGCCGGGTGGCAAGTCAGCGGGGCCCCTACGAGCTTATTCAGGCCGAGGGGGCGACGCTGCTTGCGTCGCTGCCCTCTGGCGGTCAAGAAAAATCTGCCTTACAGTCTAGGCTTGATACCTTACGCCAGGACTGGGAAGCACTCAACCATCATATCACGGAGCACCAGAACTGCCTGAAATCCACCCTGACCAAAGCAGAGTGTTTCCAGCAGCAACGCTCTGAGCTAATGCCTTGGGTGGCGGAGTGCGAAGAGCGGGAGGGGAACATCCGGCCCTCCCTGGATTCCGCAGCCTTAGAAGAGGCTGGGCAGATGGCCAGGCAGCTGGGGATGGACTTAGAGCGACGTCGCCCCCTCCTGGAAACTTTAAATGCAGCGGCCGACCAACTTTTAGAACAGTGCCGTGTCGGAGACGAAGAGGTACGCGACGAGAAAGCTCAGCTCAACCGACGAGTCGACGGGCTCTCGGAAAAGCTCCAGAACCGCGTTGCCCAGCTCGAAGAGCTGTCAGGTCGACTCAAGGAGTTCGAGGACGGACGCCAGGCGGTGCAGAGGAGACTGGAGGCTGCGCGACATCAAGTGGAGGTCCAGGAGGCGCTGGGCCCGCAGGCGTGCAGCAACAAGAGCCTGGAGAGGCTGAGGAGCCAGCAGGAGGCGCTACACTCACTGCAGCCGCAGGTGTCCTACCTTAGGGACCTGGCCCAGGGCCTGGTGCAGGACACACCCCCTACAGCAGGGGGCGACAGAGACGGGGTGCAGAAGCTGGAGCAGCAGGCCCGAGGCACAGAAAAGGAGTATGGAGAAGTTAGCGAAAAAGTGAGAAGTTTGATAATTCATTTATTCAACTATTTGGACAGAATTAATAGAAATGTGTATGACTTAGCCGACTGGCTAATTGTTAAACATTAAGAAAAGCATCATACACGCTTTAATATTACTAACAGAATCATATTCCTGTTGTCCACCGACCTTAAGACAATAGAAGGAACCTCACAAAAAGGTACCTTTATATAAAATATAATGTTGTTGGGTACAATAGTGGTGATTCATTAATGCTCAATACGTTTCCTGCTTTTATTTTGAAACAGATTATTGGGTTGTATTTCACATGGACACACAGATAGGTAGCCATCGTCGCACCCGGGAGAGTGGCAGTTTTTTTTTTAAGAGCGCTATTTTTAGCCCGGGTTCATTCGGTGAGAGTGTCTAAGGCATCTGGTGTGAGTGAACATGTCTATATGTGTGTTGTGTCTGCATGTTTCTAACCTAACTGTATGATGGGGTGGTTCAATCAGAAACTGTTGACTAAGGGGTTCCAATTTATCCTGTCTCTATTTTAAACAGTGCAATTTATTGGTTAAAGTGTTAGGTTTAGGGCCTCCCCTCAGAAGTTACAGTTGGGGTTTGGTATCACTGGTAAGGCATTTGGGATAGGTTAAGTTTAGGCATACATATTTGGTCGAGGTTAGGGGTAAGTGTAATGGTTTGTATGAGGAAAAGTAGGATTGATTTAACGATGAGCTTTGGTGTCCCCATTCATATAGGTGCATAAACGAGTGTGTGAGTTGAGAGAGAGCAGAACATTTTCTATCTGACATGGCGGTTCAAATGATCTGCGTTTCAGTGATCTTATATGGTCATTGTACAGATAGAATATTTCATAACATTTATTCACTTTACTGAAATGTAAACTGCCGGATAGAGCGTTGTTACATTATCTGTCTGTCAACTCGGCCTTATAAGGTTACATGAATGGTTAAAGGTTTCGCTAACAAATCAATATGCTTTTAATCATCCTTTGCATCAAGACATTACATTTGATCACCGCTAATTCAATTGGACCTATTTGATTAATTTCTAAGCTAAATGTATTGCTTTCCTACCATTTTTTTTTTCGTTGCAAAAGCTTGTCGTCAAAACAGCGAGCGTCTGAAATACATGAGTCAGCGTTTTAACCCACCCTGACAGAGCCCAGCCCAATTACTACGTCAGACCAAGCCGGCACATTAATTTTCTACAATTCAATTTAGCAACTGATGCGTTCTCCTCAGGGACCAATTTAGAGAACCATAGTTAGATTACATCGAACCACGGTCCTTTTCAGTGGACCCAGCCGTAGATGCACTTACGGAGAAGACTGTATATCTGAACATATTTTGGTTGTTTGTATTTCTTCAGATTGAACAGTGCTGTTCCGCCCTGGAGACCCGTTTACAGGGCGTGGGCGAGGTCCAGTCGTCGGTGCGTGACCTCTTCTCCCGCCTGGCCGACCTGGACGACGAGCTGGACTCGCTGAGCCCGGTGGGCCGCGACGCCGACTCTCTGGCCTCGCAGGCCGATGCCGTCCGCGCCTTCCTGGCCCGTCTGGCCACGCTGAGGATGGAGCTGGACGGTCACGGCGGCGACTGCGCCACCATGCTGCGCCGGGAGGGCTCGTCCCACGATCTCCTCGCGCTCAGGAGGGAGACGGAGGCCCTGAGCCGACAAGCCGGGAAGCTGTCCGAGAGGGGCCAGGCCAGACTGGGCCAGATCGAGGTCGCCGCCGAGAAGGTCGGCGAGTTCTACGCCCGGGTGGCGGAGCTGCAAGGGCTGCTGGGACGGGCGGAGGAGGGGCTGAACGCGCAGGGCGTGGTGGGCACGGAGGTGGAGACCATCAAGCAGCAGCTACACGAGTTCAAGGTAAGACCCAGGTTAATGTTTCCGGTTTGGCTCATGAATGTGCGTCAGCGGTGTTGGTATGAACCAGAGCAGATATTCTGTGTTCCTGTCAGAAGTGGAGCGGCGGCCATTTTGTGTCAACAACAGCCATGGAGGCATTCAGTTTCTGTAATATGTGTTTTGTTTGTGTTTTGCTGCCATGCGATATCTTTGGGATTTCTATCGTCAGAGCTTGGATAACGGTTGACTGGATAAAGCCAGCTATGGTGTTGCTGGAGTGCAGCTTTTTTAAAGAGTGATGCCAAAATGTCTTGGGTGCCCGAGTCAATATACAGTGAGACAAAAAGGTTTTTTGACACCTTAGAGAATGGAGAAATAGTTTCCTAACAACACACTCCATAGTGGTATCTAGCCACAAACTACCATTTGGGAAACATTGGATAAAGCTGTTAGAAATGAGTCCAACAGGGGTTCAGTTGAAACTGACATCTTATTTTATGTTATTTAAGTAAGTGTTCTGGCAGCCATTTTGTCAGACACTTTTCAGCTAGATACTGACATAAAAAAGAAATAATAAAAATAGAACTAGATGTTTTAACACTGACATTGTTGAAAGCATTCAGTTACAAAAGTCCAATTGTTGGGAGAGTTCTGGGGAAAGTACTTAACCCTTCTTGGCCGTTGGCCTTTGTGGACTAGACTAAAGCTCTTAGGGGTGTAGTTGTTTTTCCTTCAGTCTGAGGCACTACGTCTAACCTTGACTACGTGAAGAGTCAAGTCCGACTTCAGATGCTGCTTCTCAGGGTTTTCTGGGCGGCGTTTCTTCGACAGCGCAGCACGCTACTGTTGTCAGATGGCCGGGCGTCGTGACGACGGTGTGACCACACCCCCTCGTCCTTCTCAGGCTCTCGGTTGTATCGTATTTATAGAGGGATGACGGGTCATGTCTCTTTCTCTCCCAGTCTTTCTTTAAGTCCCTGGGGAGCAGTGGGCGAGAGGTATTTGGGTATTATAGGGGGGGCTGGCCAAGTGCCCTGTGTGAGTCTGTACACGCGCGAGATAGCGGGTGGAGACATGACACCTTCAGAGTTGCACCCATTCAAGAGGCGCCCGTACCGAATTACTCGCCTCAAAAACATGACGAAGGTCCTTTGCACTCCCCCCCCCAGGCCGCCCGCTGCTCAGGCGCCGGGCTCTCGGACCTCGTTAGGGCCTGTCGCCGCCATGATGGACCCCAGGGCCAAGTCTGACACGGGCGCAAATCACACGGCGTTCGTTTTTCCCCCCCGTTTCCGCGCTCTCTCCTCAGCCGTCTGAGATTCCCGGACAGTTCTCCCAGCCAACGAGGAGTCGGCCAAGTCCCTTCGCCTCACGGCGGGAATCAGCGGTTGAGCGTTCCGTAGGAGTTGGCCTTCGGAATTTGCTGTGTCCTCCTCCATCGGAATGTGTTAGTGAATGAGGCCTCTCCATTGTACCACGGCTTTCCATCGGTTTCCAATCATCGTGAAATGTTATTGCCGTTTTTCATCCGGAGCGCGGCAACGCAGGCAGCTAATTCCGTCTGAGGCCATTACTCTTATGTAGATGTTTGCCTGTCTTCTGTCATGCGTCATCGGCTCTAGATGTTTTACTAGGACAGTGCGTTTGCAGCACTCCATTTCAGTACAGCTCATTGGCTAGCTACAGTAGCTTTCAACGATATTGTCTTATTTAGATTATATTAACGGTGGCTTTCAATTTTTTTATTTATTATGTCAATGACTTCTTTTATAGTCGTTTCCAAGAAGAGCTCTTAGCCGTGGTGTAGTTGCCATATACATAGTGCTGATTGGAGGTGTTTGCTAAACTTCATAGACAGTGGTTTCTGATTGGAGGTGTGTTCCTAGTCTTTCTGGACAGTAGTTTCTGATTGGAGGTGTGTTCCTAGTCTTTATGGACTGTAGTTTCTGATTGGAGGTGTGTTCCTAGTCTTTCTGGACAGTAGTTTCTGATTGGACGTGTGTTCCTAGTCTTTCTGGGCAGTGGTTTCTGATTGGAGGTGTGTTCCTAGTCTTTCTAGACAGTGGTTTCTGATTGGAGGTGTGTTCCTAGTCTTTCTGGACAGTAGTTTCTGATTGGAGGTGTGTTCCTAGTCTTTCTGGACAGTAGTTTCTGATTGGAGGTGTGTTCCTAGTCTTTCTGGACAGTAGTTTCTGATTGGGGGTGTGTTCCTAGTCTTTCTGGACAGTGGTTTCTGATTGGAGGTGTGTTCCTAGTCTTTCTAGACAGTGGTTTCTGATTGGAGGTGTGTTCCTAGTCTTTCTGGACAGTAGTTTCTGATTGGAGGTGTGTTCCTAGTCTTTCTGGACAGTGGTTTCTGATTGGAGGTGTGTTCCTAGTCTTTCTGGACAGTAGTTTCTGATTGGGGGTGTGTTCCTAGTCTTTCTGGACAGTAGTTTCTGATTGGAGGTGTGTTCCTAGTCTTTCTGGACAGTGACAGTAGTTTCTGATTGGAGGTGTGTTCCTAGTCTTTCTGGACAGTAGTTTCTGATTGGAGGTGTGTTCCTAGTCTTTTCAGACTGTGGTCTTTGGTTCGTTCAGCCGGAGTCTCAGTGTAAGTCTTATTTTCTCCTTGTCTTTCTTATGAACACTCCAGATTTATCTGGGCTATTAATATTGTGGTTGGCTCCTTCTTTCTCCTTGACTCCCGCCTCCCTATCCCCCAAACCCCCCCGCCCCCTCGGTTCCACACCCACTCCCCTCTCTTAATTAGAGCAAGCTGGATGAATGTGTGGCAAAAAGACAAGCAGACAGAGGAGATAAAGAGGAGGTCAAATAGTGGGGAAGAAAGAGGGTAGACTGCTTTCTAGACTGTTCATAAGAGAGTGTGTAGACACATGCCTAGCATTGGTTGACCTAAGTCTGTACTGGGACCAGTCATAAAGCTGCATTGTAAAGGCAGCGCTGCAACTTTATCTAGAGCACAGAGACTTAGTCGGACAGCAGACTAAGGGGTATTTTTAGGAGCTAAAAGGAATAGAGGCAGAGAAAGGAGAGAGAGAGAGAGAGAGGAGGGAGGTATATAGAGAGGAGGGAGGTAGAGAGAGAGAGGTAGAGAGAGAGGAAGAGAGAGGATGGAGGTAGAGAGAGAGAGGAAGAGGGGAGGGAGCTAGAGAGAGGGGAGGGAGCTAGAGAGAGGGGAGGGAGGTAGAGAGAGGGGAGGGAGGTAGAGAGAGGGAGGTAGAGAGAGGGGAGGGAGGTAGAGAGAGAGAACAGGAGATGAGAGGGAACACAGGGAGATTAGTGGTTGGAGACTAACACATTTTACATCCTCTTTCCTCTGCAGAGGGACCACACATGCCCCATTTCTACCCCTTCTCCCCATGGCCCCTTGGGTTTTAATAGATCCTGTCAGGTCCCTTCAATCCTAAACATGTCTGTCTGTCCTGAATACAGTACGGCCGGCCCACACCAGACTCCTCCCCCCAGCGCCACTTTAGAAAGAACAAAAACACTACCGAGTCCACAGCTATGATGTCATCATGATGGTTGTCTGAGTGGGTGAGACGGGGTGTGTGTGTGTGTGTGTGTGTGTGTGTGTGTGTGTGTGTGTGTGTGTGTGTGTGTGTGTGTGTGTGTGTGTGTGTGTGTGTGTGTGTGTGTGTGTGTGTGTGTGTGTGTGTGTGTGTGTGTGTGTGTGTGTGTGTGTGTGTGTGTGTGTGTGTGTGTGGGGGTGTGTGTGTGTGTGTGTGGCGGGGGTGTGTGTGTGTGTGTGTGTGTGTGTGTGGGGGGTGTGTGTGTGTGGCGGGGTGTGTGTGTGTGTGGCGGGGTGTGTGTGTGTGGCGGGGTGTGTGTGTGTGTGTGTGGCGGGGTGTGTGTGTGTGTGGCGGGGGTGTGTGTGTGTGGCGGGGTGTGTGTGTGTGTGGCGGGGGTGTGTGTGTGTGTGGCGGGGGTGTGTGTGTGTGTGTGGCGGTGTGTGTGTGTGTGTGGTGGGGGGTGTGTGTGTGTGTGTGTGGCGGGGTGTGTGTGTGTGTGTGTGTGGCGGGGTGTGTGTGTGGCGGGTGTGTGTGTGTGTGTGGCGGGGTGTGTGTGTGTGTGTGTGTGTGTGTGGCGGGGTGTGTGTGTGTGTGGCGGGGGTGTGTGTGTGTGTGTGTGGCGGGGTGTGTGTGTGTGTGTGTGTGTGGCGGGGTGTGTGGCGGGTGTGTGTGTGTGTGTGGCGGGGTGTGTGTGTGTGTGTGTGCGGGGGTGTGTGTGAATGTGTGGGGGGGTGTGTGTGTGTGTGTGGCGGGGTGTGTGTGTGTGTGTGGCGGGGTGTGTGTGTGTGTGGCGGGGTGTGTGTGTGTGTGTGTGGCGGGGTGTGTGTGTGTGTGTGGCGGGGTGTGTGTGTGTGTGTGTGTGTGTGGCGGGGTGTGTGTGTGTGTGTGTGTGGGGTGTGTGTGTGTGTGTGGCGGGGTGTGTGTGTGGCGGGGTGTGTTGTCAGATTAGTGATGTTGTCAATTTATACTGTCGTACACTGATCTCATTTAACCACCAATTGAGGGAGGGGTGAGAGGAGAGGAAGAGAAAGATGAAGATTGAGTAGGAGATTGTGTGGTTTTACATGACCTGTGTGTTTGGCGCGGGTTTATTGGTTGTGTGTTTTCTAGACGGTCACACTATCGCCACACACACATTTACGTGATAAGCGGAATGCCGATGTGTATTTAGGGACGCCACGTTCACAGGCAACGCGTGTGCGGGTGTCACCGTGGGTGTTTCTGTATGTGAAGGGTGAGGAAACAGCTGAGATTCCCATGGCACCCCTCAAATAGGGCTGGAATTAGAAACATCCTGACACGACCACATGCCCTCCGGCGCGTAGACTTCGTCCTACCAGTCCGGGAGTCCCCTAACCCGGGAGCAGCTGGCATATTCCGTGGGGCGGGATGAGAAAAGTGCCCTGGTGGAGTTCCAAGTCCCCCCTACTACATGGGGACATTCCTGAATAGGGCTGGTATGGGAATGGGGGTGACTGGTTGGGAATGCCTCACCCTAAATCACCTGCCCCACACGATGCTGTCTTCATCGTCCCTCACTCTTTGTCCGCCGCAACTCTCTCTACCTCCCTGCCTCTCTCTCTCTCTACCTCCCTGCCTTTCTCTCTCTCTCTACCTCCCTGCCTTTCTCTCTCTCTCTACCTCCCTGCCTCTCTCTCTCTCTCTACCTCCCTGCCTCTCTCTCTCTCTCTACCTCCCTGCCTCTCTCTCTCTACCTCCCTGCCTCTCTCTCTCTCTACCTCCCTGCCTCTCTCTTTCTCTACCTCCCTGCCTCTCTCTTTCTCTACCTCCCTGCCTTTCTCTCTCTCTCTACCTCCCTGCCTTTCTCTCTCTCTCTACCTCCCTGCCTCTCTCTCTCTCTACCTCCCTGCCTCTCTCTCTCTACCTCCCTGCCTCTCTCTCTCTCTACCTCCCTGCCTCTCTCTCTCTCTACCTCCCTGCCTCTCTCTCTCTCTCTACCTCCCTGCCTCTCTCTCTCTCTCTCTCCCTCCCTGCCTCTCTCTCTCTCTCTACCTCCCTCCCTCTCTCTCTCTCTCCTCCCCCTGCCTCTCTCTCTCTCTCTACCTCCCTGCCTCTCTCTCTCTCTACCTCCCTGCCTCTCTCTCTCTACCTCCCTGCCTCTCTCTCTCTACCTCCCTGCCTCTCTCTCTCTACCTCCCTGCCTCTCTCTCTCTCTACCTCCCTACCTTTCTCTCTCTCTCCACCTCCCTGCCTCTCTCTCTCTCTACCTCCCTGCCTCTCTCTCTCTACCTCCCTGCCTCTCTCTCTACCTCCCTGCCTCTCTCTCTCCCTCCCTGCCTCTCTCTCTCTCTCCCTGCCTCTCTCTCTACCTCCCTGCCTCTCTCTCTCTACCTCCCTGCCTCTCTCTCTCTCTCTACCTCCCTGCCTCTCTCTCCACCCGTTCACACAGTGTGAGCATCCCCACCTTGATATGAACCGACCACCAACTCCTTAGGGACAGTATGGTGTTTCTTATTCCGTGTCGTAGCAGACGCGCTCACTCGACGAGTACCGTAGGCCCAGATCAAAGATCCGCCATAATACTATAAATGATATTGTAGGAATGTTCTCTCTTCTGGCGTCACCATGAGACCTGGCCCGGTTCTGCGAGTCAACATGTTCGCTTGGTTCAGTTCACCAACTATTTGGTTCGGCTCCTTTTCATCTTTATCTTCCATCACAATAGTTGATTGAGGCAGAGGCTGAAACGCTGATTCTCCAATTGACCCTTCCTCTGCTGACTGCGTGGGTGTGTGTGGGTGGGTGTGGGGGAGGGGGGGTGTGGGGGTCATACATCTTGCTCCCAGGATCCTGTGTTGTGTCAGCTGTTGTGAATTAGACTGGCATGCCCGAGCGTCTACCTCTCCCCTTCCCACAGTCGTCCTCCATTAGCAGGACCAACCATTAAACACGCCTTCTGTTAGCATTAAACACGTCCTCCGTTAGCATTAAACACGTCCTCCGTTAGCATTAAACACGTCCTCCGTTAGCATTAAACACGTCCTCCGTTAGCCTTAAACACGTCCTCCGTTAGCATTAAACACGCCCTCCGTTAGAATTAAACACGTCCTCCGTTAGCATTAAACACGTCCTCCGTTAGCATTATGCTTGTCCTCCTCTTTTACGTCACCTAGACAGACAGAATCACGGGTCAGATTAAGAAGCCCCAACAGACCGCATTAAAAAGTCTGTCATTTTTGTAACACGCTGTGACATAGGAATGTAAGAGCCTGTCACTCTCACCCCATACCAGGCCTATACACAGGACCCAACACAGGGTGTCACCCAACACAGGTGGTGTCTCTGGGCAGTCACTCCCACCATAGTGTGTGCAAAGACTATTTATAACTGCCAAAACACAGAAACAGGAAGTAAAGCAGATATGTGACCTCCAATTTTCCAGCATTCTATATCCATTCCAGACCTCGTAGATCATCTTAGGAGGAGTACGCTAGACTTTCATGTGTTTATCTGGGAATTCTTTATTTAAAATGATCTGTTCACCACTGGCTACTGATGTTCCTGTAACACCTAAAAGAACTATAGCAGCAGTATATATTTAACAGGCTTGGTTTTGCATTTTTTGTCTGGTAGCATAGTGGTAGAAGTTGCCCTTTTAAAAAAAAATATCTTGTTTTGTCCAGGGGTGGGAGAGAGGAGGGAGGGGGCACGGGGGGCTGGCTGGGGGAGAACAATGCTCCCATTGAGTCACTCAGGTAAAGCGCTTCTAGTAAATAATCAAACTGCTGCCGAGACCGTGAAGATAGGGGAGAGAAATTCTTTACTTCCTGGATACGAGTTGAGGGTGAATGGAGGGAGGAGAGCAAAGCGTTTTTAGAACGTTACATTGTATGAACGGACGTCATTCAGATTGACGAATCCGAAGTGAAGAAGACGGGGGGGGGGGAATGGGGAAGAGGCGCTGGGGGAATGTGAGGATGGCGGATGTTTTCTTTAACAGGTGGTCTCTCTGGGACAAACAAGTCCCGGTCAGCACCTCGTGTGTTCATCAGGGAGTCCCGGTCAGCACCTCGTATGTTCATCAGGGAGTCCCGGTCACCTCCTAGTGTGTTCATCAGGGAGTCCCGGTCAGCACCTCGTGTGTTCATCAGGGACTCCCGGTCAGCACCTCGTGTGTTCATCAGGGAGTCACGGTCAGCACCTTGTGTGTTCATCAGGGAGTCCCGGTCAGCACCTCATATGTTCATCAGGGAGTCCCGGTCAGCACCTCGTATGTTCATCAGGGAGTCCCGGTCAGCACCTTGTGTGTTCATCAGGGACTCCCGGTCAGCTCCTTGAACATTGCCCTGAGTCTTGGGCGTTAAGATGTGAAGTCTTAATGACGTGCCGCGTGGCCTTTTGCCGTAAGTTTTAACCCTTAATAGATTCCATTGCCTTGAGTCTCCATCGGGGGGTATCACGGGGCCCACTCACCCCTCCCTCTTCCCGTCTGAGTCAGAAGTGTGACTTTAACCAGCCGGTGAAAAGCAAAATGAACGGGCGGATGAGTTGCAATTTAGAGTAAAGGAATGGGGGGATGGGGCTATTCTAAGGGTCTGGGAAAAGGCCACTCAAAATGGAGACGTATGTATATTATTCTCTGGCCCTGTGTCTCCCCTTGTGTCTTTTGTCTCTCCTTCCTTCACTCTTTTCTCCTATCTGCCTCTCCATTCCTCCTGGTAGCTGGCCTACATGCGGGCTCTGTTTGATTCGGAGCGTGCTGTGCTGCTGAAGCGCTGCAGGTTACGGGAGACTGAGTAGTGTGTGTGTGTGTCTGTGTGTCTGTCTGTGTGTGTGTGTGGGTGGGGGTGGGGGTGGCTAACGACACAAACCTCTTTTGTTTCTATGAAGACGTTTGCCTTAGACGCGCCAATGACAGCTGCACCACAACTGACAGAGAGGGAGTGGGCAGGGGGGAGATAGGGGTGAGGGAAGGGAGAGTTAAAAAGAAAGAGTGGAGTATTTAGCGTGTTTGACATGCAGGCCACGGGCGGCTGGAGGCAACCGTTTAGATGATCGGCGAAGGGGGAGTGTGAGAGGACTCTGTAGCGCACTATGAAGTGGACGGAGAGTGTGTCTGAAGAAGAGAGAAAATCAGAGGCACGCTTTAGCTTTAGCTGAGTCCACATTGGCTGTTGTCTCTGACAGAGAGGTATTCAAGCGAATAGCTGGAGCGAATGAGACAGGGAAGGGAGGATCAGAGAGAGTGAAAGAAGAAAACTTTCCAGCTGCTGCCATGTGAGAAGTATCCAGGAATACATGGGACCCAGAAGAGGTTTGACTGGCGCAGTGGGACGATGCCATGCCTGCTGGATGCCCCAACTGCGTCTCCATTGATTTCCTTTTGTGTGTGTGGCATTCTGAGGCCCCCTTCTTTTTAAAACCCAGTATACCCCTTGAACCCCCCGCCCAAAACACACTCCCGGCTGGATTGGGTTACACTGGAGCAGCCGACGGGAATGCAGAAGTGGAGACTGCGAATGTGAATATTGAGGACTTTTCTGTCTCTCCTCCATATTGTTTTACCCTGTCTCCCACCACGCTGGAGAGAAGCAACTGGCTGGCTGGTATAAAGAGGAACAAAGGGAGGGTAGAAGATAGAGGTTGGATGTACTTCCTTGTACGCATGCAGTAGGTTTATTTTGGAAAACAGACAAGCCGTTATTGATAAGCCTTTTTGTCCTGGCTTGCTCGCCGTAGCCGACGCGCCCCCCCACCCCCTTTTTTGTCTTTTTTCTTGCTCACTTTTTCTCTGTATCATTTTCTTCTCTGCGGACGCTGTTTCTGTGCTCTGAGGGGGAGGTGATTTACCCAAGAGATTCAGTTGTGGATTACAAAGCAGTGATGAATGTGGCGTTGTCACACAACAAGCATGTCTTTCACTCCTGTGGCTGGGCTGTAACACAGAAGAACAGTACCAACCTGCCTGGTGACAAACCCCCTCACCTCTACTAGTCTTGTATTAATCTGTTCATATTGAAAGATGATTTGCAGAGTGCTTAGCTCGGCATAATCTTCTCCCGTTATCCCGTGTTAAAAAAAGAGCAAAATCCTCCCTGTTTGTCAGTCTCCCCCACTCTCCCTCTCTCTGTTTTTAGCTACACGCCCCTTCTTTCCCTCTCTATCTAGCTCACTCCCTCACCACTCGTGTTATTTTTGAAAAAAGAAAAGAAAAGGGGAGAGGAAACCGGCATGATTTGAGCACTTCCTGTGTTTTAATACCGGAGCAGGAAACAAGACAAACGGTGCTGAAATTCAAACAAAAACAGAGAGAGAGAGAAAGGGAGAGAGAAGGAACGAATGACAGAGAGAGAGAGACGGTGAAGGGCGAGTGACTGAGTGAGCGTGCAAGAGAGAGGGAGAAGTCGGCCGATTTCTTTTTAGCAGCTGCAAACCATTCCAGTTCATGCAGTGTCCTGAGAACAGGGAGAACGAGCGAGGGGGAATGAAAGAAAGAAAGCAATGAAGGAAGCCTGCACGCAAAACTTGACAGGAAGAAGAACTTGGATTTTGCGTTGCCTTGTTTCTCCCATCTAAAAAGCCTCTAAAGAATAGTGCAACGGAGAGAAAGAAGGAAGGAAAGAAAGGGGATTGTGTTCAGGGATTGTCTGGGGGAGAGAACCCCAGAGGCAGCGCTTGCACTGGGGCACGGACTGTCTGGGTTTCTGCCCTCTGGATACAGTCCCACGACTCTCAGGATCTCAGCCCGTGTGGACAAGGCTCAGCCCCCCACCTTTAATGAACCCCCGTTACCCCCCTTCTATCACACTCTCTTGGATTCTGCCTCGGCTCTGGATTTGCTGTCTCTTCTTCCCTAGAGCTGTGGATGAGCTGCGCGATGGAGAGACGGAGATAAAACAGGCAGGCGTCTAGTCTCTCCGCTACGGTCCGGGTGTCTTTGTTCTGTATTCTTCAGTTGTGAGATTTATTGCTGCCGAACGCCGGGTTATCGCACTTACATTTCGCCGCTATCGATCATGAAGATACCGATGATGTCAACGAGAGGGAGGGAGGATCCCAACCGGCACAGAGCGGGGCACCGCTTTCGGACACACACCACTCATGTGTTGTCATGGAAATGAGAGAAGAAAGGAGGTATAGACTGTCTGCTAGGACACGCTGCCCAGGACCAAAAGGGGCTAGCTCCGTCTTCTGTTTGTTTGAGAATTTGTTTCGGTTTTGCCTGCGGTTGATTTGATTCCTTAAAAAGACTTTAAAGGATTGGTTATTTTCGGAAATGATTCAATGTTTTCAATTGAATTAAAACTTGAACACTGCGAGAAGTGCCACATGGCCATTGTGATGCCAAACTTTATACTCTTCGTCCCTTGCACAACCTCTTTTTTATATAACCCAGTAGTGGATTTCTAACCTTAAAAGGAGATTTTACACACTTTGGCTTCTTTTTACTAAGACTGTTAAAGTCTTATCTGAATCTTTCTGTGCTGCTTGCCCTGTTGTGTCAGAGAGAGACCGAAAGGCGAAAGCGGAAGGAACTGTACTGTGACTGCTAGGGGAGAGTGGGAAAGGATCAGGCAGTGAGGGGGAGTTAACGGCACAAAACAAAAGGATGTTATCTCCACAGCGCTCACCTCATCCTGGACTTTGGACTTTTCGGAGACAGCCAATATTTCTCGCCTGCATCCTTCCTGGCAGCCGTCCAAACAAACAGTACTGATTAATGCCCTGCCAGGTAAGAGCAGTGAAACGCATGCGAGACTCTTGTTTGCCATGCATTTCAGATGCAGAACTACTATTTAAGTGACCATGTCGAAAAAGGACTTGTGGGATTTTACTCTGGATTGTAAACCTTTGAGATTTTGTCTGGCTTTGCACATTAAACTAGGTTAATGCTTTGCATTTGGGTTTGGACCGGGAACGGTTGAACAATTGGACTTTATTCTTCCACCCGCAGAGGTATTTATCCCATTGTTTGCTCTGGAATACTGATTGGCCCGGTCCACAACAGGGGCCAACCAGCCCCTATAAAGGACCACTGCCGGGCCACAGGGAATCTCCCTTGGGGGCGGTGGAGGGATGGGGAAGCCCCTCAGCCGTCCGGACTGCCTGAGGCAGAACCCACGTTGTCTTGGGAAGGGGGACGAAGATGAGGCCTACATCGAGGACTGCTATGTCCCCCAGCGCTCCATCTATGACACCATGCGCATCAACGAGCAGATCGACCAGGGCTCCTCCAAGCTCAGCCAGCCATCGCGTAGCACCTTGGGCTCGGGCATTGGCGGAGAAGGAAGCACCCTCTCCAGCAACGGCACTATCGGGGCAGACTTGGGGAGTGTCTTTGTGTCAAGGGCGCACACTGATGCCGGCTTTAAAAGACTGGACGAAAGGGTGATCTTTGATGCTCTGAAGCTCACTGGCGATCCCCAGAGCATGTCGCCACACGGAAGCGGCGGTGGATCCGGTCTGCCAATCACACCCTCGTCGTCCGCCTCATGTGGAGCAGCTGCAGTAAAACGGCGCCACCAAGGTGGCGATAAGAAAGACAATCCCAATCGGCGCTCTTGGAAGGCCTTCATGCCCCCCAGTTACCCGGAATTTGCAGAGAGGCTTGAATTTTCTTCCGGGGAGAGTGTAGAAAAGCGCCTCTCGGGTCCAGGCATTCCAATATCTCTGCTGCCCCCAACTCCAACATCCACACATCCATTACCCCCTCATTCGCCTTCCAATATGTCCTCAGGGTGTCCTCAAACTCCTGTCTACTCCTCCCAGGCATTGACACCGACTGTGAGTCCTGTTCCCCCCCTTCAACAGCACCCTCTCAGCCGGCAGAAACAACTTCACCCACTGCTTCAGAAGCAACAACACAAGCAAATACATGCACCACAGTTGCCTTCAAAAGAACATCCACCTGTGCAGTTACCTGCTCAGCCTCTCCAGAGCTCTGCAAGCACCCCACGGCAGAGTCCCAGTGCTTCCAGACAGCCAGACAGAAGAAAAGACGAGTATCCTAACCGGACAGCTGTATCTCCTAAAGCTGGTATCAGAAGAATTCCAGAGGAGAGCTCTGAAGTTGCCAAGGCGTCTGACTCTGAAAGGGAGAATGATTCACCTCTTCTAGAACAAGACCAGGACAATGCCCCTCTTCTGCCCCAGTTGGCCCCGCCTAAACCTGTGTTCTGCCCCCCAACCAAAGCACGCACCTGGCCCCGCAGCATGAGTGGGGGCAAGAGGTCGAGTGGGGGCATGCGCCACCTCCCCTCGCTGCCCCCCCTTCCACCCTTACTGGGGGAGAACAGTGACCTAGACGAGGAGTCATTCTACCTACTGGACCCTCCATCGCCGTTCCTTCAGGACAAGGAGCTGACCTATGAAGGGCTTCCTCTCTCCCCCTGCCTCAGCCAGGTGGGGGGTGAGGAGGGGCTCCTGGGCTGGGTCCCCCCTAATGGTGAACTCCGGCAGAGAACTGCCTCTGAGCTCAAATTCGAGGAGGACGAGCGCAGGATCTTACAGGAGCTGGAGGAGTTGGAGAAAGAAGAGGAGCTGATTGACAAAAGAGGGAAAGGAGATGAAGAAGTAGATGAGATGGGAGCGGAAGCAACAAGAGAGGAGGAAGAAATAGATAAAAAGGGAGAGAGGGACGATGAAGAGAGGTCTCAGAGAGAGGAGAGGGAGTGGGAGGCAGTGCTAAAGCTGGAGAATAGGGAGATCATTGAACAATGCTGGGAGCAGGAGTCGGGAGAGGGCTGGGAGCAACATCACTACACGCCTTCTTCCGGGCCGTGGCCTCTTTTGACCCCTCCAACAGGCTTCCGGGGTCCTGGCACCCACAGTGCGTCCCCTTGCCCTAGTTCAGGTGCTGCCTCAGATGACCTGTTCCTAGAGCTGGAGAGACAGTGTTTAGAGGACGAGGGAGAGGAGAGCTCTGTGGACCCTGAATCTACTGAGCCGTCAGATCCCTACACCTTAGCCAGTGTAGAGGAGGAGGAGGAGGAGGACAGTGAAGAGGAAAAGGAGCAAGAGGACGCTACTGATGCTTGTATATATTATGTGGAAACCCTCCCTATGGATATAGAACAATTCACAGAGACTGATTGCACTGAGTCTTGGTTGGAACACCCAGACACATTTTCTCAGCCACCTGGTCCTGAGCGTCAGGCTACACTACAGACCTCTACTGAACACTCTGACCTGGACGAATTAGAACCGTGTTTTGAGCTAGATCAGGTTCTCATGGAAGATGAACAATATGATATTGCTGATGAAGAGCGAGGGGACCGGAGTTGTCCTGGGACCGCTGAGATGGACTCCGGCTGTGGACCACTCCCGGAGTCAGACTCCAGCGGGGTCCACATGTCCCAGCCAGACAGAAACGGTTTGTCCGACACAACCCAGGCTGATTGTGAACACGAGCCGCTTGCTGAGGCTGAATGGGACCTGGACAGTGGGGCTTCTTCAGAGCAAGAGGTTGAGGTAAAGAGTGAGGAAACTGGGCTATGCTTTCAGGTGGCCTTCCCAACTTCTCCCTTCCCCTGCCCTCAGAATCTCCATGCTGAGGACCAGGCGGAGGAGTTTGAGGAAAAGGGAGAGCCGGACAGGAGAGCATGTGAGCATTCTGAGTCAAGTTGGGATATTGAGGACGCTTTCACTTATCAATCTCATGGGTTGACCCACACTGATGAAGAAATGGTGGTTTGTGCTGCAGAGGATGATGCACAAACTCCCTGTCGAGAAGAGATGGTGTCCTCTGAGATTTCTGACGTTGCCAAGGAGACAGACTCTGACACTGAGAGGATGCCATGCGCGTCATCGGAGCCTCAGGACCGCTCTGTCCCTGCAGACCGTGTTTCTTTGCTTGATGTGTCTGGACATGTCGCCGACCAGCAGACCACAAGCACCCCAAAAGCTCTCACAGACCCGCTCTGTTGTACACACTCCCCTGCCCAACAAATCCTTTCAGGTCCCCCCTCCCCCTCCCCTGTTGAGCGTGAGCCAAGAGGGGCAGGCCTGGAGAGCAAAGACCTGGATACCTTTGTAGCCACCGACAGTTTCGTTTACCTGGCAGTGTCTGTGCCACCCGTGTTCCCCCAGGACTGCCCCCCGTCCCCGCTCGAGTCTTCATCGCCCCCTAGTCCGCTCCCCAAACCTTGCCCCGAGCCTGAGGAAGGGGCCTTCCATAGCTCCGACAGCTTTGTTTACTTGGCCGCCCCGGAGCGTCTCCTCCAGGTGTCCGACGGTGGCTCGGCATGCGAGGACGTTCAGGAGCTCGACTACGAGGACTCGTACTCCGAAGGAACCCAGTCAGGAGTGGATTTCGCTCTTGGGTCCATGACTGGAGACAGTGACTGGGAGTCTGACGGGTCGACCCGGGACCCTGATCAAAACAATTGGGAGTGGGAGGAGCTAGAATCCGGGTTACTCCCGGGACTATTCTGGGAGGGCCAGTTTGAGGACCAGCGGACCCCCTCGGAAAAGTCAGACTGCGAGACCCCATCAGAACCTGACAAAAGTGGGCAGGGTGGACCACCCTCACCCTGTCACAACACAGCGACCCAGGATGAGGTATAAAATGTTTCCATCTGTTGTAGCGTTTCAGTCAGATAAATGCTGATACTGCTGGACTGTTTTTGGTCAACTGTCAGGGATACAATTTAGGGTTTGGTGGGGTTTGTAGATGCCTCTAATTTTGGTGCAGTGATTGGTCTCAGCATGTTTCTAATATCCGCACATCCGCTGATATGAATAATGCGATGTGATCACACTGGCTCTCAAATCATTTCGGAATTAATTGAATAAGGTTGATGAATGGAGAGCTTTGACTGTGCTGTGGTTAAGTGGTTCGGTTACAAATGATTGCATGGATGTTTAACAACTGGGGCCTGTCCATGTAATCGAGGCTCTCTGTATGTCTGCGTACAAGGCGGTGTTTGAGAACTGATCTAGAGATGGAACAAGATAGAACTAAACAAGGTTGTTTACATACCTCCGTTGTTTGTGTACGGCTCCATAGATCACAGGCCCAGAAGTGAGGCCTTCCTTCTGTTTCACATAACATGATAACAAGTTCTGTATTTGAAGCGCTGGTATTTCTTTGGGTTACTGCAAGACGACTGAATAATTTTTTATTTTCCGACAGTCGTGTTTTATTACTTTATGTGATGTGAACCAAAACTGTCCCCAGGGGGATGTGAATTCATGTTTAGATTGCCACATGGTTTCAGTGAGCGACACCTGAACTGAGCAGCTGTGAGGCCTCATATACAGACATTCCACTCTGCTAGCCAGGTGTTTGTCCAAGTCTCCTTCTGTAGCGTGACCTGAGTTCCTCATCGTCTGCCTTTCCTCAGCAGGCCTGTTTCCATTCTCTCCTGACAACCACTGTGTGTGTGTGTGTGTGTGTGTGTGTGTGTGTGTGTGTGTGTGTGTGTGTGTGTGTGTGTGTGTGTGTGTGTGTGTGTGTGTGTGTGTGTGTGTGTGTGTGTGTGTGTGTGTGTGTGTGTGTGTGTGTGTGTGTGTGTGTGTGTGTGTGCGCGCGCACACACATCTCAGTTTCTCCGGTTTCGGGCCCTCTTTAACGTTTGGCAGGCGGCCGTGGCTAAGCCGGGGGCCTGCCCTGCGCCACGCCGTCTGTCTGTCTGCAATCAGACGCCGTGTGCTCTCATTTCAGATCTCACTTCAGTGGAATAGAATCGGACGAATGTAGTGCAATGAGGTTCCAAAGGGGACATGAAAAGTCTGTTTTCCTGTTTTTCTGTCTCTCCCCTATTTCTCTGGTCCAACGGCACGGTGAGATAAGGAAGTGAGACGTCAACACTTTTTGGTATGGGGGAGTGTTGCTGTTGCTTGTAATGCTGGAACACTGTAGCACATTGTGGAAGGGGGATCTAAATAAACGATGTGGGTCTGTCCAGTCGCTCCCTTCACAATGCAGAAGGCCACGTTGGACAGGAAAACAAGAGACTGGGTGAGGCAGGGTTACGGAGGCAGGGTTACGGAGGCAGCGTTACGGAGGCAGCGTTACGGAGGCAGCGTTAGGAGGCAGCGTTACGGAGGCAGCGTTACGGAGGCAGGGTTACGGAGGCAGGGTTACGGAGGCAGGGTTGTATGCTCTAAGATAGGGACCAGTGAAAAGGACTGCTAACTTGGCAGGGACATATAAGCAGAAGGGCTGTGGCTTAATGGGAGGCACCGTTTAAAGACATGGCTGTGTGTCGCTGTACGCTGACACCAAGACAGATGGAGCAAAGCTGAGAAAAAGCAGTATGGGGACAGATTCAGTCGGACTTTAGAGAGAAGCGTATGCAGACAGACTCTGCACAGAGGCGTATGCAGACAGACTGTACATAGAAGTGTATGCAGACAGACTGTACATAGAAGTGCATGCAGACAGACTGTACATAGAAGTGCATGCAGACAGACTGTACATAGAAGTGCATGCAGACAGACTGTACATAGAAGTGCATGCAGACAGACTGTACATAGAAGTGCATGCAGACAGACTGTACATAGAAGTGCATGCAGACAGACTGTACATAGAAGTGCATGCAGACAGACTGTACATAGAAGTGCATGCAGACAGACTACGTAGAAGCGCATGCAGACAGACTGTACACAGAAGTGTATGCAGACAGACTGTACACAGAAGCGCATGCAGACAGACTGTACATAGAAGCGCATGCCGACAGACTGTACATAGAAGCGCATGCAGACAGACTGTACACAGAAGCGCATGCAGACAGACTGTACACAGAGGCGTATGCAGACAGACTGTACACAGAGGCGTATGCAGACAGACTGTACACAGAAGCGCATGCAGACAGACTGTACATAGAAGCGCATGCCGACAGACTGTACATAGAAGCGCATGCAGACAGACTGTACACAGAAGCGCATGCAGACAGACTGTACACAGAAGCGCATGCTGACAGACTGTACAGCAAATGCAGGTGGACTCAGGTCCCACAACACAGACGGACATAATTCATTGATGATATGATAATATCTGCCCTGAAAGACGAGCAGACGTTCAGGAAGCACCTGCCGAATAGGAATAGAAGAGGGGAAGAGAGGAAGGGACAAATAAAGAAAGGGAAAGGGAGTGGGGGATGTAGCAGACCGGAGGGAGGTCATGCTACTAAATACCCAAATGCTAATTAGCGTGCGCTTGCTTGGCTCTTGTTCAATTGCATTTTGTCATCAAAAACGGGTATTTCTTTACCGCTTCAATGGGGAATTGGTTCAGCCGTGCCCAGTCTAACCACAGTAAACTACCGTTGCTTTATTCCTGCATCGAGGTCACAGCCAAAACTGACCATCCTTCACTCTCCTCCTAAGAGTTCAACTAAAAAGGAGACCGGAGACCGGAGGCAGGAGGTGCAGGATGGGGTGGGGGGGGTTGACGTCGGCAACAGAAAGAAAGCAATGGAAGGGCTGCTAGCTGTGTTTTTGGTAATGTGCTACTCTTGTCTGTTCTGAAGTTCTCTGACACCCACCTTTTTATCAATCAGCACTACTATCCTGACCCTGGATACTATATATTTCTATATTATATAATCTACCACACGCCACAGTCCAGTTTGTGCCACGCTGTTCACACGGAGATTTTTAAAACACTTTAGTCTGTTTGTAGACGTGCCTTTTTTGTAAGATATCGGCTATATTTGTACTTATTCACACTGGCCTTCAATGCCTGTCGGTGAATGGAGTCGGCCGGGAGTTTGTGTTAGGAGAACCGTAGGTCCTTTATTGGGCTCCAGGTTTCTGATTGTTCCTGACTGATTGTCTCTCTTTGCAGCACACACAGACACACACGGACACGCTCACACTTTCAGACCTGACAGACGCACGTTTACAGTACGCGAGCACGTGCGCGCATTTATCACGTCTTGAGAAGCGCTCACATGCCGGGCGCGCGTTGTTTGAAATATGAGTTGAGTGTCATTGTTGACGGAACCATCACTCAAGCGGTGGAACGTTTAGAAGATTCAAACGGGTTCCTCCTGTCAAGCCCACAGGTGCACAGAGGTCAACTTGGGAAACCGCCTTGAGCCAGAAACAAACAAACAAAATGTCTCCGTCTGAACTCGGTCATGACTAAAGCGTGGTAGCCGGTTTTGGTTTGAGCCGAGCAAGGGACGAAGGAAGTGGTTAAAAAGGGGAGTATGATGAGGTTACGGTTGGGGTTTGAAGGACGAGTAACGGGGTTGTTGGGAAGGTAAGAGAGAGGTGCTGGTGACGGAGGTGGTGGTGGTGGAGGTGGTGACGGGTGGTGGTGGAGGTGGTGACTGGTGGTGCTGGAGGTGGTGACTGGTGGTTGAGGAGGTGGTGGTGGTGGTGGTGGAGGTGGTGACTGGTGGTGGTGGTGGAGGTGGTGACTGGTGGTGGAGGAGGTGGTGGAGGTGGTAACTGGTGGTGGAGGAGGTGGTGGAGGTGGTAACTGGTGGTGGAGGACGTGGTGACTGGTGGTGGTGGAGGTGGTGGTGGAGGTGGAGGAGGTGGAGGAGGTGGTGGAGGTGGTGGTGGAGGTGGTGGTGGAGGTGGTGACTGGTGGTGGTGGAGGTGGTGACTGGTGGTGGAGGAGGTGGTGGAGGTGGTGGAGGAGGTGGTGACTGGTGGTGGAGGAGGTGGTGACTGGTGGTGGAGGAGGTGGTGACTGGTGGTGGAGGAGGTGGTGGAGGTGGTGACTGGTGGTGGAGGTGGTGGTGGAGGAGGTGACTGGTGGTGGAGGAGGTGGTGACTGGTGGTGGAGGAGGTGGTGACTGGTGGTGGTGGAGGTGGTGGTGGAGGTGGTGACTGGTGGTGGAGGTGGTGGTGGAGGTGGTGGAGGTGGTGACTGGTGGTGGAGGAGGTGGTGACTGGTGGTGGAGGAGGTGGTGGCTGGTGGTGGAGGAGGTGGTGACTGGTGGTGGAGGAGGTGGTGACTGGTGGTGGAGGAGGTGGTGACTGGTGGTGGAGGAGGTGGTGGAGGTGGTGACTGGTGGTGGTGGAGGTGGTGGAGGAGGTGACTGGTGGTGGAGGAGGTGGTGACTGGTGGTGGAGGAGGTGGTGACTGGTGGTGGTGGAGGTGGTGGTGGAGGTGGTGACTGGTGGTGGAGGTGGTGGTGGAGGTGGTGACTGGTGGTGGAGGTGGTGATGGAGGAGGTGGAGGTGGAGGTGGTGGAGGTCGTGGTGGAGGTGGTGTACATGTGTAAGAGTGTGTGGACGAGCCTCGTTGAGCCACTGCCACAGTTGAGAGAGGTGGGGAGGAATGAGAAACATCCCAAATATTTTCCAGAGCTCTGGTTTAGTGTAGAGTCGACCGCTCTCATCAGGCTAAACACAGAGAGGGGGAGGGGAGTTGGTTTGTGAGGAAAAGTGGGCGGTGTTTGTGGGGGAACGAGAGAAAAGTATACGGACTGAGAAATGAGGAATTGTTTTTGTATGTATATTTTCAACTGTAGCTGTACATTATTTACATTTTCTTTTGTCTTATTTTCCATTTGCTTTGACAAAGTAAACAAGCGTTTAGCTTTAAAACCGTTGCACACACACACACACACACACACACTACACCACACACACACCATACCACACACCATACGCACAAACGCACCATACGCACACACACACCATACGCACACACACACCATACGCACACACACACCATATACACACACACACCATACCACACACCATACGCACACACACACCATATACACACACACACCATACGCACACACACACCATACGCACACACACACCATATACACACACACACCATACGCACACACGCACCATACGCACACACACACCATACGCACACACGCACCATACGCACACACACACCATACGCACACACACACCATATACACACACACACACCATATACACACACACACACCATATACACACACACACACCACACACACACACACACACACACCATACCACACACCATATACACACACACACACACACACCATACCACACACCATATACACACACACACACACACACACCATATACACACACACACACCATATACACACACACACACCACACACACACACACACACACCATACCACACACCATATACACACACACACCATACGCACACACACACCATACACACACACACACACACACCATATACACACACACACACCACACACACACACACACACACCATACCACACACCATACGCACACACACACCATATACACACACACACACACACCATACGCACACACACACCATACGCACACACACACCATATACACACACACACACCATATACACACACACCATACGCACACACACACCATATACACACACACACACCATACCACACACACACACTCCGGGATATGGATAGGGTGGAGCAGCAGGTCATGGCTGAGTCTCATTGTTGTCGAGTCCCACAGACTTCCTGTTTGACCCGGAGAGGACGTCCATCACCACAACACAGCTGTAACTCTTTCTTGCAGCTTCTCTCGGTTTTTGTGACTTATTTTTAAACTGCCACTTTTTTTGGTGCTCTCACTTTTTTTAATTATGACGCACAATCGCAGACTCACAAAGCCTATACAGGCAGCCCATATTTATAATTCCTTCTTGCTATTTTGTCTTTTGACTGATCAAAAGAGCCCTGAATATGGTTCAAATGAGAAAAGCTTTATCAAAATGCTTATCAGTGGGAGAGAAAAAAGCTCAACCCTGAATTGGATTTCCTGTTTAAATGCAGCCGTAAGAACAACAAAGTGTGTTTGCCTCCCTGTTTTCTGTTAAACACGTACACATTATGTTCTGTGGTGGAATAGCGGCCCACTCAGACGATATTCGCTTCAGATGAGCCGAATCCCAAAAGAAACGGCATCAAACGGGGCCAACCTCCACACGGCCGTTTCCAGGTGATTACACACAGTGTAGAAAACCGCTGCACTTTGATGTGGTTCCATAGAGGACACGGCTCCTCCACATATTCCCAGAATACTCCCATTTATTCTCATATTCCCAAACTCGCCGCTGTAAATCAAACAGTAATTAACGGGGCTTGGGAGGAGTCCTTTGTCTAAGCATTTCACTCTTGTCATTTTCACTTCTTTGAGAATCGAAGTAGCGCTTTGTTTTCTCTTTCGGTCATGCTTCAAATTTTATTCTTAGCAACTATTTTGTCCGGGCCTCCGAGCTTAGCCTGTGTGTGTGTGCACCGTTAATAACCACCAGGGCTAATTTTAAGTGCATGTAATCTCAATCCAGTTCTATGGGAGAGCAGCATTTTGCTTTTCAATCACCAGCTAAAACTATAACTAAAAATGGACCCACTGAACATATTGACATTGCTGTGACTGCACGTACCAAACATCCACTATATCAAAACGATCCAGCGCTTCAACAATGTTTGGAACGTTTCTTCACTTTGTTTCCAAACATCAGCCAAAAAAATTCAAATCCACTTCTGAGGCATTTCATTTAAGTTATTGTCTTCAACTATATATCCGCACAATCATGCACATCACTCCTCCAGATTGGTGCCGTGTGTTTAGTTTGGCGTGGACTGTGTGGGGCTGGTTTTCTTTAGTTTCTGGCTGCCGTTGTCATCTTAGCGTGGCTCCAGCCCTGGGCGATGGCGTGTGTGTCTGAGTAATGTGGCCAGACAGCCGAACAGGGTCTGTTCAACTCGGCCTTATTCAGATACCCTGACTTTCTATCTCTGTAATCCTTCTAATCCTGTTTTACCCCTCCCCTCTTTTCACCCCCCCATTTCATTTCTTACCTCCCCCTTTCACCTCCCCCTTTCACCTCCATCTCTCACCTCCCTCTCTCACCTCCCTCTCTCACCTCCCTCTCTCACCTCCCTCTCTCACCTCCCTCTCTCACCTCCCTCTCCCTCAGGCGGTGGAGAGAGAGCAAGTAGACGGTATTCAACCCAAGCTGCAGCACGTGAACGCGGTTGGCCAGGGCCTGATCCAGAGCGCAGCCAAACACACCGACACCCAGGCTCTGGAACACGACCTGGAGAACACCAACCTCAGATGGAACTCCCTCAACAAGAGGGTACGTCTATGTCCTTTGGTCTGGCCGTCCTTTGGTCTGTCTGTACTTTGGTCTGTTTGTTCTTTGGTCTGTCTGTCTGTCCTTCGGTCTGTCTGTCTGTCCTTTGGTCTGTCTGTCTGTACTTTGGTCTTTCTGTTCTTTGGTCTGTCTGTCTGTCTTTTGGATCTGTTTGTCTGTCACTTGGTCAGTCCACTCGTTCTGTTTGTCTGTTTCTTCCTTCCTTTCTCTGCCTTGCTTCTGTAATTATACAAACTGGTATGTTCCTTCTGTTTGGGTTGTGCTGATTTAATGTCTAACCATATGTTCATGTAAACCTGTCCATGTAAACAGAGCCATTGACATATCCCCTCCATTATTGTATTACCAGGTTGCCGAGCGCATCGCCCAGTTACAGGAGGCTTTGTTACATTGTGGCAAGTTCCAGGATGCCCTGGAGCCCCTATTGAGCTGGCTAAATGATACAGAGGAGCTGGTAGCCAATCAGAAGCCCCCGTCTGCCGAATACAGAGTGGTGAAGGCCCAGATCCAGGAGCAGAAGGTGAGAGTGAAGGGAGGTGTAGATGGAGTCTGGGAGGTGTAGATGGAGTCTGGGAGGTGTAGATGGAGTCTGGGAGGTGTAGATGGAGTCTGGGGGGTGTAGATGGAGTCTGGGAGGTGTAGATGTGTAGATAGAGTCTGGGAGGTGTAGATGGAGTCTGGGAGGTGTAGATGGAGTCTGGGGGGTGTAGATGTGTAGATGGAGTCTGGGAGGTGTAGATGGAGTCTGGGAGGTGTAGATGGAGTCTGGGAGGTGTAGATGGAGTCTGGGAGGTGTAGATGTGTAGATGGAGTCTGGGAGGTGTAGATGTGTAGATGGAGTCTGGGAGGTGTAGATGTGTAGATGGAGTCTGGGAGGTGTAGATGTGTAGATGGAGTCTGGGAGGTGTAGATGTGTAGATGGAGTCTGGGAGGTGTAGATGGAGTCTGGGAGGTGTAGATGGAGTCTGGGAGGTATAGATGGAGTCTGGGAGGTGTAGATGGAGTCTGGGAGGTGTAGATGGAGTCTGGGAGGTGTAGATGGAGTCTGGGAGGTGTAGATGTGTAGATGGAGTCTGGGAGGTGTAGATGTGTAGATGGAGTCTGGGAGGTGTAGATGTGTAGATGGAGTCTGGGAGGTGTAGATGGAGTCTGGGAGGTGTAGATGTGTAGATGGAGTCTGGGAGGTGTAGATGGAGTCTGTATCAGTGAGGGGACAAGTGTCTAGATGGAGCGATTGACAGAATCAGGGATGAGTGTCTTGATAGATTGAGGGATGATTATTGTCTATTATCAGTCAATATAACTAGAAAAGATGACTTGTTATTTCACATTTCAGGGGTCCATATAAAACCTAGATTTGGATCAAAATATATAGATTTGCTTGGAATTAATTACATCATTAATCATTATCAAATGGGCTATTGCTCTTATGTAAAGGCTTTTTTAATTATCACTAGACTTTTAATACATGAAATAGAAGACATAACAACATGCCAAGACACAACAACACGCCAAGACACAAGAACACGCCAAGACACAAGAACACGCCAAGACACAAGAACACGCCAAGACACAAGAACACGCCAAGACACAACAACACGCCAAGACACAACAACACGCCAAGACACAACAACACGCCAAGACACAACAACACGCCAAGACACAACAACACGCCAAGACACAACAACACGCCAAGACACAACAACACGCCAAGACACAACAACACACCAGACCGTCTAACAGGCAGGCTAACAGACCGGCTAACAGGCATGCTAACAGGCAGGCTAACAGGCATGCTAACAGGCAGGCTAACAGGCAGGCTAACAGGCAGGCTAACAGGCAGGCTAACAGGCAGGCTAACAGGCATGCTAACAGGCATGCTAACAGGCATGCTAACAGGCAGGCTAACAGGCAGGCTAACAGGCAGGCTAACAGACCGGCTAACAGGCAGAGCATGCATTGTGTTTTATCGGACACACTTCCTGTGTTTGTGTGTGGAGGAGTGCAAACGCCCGCTAAATCAAGTGTTTACATCCGTCGCTAAAAGTAGAGCTTCACTGGGACTCAGTAGAGAGGAAACTGGAGATCAGTGCTGTTTACCCGGAGCCTCTCACTACTTCACTATACAGTTATTAATGCTTTCCAATGAGAAGACTGACACGTTGAGTTACACATCGTAAGGAATTTAGGACGTCAAAACACAAATGGACTGATATTCAAAGTTTGAGAAACACCTGCAAAACATTGCAGACCTTAAATGTGAAGCTTGAACATTTTATCTACTGACTTAAGGTTAAAGGGCAGGAACACACTGACCCCTTTGGTTGCTGGAAATTGTGGTTTAAATGCATGTTCTGTCTTAACTGTCCAGCTGTTACAAAGACTGCTGGACGACCGAAGGGCCACTGTACAGATGATCCAGGCAGAGGGGGAGAGGATTGCAGCTACGGCGGAGACACAAGACCGAGACAAGATCCAAAAACAGCTGGAGAGCCTGGGAGAGAGATGGAGCGGGCTATTGGAGAAGGCCAGCGCAAGGTACCACACCTTACAGCAACAGACACGCCACACCTTACAGCAACAGACACGCCACACCTTACAGCAACAGACACGCCACACCTTACAGCAACAGACACGCCACACCTTACAGCAACAGACACGCCACACCTTACAGCAACAGACACGCCACACCTTACAGCAACAGACACGCCACACCTTACAGCAACAGACACGCCACACCTTACAGCAACAGACACGCCACACCTTACAGCACGCCACAGACACGCCACACCTTACAGCAACAGACACGCCACACCTTACAGCAACAGACACGCCACACCTTACAGCAACAGACACGCCACACCTTACAGCAACAGACACGCCACACCTTACAGCAACAGACACGCCACACCTTACAGCAACAGACACGCCACACCTTACAGCAACAGACACGCCACACCTTACAGACAGACACGCCACACCTTTCAGCAACAGACACGCCACACCTTACAGACACGCCACACCTTACAGACACGCCACACCTTACAGACACGCCACACCTTACAGACACGCCACACCTCACAGACACGCCACACCTCACAGACACGCCACACCTCACAGACACGCCACACCTCACAGACACGCCACACCTCACAGACACGCCACACCTCACAGACACGCCACACCTCACAGACACGCCACACCTCACAGACACGCCACACCTCACAGACACGCCACACCTCACAGACACGCCACACCTCACAGACACGCCACACCTCACAGACACGCCACACCTCACAGACACGCCACACCTCACAGACACGCCACACCTCACAGACACGCCACACCTCACAGACACGCCACACCTCACAGACACGCCACACCTCACAGACACGCCACACCTCACAGCCACGCCACCCCTCACAGACACGCCACCCCTTACAGCCACGCCACACCTCACAGACACGCCACACCTCACAGACACGCCACACCTCACAGACACGCCACACCTCACAGACACGCCACACCTCACAGACACGCCACACCTCACAGACACGCCACACCTTACAGCAACAGACACGCCACACCTTACAGCAACAGACACGCCACACCTTACACCAACAGACACACGCCACACCTTACACCAACAGACACACGCCACACCTTACACCAACAGACACACGCCACACCTTACACCAACAGACACACGCCACACCTTACACCAACAGACACACGCCACACCTTACAACAACAGACACACGCCACACCTTACACCAACAGACACACGCCACACCTTACAGCAACAGACACACCTTACAGCAACAGACACCACCTTACAGCAACAGGCACACACCACACCTTACAGCAACAGACACACGCCACACCTTACACCAACAGACACACGCCACACCTTACACCAACAGACACACGCCACACCTTACAGCAACAGACACACGCCACACCTTACAGCAACAGACACGCCACACCTTACAGCAACAGACACGCCACACCTTACACCAACAGACACACGCCACACCTTACAGCAACAGACACACGCCACACCTTACAGCAACAGACACACGCCACACCTTACACCAACAGACACACCACACCTTACAGCAACAGACACACGCCACACCTTACACCAACAGACACACCACACCTTACAGAAACAGACACACCACACCTTACAGCAACAGACACACGCCACACCTTACACCAACAGACACACGCCACACCTTACAGCAACAGACACACGCCACACCTTACACCAACAGACACACCACACCTTACAGACACACCACACCTTACAGCAACAGACACACGCCACACCTTACAGCAACAGACACACGCCACACCTTACACCAACAGACACACGCCACACCTTACACCAACAGACACACGCCACACCTTACACCAACAGACACACGCCACACCTTACACCAACAGACACACGCCACACCTTACAGCAACAGACACACGCCACACCTTACAGCAACAGACACGCCACACCTTACAGCAACAGACACGCCACACCTTACACCAAGAGACACACGCCACACCTTACACCAACAGACACACGCCACACCTTACACCAACAGACACACCACACCTTACACCAACAGACACACCACACCTTACAGCAACAGACACACGCCACACCTTACAGCAACAGACACGCCACACCTTACAGCAACAGACACACGCCACACCTTACACCAACAGACACGCCACACCTTACACCAACAGACACACGCCACACCTTACAGCAACAGACACGCCACACCTTACAGCAACAGACACACGCCACACCTTACACCAACAGACACGCCACACCTTACAGCAACAGACACACGCCACACCTTACACCAACAGACACACGCCACACCTTACACCAACAGACACACGCCACACCTTACACCAACAGACACACGCCACACCTTACACCAACAGACACACGCCACACCTTACACCAACAGACACACGCCACACCTTACACCAACAGACACACGCCACACCTTACAGCAACAGACACGCCACACCTTACAGCAACAGACACACGCCACACCTTACACCAACAGACACGCCACACCTTACACCAACAGACACACGCCACACCTTACAGCAACAGACACACGCCACACCTTACACCAACAGACACGCCACACCTTACACCAACAGACACACGCCACACCTTACAGCAACAGACACACGCCACACCTTACACCAACAGACACACGCCACACCTTACAGCAACAGACACGCCACATTAGGATGTTGTCATTCATCACTGCACTTCATCACTTATAGAAGACTAGCTGCAGCTAGATCAGCCAGCAGATCCAAAAAGGTTGTTGGATTGAATCCCTAAAAACACCTTCAAGAAGACTGTCTACTGTGATTTATCCGTCGTCACCTGACTGCTCCAAGGTTTTCTTAAAAATGTCTCATCCACTGGCTGTGAGCCCAGGCAAACATGTATTTTAATAGCTAGGCATGTATGTTGGACTGTCTCAGGCTCAGATATTTATATTGGTCCACAACGAGACATAAGTATCAGTAGACGACCTAAACGCTGTTCTCCGACTCTTCCCTCTCTCAGACAGTGCCAGCTGGAAGAGCTGCAGATGTTGGCACTCCAGTTCCACGAGGCCGTGGAACCCCTCGGCGAGTGGTTGAGCGCCACAGAGAGACGCCTGAGCACTGCTGAGCCCATGGGAACCCAGACCTCCAAGATCAGCCAGCAGATCACAAAGCACAAGGTAGGTTGGACGAGGGCGTCGCTAGGTAGCGTGGAGGACATTGTCATAGGATACAGTAGGTTGGACGAGGGCGTCGCTAGCTAGCGTGGACGACGTTGTCACAAGATACAGTAGGTTGGACGAGGGCGTTGCTAGGTAGCGTGGAGGACGTTGTCACAAGATACAGTAGGTTGGACGGGGGCGTCGCTATGTAGCGTGGAGGACGTTGTCACAAGATACAGTAGGTTGGACGGGGGCGTCGCTATGTAGCGTGGAGGACGTTGTCACAAGATACAGTAGGTTGGACGAGGGCGTCGCTAGCTAGGAGGTGCTGCTTAGGAAGAGACTAAAGGAGATCCTGATAGAAAATCTAATGCATGTAATTAAATCAGGATAGAAGCAGAAGGCACTGCAACCCAATTTGTCCTATTAGAGAACCTCAGTATACCTAGTCATTCACCCTTCATCCTTTAAATATGACTTTATATATATCAATATACATTTTGTTGTTTATTATTTCAGACGTTATGTTGTCATTCTGGTTGTTTTTGTAGCTTTCATTCGTTATGATTTCCCATCTGCATGCTCTCATTTTTTACTTGATTTGTTCCTTGTGATTTTGTTCTGTTCTCCCTCCACCTTCATCTCCACCCTTGTCTCCACCTGCACCACCCCAGGCCCTCCTTGAGGCTGTCTCCTCTAGAGGAGCCGAGGTCGACCACCTCGAGGCCCTCGGCCAATCCCTTGCGCCCCTCAGCTGCACGGCAGACCGTGATTGGTTGAGGGAGCGCATTGGGGCGGTACGACTAGGCCACTCTGAGCTCAGTGATTGGTGCCAGCGCAGGGCCGTCATGCAGGAACAGGCCCTGGCCAATGCCCAGCTCTTTGGGGAGGATGAAGTGGAGGTGCTCAACTGGTTGGCTGAGGTGGGCCAGAGGTTGGGACAGGTGACGTTGCAGAGCTACCAGCCAGCCGTCCTCACCCAGCAGCACAAACACACACTGGTACGATACTAGGATCAACCAGGTTCCTGATCACTAACCAGTAGGATCAACCAGTAGGATCAACCAGTAGGATCAACCAGTAGGATCAACCCAGAGTAGTTAGATGTTTATCACTAACCAGTATGATCAACCAGTAGGATCAACCAGTAGGATCAACCAGTAGGATCAACCCAGAGTAGTTAGATGTTTATTAACACTGGTACGATACTAGGGGTTCCTGATCACTAACCAGTAGGATCAACCAGTAGGATCAACCAGTAGGATCAACCAGTAGGATCAACCCAGAGTAGTTAGATGTTTATTAACACTGGTACAATACTAGGGGTTCCTGATCACTAACCAGTTCAACCAGTAGGATCAACCAGTAGGATCACCAGTAACCAGTAGGATCAACCAGTAGGATCAACCAGTAGGATCAACCCAGAGTAGTTAGATGTTTATTAACACTGGTACGATCAACCAGAGGATCACTAGGATCAACTAGGGATTCCTGATCACTAACCAGTAGGACCAAGCAGTAGGACCAAGCAGTAGGATCAACCAGTAGGATCAAGCCAGAGTGGTTAGCTGTTTATTAACACTGGTAGGAGACTATGGCCTGAACCCAGAGTGGTTAGCTGTTTATTAACACTGGTAGGAGACTATGGTCTGAACCCAGAGTGGTTAGCTGTTTATTAACACTGGTAGGAGACTATGGTCTGAACCCAGAGTGGTTAGCTGTTTATTAACACTGGTAGGAGACTATGGTCTGAACCCAGAGTGGTTAGATGTTCATTAACACTGGTAGGAGACTATGGTCTGAACCCAGAGTGGTTAGCTGTTTATTAACACTGATAGGAGACTATGGTCTGAACCCAGAGTGGTTAGATGTTTATTAACACTGGTAGGAGACTATGGTCTGAACCCAGAGTGGTTAGCTGTTTATTAACACTGGTAGGAGACTATGGTCTGAACCCAGAGTGGTTAGATGTTCATTAACACTGGTAGGAGACTATGGTCTGAACCCAGAGTGGTTAGCTGTTTATTAACACTGGTAGGAGACTATGGTCTGAACCCAGAGTGGTTAGATGTTTATTAACACTGGTAGGAGACTATGGTCTGAACCCAGAGTGGTTAGCTGTTCATTAACACTGGTAGGAGACTATGGTCTGAACCCAGAGTGGTTAGATGTTTATTAACACTGGTAGGAGACTATGGTCTGAACCCAGAGTGGTTAGCTGTTTATTAACACTGGTAGGAGACTATGGTCTGAACCCAGAGTGGTTAGCTGTTTATTAACACTGGTAGGAGACTATGGTCTGAACCCAGAGTGGTTAGCTGTTTATTAACACTGGTAGGAGACTATGGTCTGAACCCAGAGTGGTTAGATGTTTATTAACACTGGTAGGAGACTATGGTCTGAACCCAGAGTGGTTAGCTGTTTATTAACACTAGTACTATTAACACTGCACAGTACTTCTCCACCACTAGTGTTTATACATTGGGTAGCAATATGAAAGCATTGAATTCCTCTCAACCGGCTGCTCATTCCCTTTTCCCTCCGTTTCTCACCGTCAGTCACTTAACGAGGAGATTGTGAGCAGGAAGAAGCAGGTGGACCAGGCCATCAAGAACGGACAGGCCCTGCTCAAGCAGACCACAGGTGCGGTATGACCTCATCGTATCAGGGCTAAGAGGCTATTACAATAAGAGAACGATGAGATATCATCTCTCTTCCTGATTGGTGGACGGGCTTTCCCCTAGCCCACATCCAACCTGTCTCTGTCTCCGGCTATACTGCCGGACTTGTGTCCGTCTCACTGGTGGCACCAGGTTTTTCCGGGCTGACCCCATTGGTTAATCCACCTACAGGTGAGGAGGTCCTTCTGATCCAGGAGAAGCTGGACGGCATCAAGTCCCGCTACAGCGAGATGACGACCGGGAGCAGCAAAGCCCTCCGCACCCTGGAGCAGGCCCTGCAGCTGAGCACGCGATTCGCCAGCGCCCACGACAACCTTAACCTGTGGCTGGACAAGGTGGAGGCGGAGCTTAATGTCATGGATCCCGACGCCACGCCAGCCTATCAGGACAGACAGAAGGTGGGTGGACGGTGCTTAAGAAGTTGTCGGGTCACGAATGAATCTGGGTGTGTTTATCTGGAATGTAGTTGCAAGGAGTTGTTAAAAAAATCTTGTCATCATGTGTGTACATCCTTCAATACCAGCTATCTAACGTGGTAGAATTTGTTTGGTTGATTAAAATGGCATTGTCTAGAGACTCAAAGTGACTCTTGAAGGTTAATCTGGATACTGCTTTTTGCCGGTCTCCCCTACTGTTTTGCCGGTCTCCCCTACTGTTTTGCCGGTCTCCCCTTCTGTTTTGCCGGTCTCCCCTACTGTTTTGCCGGTCTCCCCTACTGTTTTGCCGGTCTCCCCTTTTGTTTTGCCCGTCTCCCCTACTGTTTTGCCCGTCTCTCCTACTGTTTTGCCAACGCTGCCCCTAATCTTAATGTCACCTGACTTTCCCAGGAGCTGAAGTGCGTGTCGGCGGAGAAGCGGTTGGTGCTCGACACGGTGAACGAGGTGGGCAGTGCCCTGTTAGACCTGGTGCCGTGGCGTGCCCGCGAAGGCCTGGACCGCCTGGTGGCCGACGCCAACCAGCGCTACCGAACTGTGGACGAGACCATCACCCAGCGGGTTGTGCTTGTACAGGCCGCCATCCAGAGGTCACAGCAGGTACTGCAGCCTCATGACAGTGTCCAATGTCACTTCCTTTAGCCCCTGGCTGCCGAATCGTTTCAGTGAACATGTCAACCCTTTGTCCTTTCATGTGCTATTTGTTGCTACATTGGCTTCCTAATGCTGGAAAAGGGTTTAAGCCACAAAGTCAAGTCAAATACTGTATATACCTGTTTTGCTGACCTCATTCGGGCTTCTAAACGCTAACCTGCCATGTCTTTCTTTCAGTATGAGGAAGCTGTGGACGCAGAGCTGACCTGGGCTGGAGAGACTGAGAGGAAGCTGTCATCCCTGGGTCCCCTGAGTCTGGAGCCTGACGTGACGGTCGCCCAGCTACAGATCCAGAGGGCCTTTAACATCGACATCATCCGGCACAAAGACACCGTGGACCAGCTGCTCAACACAAGAGACGAGATCCTGGAGACCTGCAGCGACGAGCAGAGAGACGCTCTGGTGGTGAGGAGAGACAGGGGAGACATGCCATTGTTTAGGGAGAGTAAATGAGGGCAAAGCCACAGGGCGTCTGAAAGAAATGCCTTCTCAACCGTCAAAGAATATCTCTAAAACATTAAAAGATTGGTTGGATTTACAGAGAAATTGTTCGATTATTAAGTTGTATTAGCGTGATATCAGAAACATAATAAAACGTAATTGTAGTTGTTTTTAAGTTGTGAACCAACTGTAAACCGTCCAACCTCGTCCTCCTCAGGTGAAGACTGACTCGCTGTCAGCGCGCTACGACGCAGTTAGCCAGCAGCACCAGGAGCGCTTCTCAGCCTTGGAACAGGCCCAGGTTCTGGTGGCCCGTTTCTGGGAGACCCAGGAGGAGCTGGAGCCCTGGCTGGGAGAGACGGAGGCCCTGATCGCCCAACTGCCCCCTCCAGCCATCGACACAGAGGCCCTGCGAATACAACAGGAGCAGATGAGGGTGAGGAGGGAGCGACACTAACATGACCAGTGTTAAAACCTATGACTGTCCCGTAAATGGGGGGGCGGACGTCCTTAGAACGTCCAGGGAACCACGACCAACACCCCTACTGGGACCTCCTGGCGACGCGTTTCTGAAGGATATTCTGTTTTGTGTTTCTTTGACAGAGACAAAAATGTCTACTTGTGTAAATGTGATTCTCAGTCCCATTACTCATCTTCCACACATCTTCTTTTCTGTCTGACAATGTTTTTCCCCTTGTCCTCGTTTTCCTCCCGTCCTCCGTACCTCCTCCATACCTCCTTCGTACCTCCTCCAGCTCCTGAGGGAGTCCATAGCCGAGCACAAGCCGCACATCGACAAGCTTCTGAAGATCGGCCCGCAGCTGGCCGCGCTCAGCCACCAGGAGGGGGCCTCGGTGAGACAACGCTACGACGACGCTGAGAAACGCTACCTGGCCATCAAGCAAGAGGTCAAGGGTCGCGCAACCGCCCTGGACGAGGCTGTGTCGCAATCCTCACAGGTAGGGTTTCGCCCGAAAGCCTTAAAAAATTGTTTTGTGGAACAAACCAATGTTTTTTGCCGACTCTTGTGTTTATATCTAATACAAACAGACTTACAGCATCTATATGAGAAAATCCAACAGGCATTTTTACGATTTTCTAATATGTCTCTCGTACCGACAACTAGCTGCTAACTGCATGATGTGATCAACATGCACTTACACTGCGATGCCACTAGAGGGTGATGTTGTGTTAGGCTAATTACGGTTGCAGCGTGTTCATTTCCAGTCAAAGCAAAAATAACTCAACAATGGGAAAGAGATTAAGGCACTCTTAAGAAATGTTTCAGTGGTCTTAGAAACAATTGGTCATTGTGTAGTACAGCTGCCGAAACAACACAGCTTTGTTTTTGCTATAAACAAATATGTTGCTTAGAATTTGATGTTCGCGTTTTTTATTTTACTAGACAAATGCACTCTCTCATAGTATCATAAATCATTAGCCACCATTGATTATCACCAAGCTCTTCTGTGTTGCGGCTGTTTATGTTGCTTGGCCACAGTGAGCGCATGTCATGATCTAACACACGATTGTTTTCTCATCCCTGATCTGAACCATATCACCCACTCTCTCTCCCCCCATCTCAATCTCTCACCGTTTCTCTCTCTTTTTTAATCCTTTCATTTTACCCTCCTGGTTTTTGTTCGTCCCTTCTAATCCACCCCTCGGTTGGGTCTTACGTTCCCCCCTCCCTTTGCACTCCTTTAAATTCCCCCTGGTTTGTTCCGTTCATCCCTCCGTTCTGTCTCTCACTGATTGTGGATGTGCTGTGTGTTGACTCGTCATTTCATCCATCCATCGTCACTGCAATCACCTAGCTGGTAGAGGTAAGAGCACTGACCCCCCCCCACTGACTGACCGTAACGTGACCACTGACCATAACTTGACCACTGACCATAACGTGACCATTGACCATAACGTGACCACTAATAACAACAAGACTGCTGACTATAACATGACCAGAGCATGACCACTGTCCACAACATTAACACTGACCACAATGTGACCACTGAGAATTGAACATAACATCGCCACTGAACATAACATGACCACTGACCATAACATGACCACTGACCATAACATGGCCACTGACCATAACATGGCCACTGACCATCGCATGACCACTGATTGACCCTAACCGTAACATGACCACAGATCACTTGTGACTTCATCGTTAACACAGACCAAAACGGACCAAGAACTATTGTTATTAGATTTGACCCCTTTTGTTTCTTTGTATTGTATTATAAAACTTTAGTCAGAACATAAGACCACTTGATAAGTCTTATTGTCTAATGTCTGTTTTCCTTATTGTGTTTGTTGGTTTTTTACTCCTAGATGTCTTTCCTGTGAGCTCTTGTCTCTCCTTAGTTAGAATCTGTGCCTCATTTTGACGTTGCTGAAATGTTGATATTTGACACTAAGAAACATAAATTACTTTGTGATAAACGGCAATAACGCGCTGTGACATTTTCTGCAAACCTAACTATATTCATGTTGAATCAGTTGCTGTGCCGAGGATTTAAAGGCACATTTACACATTTTTGGTGAGAACTCAGCGTTTTTGCCAGGTCAAAATGTCCGCGTTGTCCTGCCTAGTAAATCCAAATCAAACTGTCCTTATCCTAACCATCCCCCCTGACAATCGCCCCCCCAGTTCCACGACAAGATGGACCCCCTGTTGGAGACCCTGGAGGGGGCTGTGCAACGCCTCCGCTCGCCTCCTCCTGTAGCGGCGGAGGTGGAGAAGATCCGGGAGCAGCTGGCGGAGCACAGGACCACGGGTCTGGAGCTGGACAAACTGCTGCCCTCCTTCTCCGCCCTGTGTGCCCGTGGCGAGGAGCTCATCAGCCGGGCAGCGTACAACGACCCGGCCGCCCAGGGTAAAGAAATGACCCAAGCAATCATGTACAAATGACACATGCTACGTATTACACAGAGGGAAATGACACATGCTACATATTACATGGAGGGGAAATGACACATGCTACATATTACATGGAGGGGAAATAACACATGCTACATATTACACAGAGGGGAAATGACACATGCTACATATTACACAGAGGGGAAATAACACATGCTAAATATTTCACAGAGGAGAAATGACACATGCTACATATTAAACAGAGGGGAAATAACACATGCTACATATTACACAGAGGGGAAATAACACATGCTACATATTACACAGAGGGGAAATGACACATGCTACATATTACACAGAGGGGAAATGACTCATGCTACATATTACACAGAGGGGAAATAACACATGCTACATATTACACAGAGGGGAAATGACAAATGCTTCATATTACACAGAGGGGAAATGACTCATGCTACATATTACACAGAGGGGAAATAACACATGCTACATATTACACAGAGGGGAAATAACACATGCTACATATTACACAGAGGGGAAATAACACATGTTTCATATTACACAGAGGGGAAATAACACATGCTACATATTACACTGAGGGGAAATGACACATGCTACATATTACACAGAGGGGAAATGACACATGCTACATATTACACGGAGGAAAAATGACACATGCTACATATTACACAGAGGGGAAATAACACATGCTACATATTACACAGAGGGGAAATAACACATGCTACATATTACACAGAGGGGAAATAACACAGGTTTCATATTACACAGAGGGGAACAAACACATGCTACATATTACACAGAGGGGAAATAACACATGTTTCATATTACACAGAGGGGAAATGACTCATGCTACATATTACACAGAGGGGAAATAACACATGCTACATATTACACAGAGGGGAAATAACACATGCTACATATTACACAGAGGGGAAATAACACATGCTACATATTACACAGAGGGGAAATAACACATGTTTCATATTACACAGAGGGGAAATAACACATGCTACATATTACACAGAGGGGAAATGACACATGCTACATATTACACAGAGGGGAAATGACACATGCTACATATTACACAGAGGGAAATGACACATGCTACATATTACACAGAGGGGAAATAACACATGCTACATATTACACAGAGGGGAAATAACACATGCTTCATATTACACAGAGGGAAATGACTCATGCTACATATTACACAGAGGAGAAATAACACATGCTACATATTACACAGAGGGGAAATAACACATGCTACATATTACACAGAGGGAAATGACACATGCTACATATTACACAGAGGAGAAATAACACATGCTACACATGCTGCTACATATTACACAGAGGGGAAATGACACATGCTACATATTACACAGAGGGGAAATGACACATGCTACATATTACACAGAGGGGAAATAACACATGCTACATATTACACAGAGGGGAAATGACACATGCTACATATTACACAGAGGGGAAATGACACATGCTACATATTACACAGAGGGGAAATAACACATGCTACATATTACACAGAGGGGAAATAACACATGCTACATATTACACAGAGGGGAAATAACACATGCTACATATTACACAGAGGGGAAATGACACATGCTACATATTACACAGAGGGGAAATGACACATGCTACATATTACACAGAGGGAAATGACACATGGGGAATTCATATTACACAGAGGGGAAATGACACATGCTACATATTACACAGAGGGGAAATAACACATGCTACATATTACACAGAGGGGAAATGACACATGCTAATATTACACAGAGGGGAATTGACAAATGCTACATATTACACAGAGGGGAATTGACACATGCTACATATTACACAGCGGGTAAATGACACATGCTTCATATTACACAGAGGGGAAATAACACATGTTTCATATTACACAGAGGGGAAATAACACATGCTACATATTACACAGAGGGGAAATGACACATGCTACATATTACACAGAGGGGAATTGACACATGCTACATATTACACAGAGGGGAATTGACACATGCTACATATTACACAGAGGGGAAATGACACATGCTACATATTACACAGAGGGGAAATAACACATGCTACATATTACACAGAGGGGAAATAACACATGCTACATATTACACAGAGGGGAAATAACACATGCTTCATATTACACAGAGGGGAAATAACACATGCTTATATACACAGAGGGAAATGACACATGCTACATATTACACAGAGGGGAATTGACACATGCTACATATTACAGGGGACAGAGAAATATTACACAGAGGGGAAATGACACATGCTACATATTACACAGAGGGGAATTGACACATGCTACATATTACACAGAGGGGAATTGACACATGCTACATATTACACAGCGGGTAAATGATGAATGCGTTGGACCCAATATATAGACACAGACACACGCAGACCCCAAAAAAACACACACCACAGACATGTCACGTCTCTTTCTTTGACGTCGGTAGGTTGTCATGTTGATTTTAAAAACAAGACTTCCAGGAACACCAGGGCACAGAGACACAAACGCACACACACACATACACACTTTTGAGCTTTTGACAACTCCCAGCGCCCATGGGACCACAGTGCCCCCCACCTCCACAAATGAAATCCCTCTGGCTAAAACGCACCTTGCCTCTTTCATTTGAAAGAAGGCCACTTTATTACTATGAATAAGTTCTTTGTGGTGTGGTAGTGGGAGTATAGCTGAGTATAGCTGTGGTAGTGGGAGTATAGCTGAGTATAGCTGTGGTAGTGGGAGTATAGCTGAGTATAGCTGTGGTAGTGGGAGTATAGCTGAGTATAGCTGTGGTAGTGGGAGTATAGCTGAGTATAGCTGTGGTAGTGGGAGTATAGCTGAGTATAGCTGTGGTAGTGGGAGTATAGCTGAGTATAGCTGTGGTAGTGGGAGTATAGCTGAGTATAGCTGTGGTAGTGGGAGTATAGCTGAGTCTCACTCTTAAAAACTCCACTGTTGATCGCCGTCCACTTAGTGGCCTTTCTTGAAGAGACAAACGCAGTAAAAGTGACAGGCATATTGTGTGTATGCTATTTGTTAAGTGCTAGACCTTCCATCAATTTTCACACAACTCTTTTCTTTCAAATGACCCCCCGCTCGCCCCCTCTCCCAGCCGTGCGTTCCCGCCTCCTGCGTCTGCGCTCCCTGTGGGACGAGATCCGGCAAAGGGCCGAGGAGCGGGAGGGGAAGCTGTCGGACGTCTTGGACCTGTCCGGGAAATTCTGGGCCGACATGGCGGCGCTGCTGAGCACACTCCGAGACTCGCAGGACATCGTCAGAGAGCTGGAGGACCCCGGAGTGGACCCGTCACTCATCAAACAACAAATAGAAGCTGCAGAGGTACGTATAGAGGGAATACTTATGGAGAGGGAATACTTATGGAGGGGGAATACTTATGGAGGGGGAATACTTATGGAGAGGGAATACTTATGGAGAGGGAATACTTATGGAGAGGGAATACTTATGGAGAGGGAATACTTATGGAGAGGGAATACTTATGGAGAGGGAATACGTATGGAGAGGGAATACGTATGGAGAGGGAATACGTATGGAGATGGAATACTTATGGAGATGGAATACTTATGGAGATGGAATACTTATGGAGAGGGAATACTTATGGAGAGGGAATACTTATGGAATACTTATGGAGAGGGAATACTTATGGAGAGGGAATACTTATGGAGAGGGAATACTTATGGAGAGGGAATACTTATGGAGAGGGAATACTTATGGAGAGGGAATACTTATGGAGAGGGAATACTTATGGAGAGGGAATACTTATGGAGAGGGAATACTTATGGAGAGGGAATACTTATGGAGAGGGAATACTTATGGAGAGGAATACTTATGGAGAGGGAATACTTATGGAGAGGGAATACTTATGGAGAGGGAATACTTATGGAGAGGGAATACTTATGGAGAGGGAATACTTATGGAGAGGGAATACTTATGGAGAGGGAATACTTATGGAGAGGGAATACTTATGGAGAGGGAATACTTATGGAGAGGGAATACTTATGGAGAGGGAATACTTATGGAGAGGGAATACTTATGGAGAGGGAATACTTATGGAGAGGAATACTTATGGAGATACTTATGGAATAATACTATGGAGAGGGAATACTTATGGAGAGGGAATACTTATGGAGAGGGAATACTTATGGAGAGGGAATACTGGAGAGGGAATACTTATGGAGAGGGAATACTTATGGAGAGGGAATACTTATGGAGAGGGAATACTTATGGAGAGGGAATACTTATGGAGAGGGAATACTTATGGAGAGGAATACTTATGGAGAGGGAATACTTATGGAGAGGGAATACTTATGGAGAGGGAATACTTATGGAGATGGAATACTTATGGAGAGGGAATACTTATGGAGAGGGAATACTTATGGAGAGGGAATACTTATGGAGAGGAATACTTATGGAGAGGAATACTTATGGAGATACTTATGGAGAGGGAATACTTATGGAGAGGGAATACTTATGGAGAGGGAATACTTATGGAGAGGAATACTTATGGAGAGGGAATACTTATGGAGAGGGAATACTTATGGAGAGGGAATACTTAGAGGGAATACTTATGGAGAGAATACTTATGGAGAGGAATACTTATGGAATACTTATGGAGAGGGAATACTTATGGAGAGGGAATACTTATGGAGAGGGAATACTTATGGAGAGGGAATACTTATGGAGAGGGAATACTTATGGAGAGGGAATACGTATGGAGAGGGAATACGTATGGAGAGGGAATACTTATGGAGAGGGAATAATTATGGAGAGGGAATACGTATGGAGAGGGAATACGTATGGAGATGGAATACTTATGGAGATGGAATACTTATGGAGAGGGAATACTTATGGAGAGGGAATACTTATGGAGAGGGAATACTTATGGAGGGGGAATACTTATGGAGGGGGAATACTTATGGAGGGGGAATACTTATGGAGAGGGAATACTTATGGAGAGGGAATACTTATGGAGAGGGAATACTTATGGAGAGGGAATACTTATGGAGAGGGAATACTTATGGAGAGGGAATACTTATGGAGAGGGAATACTTATGGAGGGGGAATACTTATGGAGGGGAATACTTATGGAGGGGGAATACTTATGGAGGGGGAATACTTATGGAGGGGGAATACTTATGGAGGGGAATACTTATGGAGAGGGAATACTTATGGAGAGGGAATACTTATGGAGAGGGAATACTTATGGAGAGGGAATACTTATGGAGAGGGAATACGTATGGAGAGGGAATACGTATGGAGAGGGAATACGTATGGAGAGGGAATACTTATGGAGAGGGAATACTTATGGAGAGGGAATACTTATGGAGAGGGAATACTTATGGAGAGGGAATACTTATGGAGAGGGAATACTTATGGAGAGGGAATACTTATGGAGAGGGAATACTTATGGAGAGGGAATACGTATGGAGAGGGAATACGTATGGAGAGGGAATACGTATAGAGAAGGGATATGTATGGAGAAATGTTGGTTAGTGAAGGAGAAAGTGGAGTAAAGGATCCTTCAGAAGTTTGTAACAAGCATGTTTTTTTAACTGCTAGACGAGTCTGAGGTAAAATGATATATAATAACGCATATTATACATTTTAGATTTACATACTCAGTTGTGTTGTCGTATCTGTGAGGGTATTGCTAATGCTATATGCTAATGCTATATGCTAATGCTATATGCTATATGCTAATGTGTCTCCTCCTCTCAGGCTATCAAGGCCGAGACCGACGGTCTGAGGGAGGAGCTGGAGTTTGTACGAACCCTCGGCGCCGACCTCATCTTCGCCTGTGGCGAGACGGAAAAACCTGAGGTCAAGAAGACCATTGATGAGGTCAGGTTGCGTTATCAGGGAACGCATTATGTTGTGTTTCTGTTCTCCTATTGCACTTGACTTCATACGTGTGGATAGATGATTGACTGTCTTCTTTCTCTCCCTTATTCTCATGGCCTCAGATGAATGTGGCCTGGGAAGGTCTGAACAGGACGTGGAGGGAGAGGATGGAGAGGCTGGAGGACGCCATGACAGCATCTGTGCAGTACCAGGATGCATTGCAGGTCAGTGGGTACATCTGGGTACCACTCAAATGCTAGCTCTGGAATATACACTGAAGGTTAATATAAACGCAACGTGCAACCATTTTCATTATATAATGAAATGTTCAAAATACTTCATATAAAAATACTGTATGTATGTAATGTACCTGAGTGAGGTACAGTGTCATCAGTTAGTGGCAAATATAAGTATCAGGTGATAATTATATAAATGATATATTGTATACTAACTGGTCTGTGCTATGGTTCCTCAGGGCATGTTTGACTACCTGGATAATGCAGTGATCAAGCTGTGTGACATGTCCCCTGTGGGAACTGATCTAGGGACTGTCAAACAACAGATAGAAGAACTCAAGGTATGTGCTTATAATATGTCCCATTAATATGTTTGAGTAAACAGGTGTAGCGGTTCACGTTTTCGGTAGGACACTTTATGTTATGTGTTACTGCATCATTTTCAAATTTTGATTTTGTACTTTAAAACGGTTATGATGAAAAGAGCACACCAGATGTAAGTAAAAAAATATATATATATAAAATCGAAATAATAAATAAATAAATTGTTGGTTCAGACCTGACTCCTCCCCTTTCTCTTGTGAGCAGCAGTACAAGGTGGAGGTGTACCAGCAGCAGATCGACATGGAGAAGCTGTGCCACCAGGGGGAGCTGCTGCTCAAGAAGGTCTCGGACCAGACAGACCGGGACATGATCCAGGAGCCCCTCACGGAGCTCCGGCACCTCTGGGACAACCTTGGGGACAAGATCACCCACAGACAGGTATACACACGCTGACTTGTATTATCCTGTGTGACCCAGCCAGAGGTCGGTACATTCATCTGTTAATGTTAGACTCTGTTAATAGACATATTTTGGGATATACATTATAGTAGACCTACACTATCTGACCCTTGATTTCCTGGTTACAGCACAAGCTGGAGGGTGCTCTCCTGGCCCTGGGGCAGTTCCAGCATGCCCTGTCTGAGCTGCAGTCCTGGCTGAGTCACACACACGCCACACTGGACACCCAGAGGCCCATCAGCTCTGACCCCAAGGCCATTGAGATCGAGCTGGCCAAACATCACGTACGTGAAACCCTCACTCGTAAACCTCTGCACGCTCCGTTCTCATCCACACCCCCCGTACTCTCGCTTTTGAACGGTCCGTGGTTACGCTGGTTTCCCGTAGCGTGTCACCAACACCTCCTCCCCCTCTCAGGTGCTGAGGAACGATGTGCTCTCCCACCGCTCCACTGTGGAGACGGTGAACGCGGCGGGGGCCGAGCTGCTGGAATCCAGTCCTGGGGATGAGGCCAGCCACCTCCGAGACCAGCTGGACCAGCTCAACCACGGCTGGGAGACCATGCTACTCAAGACCCAGGAGCGGCAGAAGCTGCTGGAGGCCGCTCTGCATCAGGTGGGCGGGACTAGAGGGTGACATGGCTGAGTGACACGAGTAATAACCAGTGGCTAAAGCTGCTGAAGGCCGCTCTGCATCAGGTGGGCGGGACTAGAGGGTGACATGGCTGAGTGACACGAGTAATAACCAGTGGCTAAAGCTGCTGAAGGCCGCTCTGCATCAGTTGGGCGGGACTAGAGGGTGACATGGCTGAGTGACACATTTAATAACCAGTGGCTGAAGCTGCTGGAGGCCGCTCTGCATCAGGTGGGCGGGACTAGAGGGCGACATGGCTGAGTGACACAAGTAATAACCAGTGGCTGAAGCTGCTGGAGGTCGCTCTGCATCAGGTGGGCGGGACTAGAGGGCGACATGGCTGAGTGACACGAGTAATAACCAGTGGCTGGAAACTAAGAAACTAAGTTAATCAAAATAAATGACACAATTTTTCTCCGTTCTTTCTTTGTTTGCAATGTTAACATGTTTCAAATTTAAGTATTCTGTCTTGTGCATATAGGGGTTTGGTCTTGTGGAGACTAAAATGTTTTATCTACATTCTAGACTGTTATATCTAAATTTAATTGGGAAAAATACTGGTAGCAATGACATTAATGAGGAAACCATTTGGCAGGCGGAGGGTTTCCACGGTGAACTGGAGGAGTTCCTGCAGTGGCTGAGGAGGACAGAGAGCCAGCTATCTGCGGCCAAACCCACCGGAGGTCTCCCAGAGACGGCCCGGGAGCAGCTCCAACAGCACCTGGTAATACTGGGAGCACACCTTATGACACGAATCAGCTCCCATACAAACACCAGAGAGGATGGGGTGGAAGTTATTTTATTCACTGTTATTCTGCAAAGGAAGGCTAAGAGAACATTGCTAATGTTAATATGACAGCAGACATTTGGATTAACTTCGAGGTGTCTTGCTCAGACACTGAACACCCAAGGTTTTGGCCGTGTCTGCCCAGCCCCAGAATTTAATACTCAACCTACCCAGCAAACAACTGTTGTTGTGGACCTGAAAGCCTCAATTCTCTCATTCCAAACTATTGCTACATGTTTACTATGAATTGTTAAGTCTCAGAAAACACACTGACGTCTGTGTGTGTGTGTCTGTGTGTCTGTGTGTCTGTGTGTCTGTGTGTCTGTGTGTCTGTGTGTCTGTGTGTGTGTGTGTGTATCTGTGTGTGTGTGTGTGTGTATCTGTGTGTGTGTGTGTGTGTGTGTGTGTGTCTGTGTGTCTGTGTGTCTGTGTGTCTGTGTGTCTGTGTGTCTGTGTGTGTGTGTGTGTATCTGTGTGTGTGTGTGTGTGTGTGTGTGTGTGTGTATCTGTGTGTGTGTGTGTGTGTGTGTGTGTGTCTGTGTGTCTGTGTGTGTGTGTGTGTGTGTGTATCTGTGTGTGTGTGTGTGTGTGTGTGTGTGTGTATCTGTGTGTGTGTGTGTGTGTGTGTGTGTGTCTCTGTATGTGTGTCTTTGTCTGTGTGTGTGTGTCTGTGTGTGTGTGTGTGTGTGTGTGTGTGTGTGTGTGTGTGTGTGTGTGTGTGTCTGTGTCTGTGTGTGCGCGCGTAGGAGCTCCAGACCCAGTTGGCCCAGCGGGCTGAGCAGTACCACCGCCTGCTGGATGCCGGGGAGTCCATGTTACTGTCACGTGGGGGAGAGGAGGGAGGCCCCGGAGCCGGTACCACCCAGACCCAACAGAACCTGGCCCTGCTGCAGAACAAGTGGGCCAGTCTGAACACCAAGATGGACGACCGTAAGGTGAGAACAGAACCGTCTTGTGTGTGTCTTGTCTTGCGTGTGTTCACTCAGGGACTCGTCCAGCTCTAAACGAACGCAAAGCTCTGTATTCATATATGCAAATGAGGTGTCGCATTCATTAAAGTACGTTTTCAACATGTTTATATTTCGTTTTTTTATGAGTCATTTTGAATGTTTCCGTCCCTGTTCCTCCAGGCCAAACTGGACGAGGCCGTGTCCCTGGCCACCGGTTTCCAGTCCTCCCTCCAGGACACCATCAACTGGCTGACCCAAGCCGAGCAGACCCTGAACATGGCCCAGGCCCCCTCTCTCATCCTGGACACCGTCCTCTTCCAGATCGACGAACACAAGGTAGGCTGCTGTGGGCACCTCAGGAATACAGAGATGTATTGACATCCTCTCCAGGCGACATTCGTCTCTATGGCATGTGGGGTTGGATTTACAAGTATTCACCGTAGAAAAGGATTACAAGCACTTGGACTGTATTTCACGTAAACGTTTCAATGTTTTATTTTAGTTCTTGCATTAATACATATGTGAATAATAATTGGATCGGGACCAAAACTGTAACGTGGCCTCTGGCCATCTCTGCTTCCGCCAGGTGTTTGTGAACGAGGTGAACACCCACAGGGAGCAGGTGTTGGCCCTGGAGAAGGCCGGCTCTCAGCTGCGTTTCGCCAGTCTCAAGCAGGACGTGGTGCTGATCAAGAACCTCCTGCTGAGCGTTCAGGCCCGCTGGGACAAGCTAGTGCAGAGGTCTCTGGACCGCGGGCGACACCTGGACGAAGCCCGCAAGAGGGCCAAGCAGGTAAGAGGGGGAAGAGGGGTTCGAGATGCTGGTGTTTGTTATGTACCAGTCGCGTTACTCTTCACTACCAGAGATAAAGGCAACGCCCCCAAAAGGTTGACGTGCGGCGGCCATTTTGTTTCAGACGGTAAACCAGTTTCTCTATCCCTCTCTCTAGTTCCATGAGGCGTGGAGGAAACTGTCCGACTGGCTGGAGGAGGCTGAGAGCCGATTGGACGCGGAGCTGGAGATCTCAAACGAGCCAGACAAGATTAAAATACAGCTGACCAAACACAAGGTAGAGTGGATGTTGCACTCTAAACGTGACATGAGAAGAATACAGTTTTTGGTGGTTTAGACACTGAAACGTACTGTGTAGTAAAAAGATCACAGGTGTATTTTAGAATTCATGCATCATTTGTAGACAATACCGCTTCTGTGTGGTTATAAGGCTCTGACTGGAATGAGATGTTTTTCTAAATTCCCCTCTTTCTCCCAACCCCTCATCTTCTACGCCTGTCTCTACTTCATCTCCCTCTCCTCCATCTCCCTCTCCTCCCTCCTCCATCTCCCTCTCCTCCCTCCTCCATCTCCCTCTCCTCCCTCCTCCATCTCCCTCTCCTCCCTCCAGGAGTTCCAGAAGACTCTGGGCTCTAAGCAGCCGGTGTATGACACCACGGTGAGGTCTGGTAGAGCCATGAGGGACAAGGCCACACTGCCGGCGGACACCCAGAAACTAGACCATCTGCTGGGGGAGGTCAGGGACAAGTGGGACACAGTCTGTGGAAAGAGTGTGGAGAGGTAAGAAGACGGTTGGGGTCAAATTCAATGTAATCAAAATCAATCAAAATAATAATAATCAAAAACGTTCCCAATTTGGAAAAGCATTCAAATATGTTTTCTGACAGGAATTGTAAAGGCTAATCAAAATAGCATAGGTGAATTAATTAATTTGCTTTCCCACCGAGAACGTGTCCCGGCCAATAACTTATTTCCTTGTGCTCCAGGCAACATAAGCTGGAGGAGGCTCTGCTCTTCTCTGGCCAGTTTGCGGAGGCTCTGCAGGCTCTGGTTGACTGGCTGTATCGTGTGGAGCCCCAGCTGGCTGAGGACCTGCCTGTCCACGGAGATCTGGACCTGGTCTCCAACCTCATGGACTCACACAAGGTACGATTTCATTAATGTGACGGCAAACGTAAAGATCCTATGCCGAAGAATTCACTCAAAATCTGTTTTTGTTAGCTGACATTGCCTTTATGTTGTAGCAGATTTGATAGGGAATATGTTGCTTTAAATATGTCTTCATATTTGACGGCCCTGCCCCAGAAATCTTGATGCAGTGTGTGACAATATTTTGAAACTGTTCCGCCAGGCCTTCCAGAAGGAGCTGGGGAAGAGGACCAGCAGTGTCCAGGTGCTGAAGCGTTCAGCACGAGAGCTGATGGAGACCGGCCGCGACGACACCGCCTGGGTCAAAGTTCAACTGCAGGAGCTCAGCAACCGCTGGGACACGGTCTGTGCCCTGTCCGTCACCAAGCAGACCCGCCTCCAGCAGGCCCTCAAACAGGTCAGCCAGGAATCACGTCGTTTACAGGAAAGACACATGGGACTTCTAATATGGATAACTGTGAATACTGGGTAGAACTCAAGCCTCTCTTTTCTCCCACCACATCCTCCTCTCACCACCTCCTCTCACCACCACCTCCTCTCACCACCTCCTCTCACCACCTCCTCTCACCACCTCCTCTCACCACCTCCTTCTCATCTGCCTCCTCCACATCTAAGGCGGAGGAGTTCCGCGCAGCAGTACAGCAGCTGCTGGAATGGCTGTCGGAGGCGGAGCAGACGCTACGTTTCCGCGGCGTGCTGCCCGAGGAGGCGGAGACTCTGCAGGCCCTGCTCCACACCCACCGCGACTTCATGAGCACGGTGGAAGAGAAGAGGAGCGACGTGAACCGGGCGGCAGGACAGGGCGAGGCGATTCTCACCATGTGCCACTCGGACTGCATCACCACCATCAAACACTGGATCACTATCATACGCGCTCGCTTCGAAGAGGTAGGTCGGCATGGAGACGGGTCAGAGATACTGAGTAAGTGGGAGGGACTGAGTGAGTGGGAGGGACTGAGTGAGTGGGAGGGACTGAGTGAGTGGGAGGGACTGAGTGAGTGGGAGGGACTGAGTGAGTGGGAGGGACTGAGTGAGTGGGAGGGACTGAGTGAGTGGGAGGGACTGAGTGAGTGGGAGGGACTGAGTGAGTGGGAGGGACTGAGTGAGTGGGAGGGACTGAGTGAGTGGGAGGGACTGAGTGAGTGGGAGGGACTGAGTGAGTGGGAGGGACGAACTGAGTGAGTGGGAGGGACGAACTGAGTGAGTGGGAGGGACGAACTGAGTGAGTGGGAGGGACGAACTGAGTGAGTGGGAGGGACGAACTGACTGAGTGGGAGGGAGGGACGAACTGACTGAGTGGGAGGGAGGGACGAACTGACTGAGTGGGAGGGACTTAATGAGTGGGAGGGGCGGACTGACTGACCTGATGGGAGGGAGGGGCGGACTGACTGACCTGATGGGACGGAGGGGTCGTTTCACTATTTTGTGCTGCTAATTAGCAATGCAAACGTTTATTTATCTGTAAATGTTCTCCCACAGGTGCTCACTTGGGCCAAACAACACGAGCAGCGCCTGGAGACCGCCCTGACAGAGCTGCTCAACAATGCCACACTGTTAGAAGAGCTGTTGTCATGGCTGCAGTGGGCGGAGACAGCTCTGATACAACGTGACGCCGAGACCCTCCCCCAGGACATTGCTCAGCTCAAAACACAAATTACGGAACACCAGGTGGGAGGAGCCAGCTTTTCCCAAACATATCATTGCCGAGCATCTTAAGCACACAACATTAATATTGTATGTAAGAACCTGGGTGTAGTTACACTAATTACAGAACTACGTGTTGACTGTTATAAACAGTGTCTAATAAAACTCTGTGGCCCCCAGGTATTTATGGAGGAGATGACCCGGAAGCAACCCGATGTGGACAAAGTGACCAAGACTTACAAGAGGAAACCAGCCGAACCTCCCAGCAGCCTGGCGGAGAGGAGAGGGGCCCGTGCGTTACCTTGTTTTGCCACACACACACACACACAGAGATATATATATATATATATATATATATATATATATATATATATATATATATACATACACGTACGACGTACGTATAATAAATTATGGACATGAAAGTGACAAGGTGACCGCCCCCTACAGGTAGAAACCAGCAGCAACAACAGCACCAGCAACAGGCAGCCATGCAGGTCGCTGGGGGCAACCCCCGCTTGACCCAGCTGTGCTCCAGGTGGCAGCAGGTGTGGCTGCTCGCCCTCGACCGCCAGCGCAAGCTCAACGATGCCCTCGACAGGCTCGAGGAGGTACTGCATCCTACAACCATCCATTTCCTAATGAAGCAGGAACGGTAGCATTGCTCATTTATCTCACGCTGTCTTTACGTCCCCAGCTGAAGGAGTTTGCCAACTTTGATTTCGACGTGTGGAGGAAGAAATACATGCGCTGGATGAATCACAAGAAGTCCCGCGTCATGGACTTCTTCAGGCGCATCGACAAGGACCAGGATGGCAAGATTACTCGCCAGGAGTTCATCGATGGCATCCTGGCCTCAAGTATGTTGTTTGGTTTTACCCAAGAGTGCCAAGCCCTGCTTGCTTTAGTCAGCGCCAAATTGAACTGATACTAGGTTTAATCTGACTAATTACAAAGCCAAGTACCTGTATGTGAGTTTCAATGTCTGTATGTTTCTACTGTATCTTGAATGCTGATTTGCTGATTAATTTAAAATATTGGCGATAAATCTGAAATATTGGTGATTAGTCCTAAATATTGGTGATTAGTCTCAAAGCTAGGATATTGGTATACCTGTCCAATATCCTGTGATTAATCCTGAATATTGGTCATTAGTCCTGACTATTGGTAATTATTCCTGAATATTGGTCATTAGTCCTGAATATTGGTGATTAGCCCTGAATATTGGTGATTAGCCCTGAATATTGGTCATTAGTCCTGAATATTGGTCATTAGTCCTGAATATTGGTCATTAATCTTGAATATTGGTGATTAGCCCTGAATATTGGTCATTAGTCCTGAATATTCGTAATTAGTCCTGAATATTGTTGATTAGTCCTGAATATTGGTCATTAGTCCTGAATATTGGTCATTAGTCCTGAATATTGGTAATTATTCCTGAATATTGGTCATTAGTCCTGAATATTGTTAATTATTCCTGAATATTTGTCATTAGTCCTGACTATTGGTGTTTAGTCCTGACTATTGTTAATTATTCCTGAATATTGGTCATTAGTCCTGAATATTGTTAATTATTCCTGAATATTGGTCATTAGTCCTGACTATTGGTGTTTAGTCCTGACTATTGTTAATTATTCCTGAATATTGGTCATTAGTCCTGAATATTGTTAATTATTCCTGAATATTGGTCATTAGTCCTGAATATTGTTAATTATTCCTGAATATTGGTCATTAGTCCTGACTATTGGTCATTAGTCCTGACTATTGGTGTTTAGTCCTGACTATTGGTTATTAGTCCTGACTATTGGTCATTAGTCCTGACTATTGGTTATTAGTCCTGACTATTGGTGTTTAGTCCAGCACTCCTTTACTGACTGTTGACTGTGCTGTGCAGAGTTCCCTACCAGCAGGCTGGAGATGACAGCAGTGGCAGACATCTTTGACAGGGACGGCGACGGCTACATCGACTACTACGAGTTTGTGGCGGCCCTTCACCCCAACAAGGACGCCTATCGGCCCACCACAGACGCGGACAAGATCGAAGACGAGGTGAGGCGGACGCGAATGTGACCGCGTATCACAAAACACATCAAGTTCAGTCTTGTGACCGTGTCGTCTTCCGTCCGTTCTTTGCGCAGGTGACCAGGCAGGTGGCTCAGTGTAAATGTGCCAAGAGGTTCCAGGTGGAGCAGATCGGCGAGAACAAATACAGGGTACGCTCGTCTCGGCTCTCCACTTTGCACGAACACATTATTATATATTCTGTCCGGCACTTTGAGTTAGTATTAGATACGAGTTGTTGTATCTTTAAATGCAGATGGGTCAGACCAATTACAAGGTGAGTCCATCTGAGTCTACGCTGCTGTGGACATAATTGCCCCCCAATATATGGCTTCTTATTCTTGTTTTGCTTCGTCTGCTTCCACTTAGCTAAATACCGTTTTAATTAAGGGAGTAGGGCACCATTTAGGATACAGAGTAGTTGTTACATTTCTTATGAGCACCAGTAGCTGCTGTTATTGAACTAATGAATGAGACCACTCCAATAACCAAGCGTTTAAATAGACAGAATTGGTAGCACTCACCTAGCTTTGTAAGGAACCTGCTCTAAGCTGTGCTTATTGGTTATTAGGAACACACCTGTGGGCCAATAAATAGCATCTCACGGACCACATATGGCCTGCAGGCCGCATGTTGGCCACCCCTGCTTTATAACATATAATATTTGTTGATGTATATTTTTAATCAAAGCGCTATGGGATTAACTGACTGTGTGTGTGTGCTTCCCACCAACAAGCTCATATAACCGCGATAAACCTAAATACTTATCACAGCTCCTAGAACAGCCACTACCATCACTATGTTCTCCACCATATGTCTTTTGTGTATACCTCCTTATCATAATCCATGGGTTACTGATGTGTCTGTGTCCAGGTAAAGACATGGAACCACTAGCAACCTGTCTTCGGTCACGTTAGGGTGTGACATCACATCGATCGGTCTTCTCTGATTGGCTGTTCTGTCTGTCTTCTCTGGCTTCACCCTTCATTGGCTTATTCATCTTGCTGTGTCTCTAAATGGCAGTCATTTGGCACGTTAACCTTTCAATATAGACATGAGGAAATAGGCTAATGTACCTCTTTATGTTCGTATTCACTAAGTCATTATCCTTTTGAAGCCAAGTTTAGCAGAAATGGTTAAGACAAACTGAGTAACTGTTATTTAAATAGGTTATGTTAAGAGGCCAAATTAATTTACAGTAGATACATTTTCTTGGTTTAATTAGGTCTTCACTTCCGAGAGGTGTTAGTCTTAAATATTTTTCTGTGTTTATATGTTTGTTTCACGCTTTCTCTTCTTCTTTCTCTTTGTTTATTCCTCCTCTTCGTCTGATGGATATATTGTAGTTCTTCCTTGGAAACCAGGTAAAGTTGGCTCGCGTGTGTAATCTTGAAATCTGCTTCCTGAATCTCCACCAACACACTGGTCACAAATATACGCACAATAATTTGCCATGGCGACAATGCCATTTCCTTTTTGACTGGAAATGACATAACTATAGTTGAGATTCTCAGAGGGGGGGTTAAGAGACCATTGAGATTGTGCTTTTGGTGTGATTCAGCAGATTCTGGACTGTATGATTTTTGGGAGAATGACATTTATCCGGCACAATGGGTTTTAACATTAAGGCCTGTGATGTTAACCGGGTGTAACCTGACCCATTTGGCTCTGGACCGGGTCAAATGGAGAATTCATGCAGCTTGGTGGGTAGTAAAAGATGAACCGGGTTGCCTGTCTCTTCCTATACAAGATGATTGTGAACTCTCATAGAGTGGGCAAGATGGCTCAAATGACCGTGAATGCTCATAGAGTGGGCAAGACGGCTCAAATGACCGCGAAGGCTCATAGAGTGGGCAAGACGGCTCAAATGACCGCGAACGCTCATAGAGTGGGCAAGACGGCTCAAATGACCGTGAATGCCCATAGAGTGGGCCAGATGGCTCAAATGACAGTGAATGCCCATAGAGTGGGCCAGATGGCTCAAATGACAGTGAATGCCCATAGAGTGGGCCAGATGGCTCAAATGACAGTGAATGCCCATAGAGTGGGCCAGATGGCTCAAATGACAGTGAATGCCCATAGAGTGGGCCAGATGGCTCAACCAGATCCAGGCAGATCCGAGCTATCTTTTACTCGCCATCACTACATAGTTCTGCGGTTCACCATAGGAATGTGAGACACGAAAATGTCCATCTGCATGAAACACAAATCACATAAAATCATTCCACGGTTACTATGGTAATTAATTGTTTGGTTTTTGGGTGAGCCGGGCTTTGGACAGGTAATCAGGTGGTGTCGTTAATGCATGGGTGTTTTGGAGAATTATTTGCATGGGCTGATGTATACATTTTGGCTCGGATGAAACCGGGCCGCTCTCTATAACGATCTTAAAACGCTGTCCGTCGAGTATTGCCGAGTATGGCATGGCGCTGTACTGATATTCTTCCCCCGTTGTTCCTCCGTCCGTCCGTTTTGTCCCGTTCTCGGTGGCGTCGGCAGTTCGGGGACTCTCAGCAGTTGCGGCTGGTGCGAATCCTTCGCAGTACGGTTATGGTGAGGGTCGGAGGAGGTTGGATGGCCCTGGACGAGTTCCTGGTCAAGAACGATCCGTGCCGAGGTGAGTGTGCGAGTGACACACACACACACATTTACAAGACTGAACGAGCCAGCCACTAGAGACACTGCGATAGAGGGTAAGGAGGCCAGTTAAAGCACACACACACTATGGGTTTTCACCTCTTACACAACAAATTCCTTTTTAGTTAATTGCACTCAGGTTGGTGTTTACACCAGTCCATGATTAGTGGGAGAACGTTTGGGAGCTTGGAGATCGAGACATACAATTCAGACACATATTACCTCTCAGGTTTACCTTTTCAGAGTTCTCTCTTTTTTCAAAAGCTTCCACTGGTCTGGTCTCTCTCTCTCTCTCTCTCTCTCTCTCCCTCTCTCTCTCTCTCTCTCTCTTTCTCTCTCTCTTTGTGTCATCCCTTCTTTCTCCTCACCCCTTTGTTAATAGTTCTGTGAGCTGGCAGCCATCCGGTCCCGTGCACATCTTTTTCTGTTGGTGTCCAGCTTTCTCCAACCTCTTCATCCAACCTCTTCATCCCCCTCTCTTTCTCCCTTCCACACTATTTGTTCTATTGTTTTCTCAGTCATTATCTTGATACACGGCCCATTCCTCCAATGTGGCGTCGCATGATGCATGACCCTCAGCTCTTCTCACCCCCCCTCCCCTCTTCTCTTTGCCCTCTCCCTTCTTCCCTCCTCCTTTTCTCTCTCCTTCCAGTGCAACATCCCGGACTTAAGATCCTTCGCTCCAACTCCAGTAGCACCATTTCATCTCGTCTAGGTTGGGTTTCTCTCACTCTCTTTCTCTCCTTTTCCCTCCCGCCCCCCGTCTCTCTCACTCCCTCTTGACTGTTAACTTTGCCTTACTTGTCGGTTTGTTTTCTTGGATGCTTTTTGCTGTGCTTTGCTGACTGTGACACTGAGCTCACATTCCAACACGTTCTGGCTATATGCTAATGCTAGCAGCACATGGAGATACCCGTATACATACAGTTTATAGGGCAATGTCATTAAACTGTAAACACTGATCTACTGTGTGTGTGTGTGTGTGTGTGTGTTATTTTTTTAGTTGTCCCTCTGCCACTTTAGTCCTTGATGTTTCCACCACCTTAACTCTTTCAAACTAGGCATTACTTTACTACCAGTGCCACTGGTTCCTTTGTTCATTCTGAGGGTGAAACACTGAATATGTGTGTTTCTGAGAGAAAGAGAGCGCTAAGTAGAAGGGGTGTGTGTGTGTGTGTGTGTGTGTGTGTGTGTGTGTGTGTGTGTGTGTGTGTGTGTGTGTGTGTGTGTGTGTGTGTGTGTGTGTGTGTGTGTGTGTGTGTGTGTGTGTGTGTGTGTGTGTGTGTGTGTGTGTGTGTGTGTGTGTGTGTGTGTGTGTGTGTGTGTGTGTGTGTGTGTGTGTGTGTGTGTGTCCATCTTACTGAGCATGCCACTATTTCTCCTGTTTCTCTCAGTGACGGTCACTCCAGGCTATTTCTGCTGCAGAGGTACCTACACTCCCACTGTCTTTCTCTCCTCCACTGTCCATCCCTTCACCTCCTCCTCTACTGTCCATCCCTTCATTTCATCTCCACTCCTCCACTGTCCATCCCTTCACCTCCTCCTCCACTGTCCATCCCTTCACCTCCTTCTCCACTGTCCATTCCTTCATTTCATCTCCACTGTCCATCCCTTCATCTCCTCTCCTCCACTGCCCATCCCTTCATCTCCTCCTCCACTGTCCATCCCTTCATCTCCTCCTCCACTGTCCATCCCTTCATCTCCTCTCCTCCACTGTCCATCCCTTCATCTCCTCCTCCACTGTCCATCCCTTCATCTCCTCTCCTCCACTGTCCATCCCTTCACCTCCTTCTCTACTGTCCATCCCTTCATTTCATCTCCACTCCTCCACTGTCCATCCCTTCATTTCATCTCCACTCCTCCACTGTCCATCCCTTCACCTCCTCCTCCACTGTCCATCCCTTCATCTCCTCCTCCACTGTCCATTCCTTCATTTCATCTCCACTGTCCATCCCTTCATCTCCTCTCCTCCACTGCCCATCCCTTCATCTCCTCCTCCACTGTCCATCCCTTCATCTCCTCTCCTCCACTGTCCATCCCTTCATCTCCTCTCCTCCACTGTCCATCCCTTCATCTCCTCCTCCACTGTCCATCCCTTCATTTCATCTCCACTGTCCTCCTCTCCTCCACTGTCCATCCCTTCATCTCTCACCTCCTCTCCTCCACTGTCCATCCCTTCATCTCCTCTCCTCCACTGCCCATCCCTTCATCTCCTCCTCCACTGTCCATCCCTTCATCTCCTCCTCCACTGTCCATCCCTTCATCTCCTCTCCTCCACTGTCCATCCCTTCATCTCCTCCTCCACTGTCCATCCCTTCATCTCCTCTCCTCCACTGTCCATCCCTTCACCTCCTTCTCTACTGTCCATCCCTTCATTTCATCTCCACTCCTCCACTGTCCATCCCTTCATTTCATCTCCACTCCTCCACTGTCCATCCCTTCACCTCCTCCTCCACTGTCCATCCCTTCATCTCCTCCTCCACTGTCCATTCCTTCATTTCATCTCCACTGTCCATCCCTTCATCTCCTCTCCTCCACTGCCCATCCCTTCATCTCCTCCTCCACTGTCCATCCCTTCATCTCCTCTCCTCCACTGTCCATCCCTTCATCTCCTCTCCTCCACTGTCCATCCCTTCATCTCCTCCTCCACTGTCCATCCCTTCATCTCCTCTCCTCCACTGCCCATCCCTTCATCTCCTCCTCCACTGTCCATCCCTTCATCTCCTCTCCTCCACTGTCCATCCCTTCATCTCCTCTCCTCCACTGTCCATCCCTTCATCTCCTCCTCCACTGTCCATCCCTTCATCTCCTCTCCTCCACTGTCCATCCCTTCATCTCCTCCACTGTCCATCCCTTCATTTCATCTCCACTCCTCCACTGTCCATCCCTTCACCTCCTCCTCCACTGTCCATCCCTTCACCTCCTCTCCTCCACTGTCCATCCCTTCACCTCCTCCTCCACTGTCCATCCTTTCATCTCCAATCACCACTCCTCCACTGTCCACTCCCCTCTTCTCCAGCCGTCCCTCCAGCTTTAAATCTTGAACCGCACTGTCCATGTGTTTATATCAATGTATGGGTGTACATGTCTAACCCTTGTTCGTGTGCCGGTCCGAACCATGCTTCCTATTTAACAACCGGGTTCGGCCAGCCTTGGTCTTGGTGGGTGATTGTTGACATGTGGGTCCAAAATGACTGCAGTCCGAAGAAAAGAAGTTCATAGATATGCTTAGAGGACCCATCCTAACCTATGTCACTATTAGGAGTCAGTGAGAGCACGCTATTAAAGGCATCTCTAATTTTCTCATTGTCAAGATGGTGGGACTTCCAACTTCCTTTTCCCAGATTGGCCATTTTAAGTCTCCATCAGGGTTGTGAGTAAGCATCAGCCAATGAGCCAATAGTTGAATGTGACACCCAGTTGCTAGGGTCATCGCTAAGAGTGATGTTGAAAGTCCCGCCCACGTGACTATATTCTATTGGTGGATGTCACATTTGGCCACTAGATGCCTCTACTCTTCTCTATGTATCTCGGAAAAAAAAGACCGTCCAAGACCTGGGTGTGGCCAGCCTGGGTTTTCTAATAGCGCTGGAAGCTCAGCTCTTTAAATGTGAAGGCGGGCAGGGACTGAATTAGAGGGTGCACCTGGCTCGCGGGGGGACATAATTGCAGGGCGCGCGCCCATTATTATTGACTTGCTTTGCTGCTGTTGCTAGGAAATGACTGAGGGGGTGTGTCCTGTCCTGAGTAAAGCTGTGACCACGGCTACAATACATTGCTGCTAATGCAAGCTGCAGCTCTGATCCCTCTCTTTCTGTTTCTTTCTCGTTCTCCTTCCTCCTCCCTCTCTTGTGGCTGGCTTCTGGGCTTGCGTGTTGGGTGCTGGGGCTTCCTGCTGCACTGTCCTATCTAAGAATGCTTCATTGAGTGTCAATAAGACGGGAGTCCATCGTGATAATGTGTTGGGCTGCCCTAAAGCTTAACCAGGCATGGCCCACGTATTCACAGCAACTGTTTATGAGCGAAACAACACATACATGAGTTGACAGTGAGAGAAGAGAGGCTGTGCTTTAGTTTACTGACAGACCTCACCAGCCACCTAGTAGCTGTTCTAACTGTTTGGCAATAGTGATAATGGTAATAATAATAATAAATATAGTAGTGTAGGAGTTGCTGAACATTTCTCTCTTACTGTTTACTGACCTCCAACCTCCGTGAGGATGCCTTGCCAGCCTTCAGTCACCCTCCAAACTGCACCCACCCTTCTTCCCTTAGAAGTAGCCCAGCCAGAAGTGCACTTAACCGACTGGAATCCACCCCCCTTCCCTCCCTCCACACTCTGTTCAGCACTGCCTCGACCACACAGCGCACCGACCTTGAGAGCACTGACTCGACCATAAAGTGCAGCGACTGACTCGAGCACTGACTTGACAGGGAAGCACTGACTCTCTGCCTCACACTGTCTCGCTGCCCGGCTGTGTAACGCAGTCCACCGTTGACTGAACTGACGCCTGTTGCTTCTTCCCCCTCTGTCTCTCCATTGCTTCTCAAACTCTTCAGCCCGCGGACGCACCAACCTGGAGCTTCGCGAAAAGTTCATCCTGCCGGAGGGGGCTTCCCAGGGCCTGGCGGCGTTCCGCTCCCGGGGTCGGCGTTCAAAGCCCGGCTCCCGCACGGCCTCGCCAACCCGCAGCTCCTCCTCGGCCTCCCACAGCGCCCACAGCTGCGCCTCCCTGCCCTCGGCCCCCGCCACCCCCACCGCCTCCTCACGGGTAAGAGCCCACAACCGCATTCTGCTTCATAGAAATGCAAGTACTAGATCAGGATAGAATTACTACAACGCTCCTTTGGCTTGGGGGAAGGGTGCACACAATCTTCCATCCAGGTCAACGTACCTGGTGCACGTCACATCCCCTGGTGCTCCTCACATCCCCTGGTGCTCGTCACATCCCCTGGTGCTCGTCACATCCCCTGGTGCTGGTCACATCCCCTGGTGCTCGTCACATCCCCTGGTGCTCGTCACATCCCCTGGTGCTCTTCACATCCCCTGGTGCTCGTCACATCCCCTGGTGGTTTCGTGTTTGTTGTAGGACTATTCTGTTATCTACGTTCCTGTTGTCTTTAATACTGGCTGAGCAGAAGCTACTGGGAAAAAGACCCGCAAAAACAGAACGGTATCACTGTTTAAGTGAACCCAGTGGAAACAAAACACAGGCTGTGTATCGACATCCACCCCACGTGAACCCATATGCACGACCACACAACAAACACAGTTTTATCCACAAAACGTCTCACAGCCTCCTGTCACGAGTCTGCCACATCATGTGTCGCGGTGACACAATGCTGAAAGTGTCCATTGCATTCAAAGGCTGATCTTAAGAAAATTGAATCACACCTCCCAGGTCTTTCTCATGTGTACACCTGGTTCTCACATTGTAGACAGGTAGCCTGTGTTTTGTATTATGTAGCAGCACTGGTTATATGGTCAGTCAGTTAGGTTGCAGTGAGTCAAAAACATAGTAAATGTTCAACATAGTAAATAAACTAAGATAATCAGTCGGTCGTTGACCAATAGGACAAATCCCTTACCATATTACCCATGATCCTCTGTGTGTCGTTGATCCCTGGTTGTTTAGCATCTGTTCTTTGTGTGACATTTAGACTGTGTACATTTGTATCGTGAGTGCGTGTGTGTTTTCAAATGGTCACTTCCCTCCATTTCTGCACGTCAACAACAATTGCCACGTCCTTAACGGTCACATTTTTATTTGTTCTGTTTTATGTCCTTTCTTTCTTCTTCTTTTGTCTCCCCAAATCCCTCGATTCACCCCTGCTTACCTTGCTTCACCCCAAAAACCCTTCTCTCTTTTTTTCCATTCTGTGTTTTTAAATCTGTCTGTTTATCCATCCGTCCGTCCGTTTATCCGTCCGTTCTGGCATATACAACACACTGCGTTGCACTTCCCGCTTCCCCTCGCCCCCTCCATCCCTCCCCCCCTCCATCCCTCTCCCCCCCCTCCCCCATATCCTTTACTTCCCTGCTTCTCCACACTTTTTACCCCTCCTCCCTGGCTGCACCCACCCCCTGACCCCTCCCTCCCACCCTTCTTCCCTCCCACCCTCCTTCCCTGATCCCAGTCCTCAAACTCGCGTGGCTATGCCAAGCCCTGGCTGGCACACAGTAAAACTTCGACGCCAACCAAGTGCCAGTCCTGCCCAGATCACGGCCACACCACACCCGGGCCCGAGGTAACGCGTCTGATCCCCTTCACGCCAAAACCCAGCCAAGACAGAAGAGCTATTAACACACTAACTTACACACTGACCCCTAGTGGCCCACACTGGAGTCACACTGTGGCTGGAACCGAAACACAAGAGCCTGCTGAGAAAGGTTGTACACAAATGGCCATAGGGGGATATTATTTTTATGCATTGTAACAATATGTAATCGCTCCAGAATAGAAGTGCTTTTTTAAATAAGATACAATTAAATAGGGTTCCTCTAATGGAACACAGTGGAACATTAGGCAGGTTCTGGTCATTATGCGAATGTTGTCACCGCTGTATTAGACCTGTGCGGAGATTGAGCTGTTAGGAGTTGCAAACATCTGAAACTTCTTTAGTTCTTAGGTAACTGTTATTGTTCCGGGGAATCAATTTAGACAATTTAAGAAAAAAAATGTTAATTCCCCTGAATATGACATCATACACAGTGAGACAACCTCAAAACATCAACAACAAAACATTCCACCATCGGCACGCCTAACGGCTCACTAGGAAAAGCCTTATTGGCAGCGCGGTTGATATGTACTGCAATCTGTTGATGTGTTGGGTCACAGTCGGCCATGTTGGGTCACAGTCGGCCATTTTGGCTCACAGTCGGCCACTGTCTCACATGCCCTGTGTCTGTCTTTAGGGAGCGGCGTCGGGCACCAAGTTGAAGCGGCCCACCTTCCATTCGAGCCGAGGGTCTCTGACCGGAGAAAATGGAGGAGCTACACCAACCTCCACCAAACCCGGACGCACTGGTAAGAACATTTACATTTTGCGCATTTAGCAGACGCTCTTGTCCAGAGCAACTTACAATAAGTGCAGGCATTTCACATATAGCTAAGAACGTATTCGTCTTTTATATTGATACAGGTTTTATCATCTAAAAAAATATTGTACCGTTATGACTGTTTTTTTTTTTACTTACTACTTCCATACTTCAGTTGTTGCTGGAGTCATGAAACGTGACTTTGCGTGTCTTTCTCTCTTCTTCCTGTCAGACCCTAAACGTGCCCCATCGGGCGCCAGTGGTCCTGCCAGCCGGGCGGGCAGCAGAGCGGGCAGCAGAGCCAGTAGCCGGCGGGGCAGTGATGCCTCAGACGCCTCTGAACTTCTGGAGACGCACTCGGCCTGCTCAGACACCTCGGACACCCCCAGGCGTCCGGGAGCCACCAAACCCTCCAAGATACCGACCATCTCTAAGAAAACCCCCAGCCCAAAGACGCCCACCTCTGGGAAAAAATAGACCAAGAGGATTCGACAGAAAACATCATACGAGCAACTAGAAAGGTGCCCTGCAGCAAGACGTTATATTAGCACCTTAACGTCTGACTGTTGGTCTGGATCGACTACAAGGGAGAACCCAAAACACGAGCTGGGAGGGAACGGAGCAGACAGAACATGCCCAGACCGTTTAATCAGACGAACTAGAACTGGCGGCCATATTGGGCGTCACAATGGATCCAAGCGTCCTCCGATTGGGCTTGAATGGGGATTATGCTACAAGAGGGAGGGAAAAGAGGGGAAGATTTGTCTCTTTCTCCCTTTCCCTCCCACCTACACACACTTTAAAAAACTCACCCTGGGGGGGGGGACGCGCATGGAAGCCGGGGTTAGTGCACTTCGAGAGGCGTGAAGCGGAACAGAACTCTCACCTTTTCAAACCCCAGACCCCAGTTTGCCTTCCAGCCTCCTGTGTGCTCTTTCTCGTAGCGGAATTGTGCGAGACTGTTCTAGAGAACGCCACAGTAGTTTGAACCATCTGACATCACGCTGCCTTATTTGTGTCCCACATTTCGGCCCTTACTTTGACCTAATCTGACTTCCACAGCGTGTTAACTCGAGCCTTGTGACTTGCGCGCGGGCGTGACACACACATTTAGGGGTAGACGAGAGCTTGAGTGACTAACATCTTGCTGGTGCGTGGGCATTCAGAAGAACTGAGCTGTTGGTTTTCTGTCACACCGTTGAGTTACACTGAAAATATGCAAAGACGGACATCTTTGTTTTTCCACCCCGTCCTGAACGGCGGGGGACATGAAGAAGAACGACACCTCAACATGCCTGTGGCTGGGGAACATCCAGACTAAGCGTGGACTGTTGTGTGTGTGTGTGTGTGTGTGGGCGGTGTCTCCTCTGACCACTTCCTGCTCTGAGCTAACTGCCTCAACCTCAAGCCCAGAGACTCTTAAAGTAGTGGGAAAACACAGAGACACACACCACAAGGTCCTCGCGATCCGCCGTGACACCTTCGTTGTGTTTGATGGTGTGTTCGTTTGGAACGAAGGGTTTGTCACATTGTCTTATGGTCTGAAACAATTTAGCAGAGAAGAAGAATTGTCATATTTTTTTGTTGGACGCGAAAAAATGTGTTCTCGATGAGGGGGCTTGTAATGAGACGATTGAAAGCAATTAAGTAACAGTTATTCCTGATCTGAAACGGAAGACCAGTGCACTCTGACAGTCAGTATCGCTGTAATTCCACTTCGCCCCGCCCCTTTTCCCGTTGTTACCGGGAAACGAGCAAATGCACACGCGTGGCGACTAAACGTTTTTCAGAGGTCACTGATTTGCGTCCCTGTATGCAAAGATCTATTTCGTGAATGTTCTACTTTCGTTCTGGTTAATTTATAGTCCTGTTGTTCTTTTGTTTTTTTGTTTTTTAGCTAAAGATAAAAAGAAGTATATTTATTTTTCAGTTCATATCACCGTGGAGATGATTATTATTCAGATAAGGAAATCATGATATTTTGTACCAAGGAAAATGTCCACTCCACTTCTCAGTGTTGTATGTTTGTACTTATGCATAATGTTACTCGACTAAGAAACTGACTTATTCCCATGGCAGTCATTTTTGCTATTGACTACAACTCCCAGATCATGACCAAAAGGGGTTTCAATTATTGTGTTGACAAAGAACTACAAATATGGCTGATGGGGGACAACACAGAGCCCACAGTGGAGCTCCTCATAGGCGTTTGAATTTGTCTCTTTCATGGGTGCGAACGGGCACCCGTCTGTTTTTTGATAAGCGCTGAAATATATGAAAACCGAATGAACGAAAATGTCACCCTAAAGTGATTTTTATTTATTTATTGTCTCTTTGGGGGGTGAGGATAACGGCGTAGGAGATAAACCCTTTGATGCTTGTTCCCTGTGTGAAGTTGAGGAACTACGGATGGATCGGGAGGGCTACAACGCAAATGTTAAATGCTAAGATTATAAACATTATTGTTTTCTTTTTGTATTAAAATATGCTTGCAGTAAAAAAAAAAATATCTTGGGGTGGATTTGATTTGTGTTTGTTTATGGGTGGCTATGATCGTAGTGAACATGCTTTATCTACACTGAACAACTGAATGTGTGTGTGTCTATCTGTCTCTTTGTCTGTGTGTGTGTGTGTGTGTGTGTGTGTGTCTGTCTCTTTGTCTGTGTGTGTGTGTCTGTCTGTCTGTCTCTTTGTCTGTGCGTGTGTGTGTGTCAATCTGTCTCTTTGTCTGTGTGTGGGTCTGCGTGCGTGTGTGTGTGTCTGTCTCTTTGTCTGTGTGTGGGTCTGCGTGTGTGTGTGTATCTGTCTCTTTGTCTGTGTGTGTGTGGGTCTGCGTGTGTGTGTGTCTGTCTCTTTGTCTGTGTGTGTGTGGGTCTGCGTGTATGTGTGTCTGTCTCTTTGTCTGTGTGTGTGTGGGTCTGCGTGTGTGTGTGTATCTGTCTCTTTGTCTGTGTGTCTGTGTGTGTGTGTGTATCTGTCTCTTTGTCTGTGTGTGTGTGTGTCTGTCTGTGTGTGTGTGGGTCTGTGTGTGTGTGTGTATCTGTCTCTTTGTCTGTGTGTGTGTGGGTCTGCGTGTGTGTGTGTCTGTCTCTTTGTCTGTGTGTGTGTGGGTCTGCGTGTGTGTGCGCACATCCGGTTGTGTCTACATGCATGTCTGGGATCTGAGTGGAAATGGTTTGGCCATTTAGTTGTGGTACAATTATGTCCTGCAGAGATAAGGACACACCCTGGTGTGGTATCTTAGAGGAGACCGAGGATCTATATGGTCAAACAGGAGGGTTTTTAAAATCTGTGTGCGCGCAGGGACTAGACAGTGGAGTAATCCACCATAAACCACACATTCCTTTCATACATGAGTAAGTTGCCATTTTTTATTTTGATTTTGTAATTATAGGTTTAGATAAGTGAATCAGATGAAATCGGTTTTATTAAAACACTTAAAACATTTCCGCTATCAGAATGAAAATGTATTATAATATTCGATTTGGCCTGTAAATTCCATGACTCGTGTTTCTGATGGTGAACTATCTTTCCTTAGTGTCCATCGTGCATTTGTCCCTGCTTGCCTTGTTTTAATGAATGAGAGTGAGTAACTGTTTATTTGCTGGGTTCACCGGAAGCGGGTCGGGTTTGGTCTTTAGGCTGTTCCCTGTGCTGCTATAGTTCTGTTTACATGGAACAACCCACTCACATCCTCTCCCATCAACCCCCATCCCTCCTCACGTTTCCCCTGGTTACTGTCTCCAACGACAAATGGACAGACTCACTCCATCATCTCCGTTCTTCATTCGCCTCTACGGTCCTAAAACCCCTAAACGACGAAGAACCATAAAAGTGCCACTGAGAACACAGCGGTTGGTATGGTCGGCCTGTGTTTGTGCCCTGCGCCGTTTCCATAAGTACCAGAGGGCTTTGAAGTCTAGCATGTGTACAACACAAACACAGGCTGTCGAAAGGCACACGCCTTTCTATATTCTGCTCGGTTTTGTCATTTGTTCCTTCAAATCCCATACTGGCACACCGGGCACGCAGTGTGAGGAAAAGACAACATGCATGTGATTAACAGGAAACGAAAACGCATAAAATCGCTAAAAAGGGACATTTTATGGGCCGGGGATTTGTGTTTTGAAAAGTGCACCTACAGATACAGTTGTCTCAGTGTATATTGTCCGTAACGGTTTACATAGTGTTTTATCTCTTTTGGCTGGTCATTGACTGCTTGTGGTTCAGCTGGACTCCAAACCACAGCTAAAGCATACGGCTACCATGTCAGCAGCATTGGGACAGTACGTAAACCAAGTCGACTCTCTGTGTAAATATATACATTTCTCACATCCCATAAACCACATTCGGTGTTTGTGTTTTCCACCGAACTTACACAGCTTCAGTGATATTTTCCAATGAAGGGAAGTTGTCATGAGAAGATGGACTGATAAAAGGGAGGGAGGCTGGGAGAGTTGGTGGAGGATGTGGTGAGGGGGGTGTGGTCTGGAATGGACACGCCCTCGTGGTGATGGAGTTGGAGAATAGCCTTCGATAATGTGCACCGAGGCCACACTGGAGTGAGCTAACACGCTGGAAGTATTCTCCACTTGGAACAGGTGCCTGGAGAGCTAAACAGCGAGGAATAATATCAATGGGCGTAGGATTTTAACTAGAAGCTGCACAGAGCCTAAGAAAGACATCTGGGAACATCTGGAGTTAGAACATATTGGGCCAAACATACAAACAAAGGATCTTTGATGAAGAGTACTGCAGAACCATGGATGAAATGCTTTCCGTTTGATCGGTGTGGACTACAGATTATTTGCACAGCAGGTGTGTTTTTCCTTCTTCGTCCTCTCAACACAGATTATACTGAGGAAAAACCTCTGATGGTTATTCACAGGGAAACTGGAGAGCGGAACCGGTCTTGGTAGCACCTGCCTTTTAATTTAACCACTTTCAAGCTCGCTGACTTAGTTCTTCAAAGGAAGTAATTTTAAAAACACACTGTTTGTTTTTGGCCAAACACTTCCAAAAAGTTGTGTATAGCCCGAGTAGTTTCGTTGCAGAAGAGAAACATCTCAAAGTGGTTCGGAGGAATAGAGTTACAGAAAAGGCCAAGGTAGGGAGAGGAGAGATAAACAGAGTTAATGGAGTAAACACAACTTGCAATGTCTCCCGTTGGTCTAAACAGCTCTCCGCATTAATCACAGGGGAGCATTTGTTGGTGACGGACCTGCGATACGTGGATACGTGTGTATGTATGTATGTATGTGTGTGTGTGTGTGTGCGTCCTTTGCGTGTGCGTTGCCGAATATGATCTCCCTTTTGGATTGAAGGGTTCAGAATAGGCTACAGAGTCTGGTAGAACATTAAGCTCAAAGAACATAGAAAACCCAGCAGAAGACAATTAGGCTAGAAATAAAACAAATAGAAAAGCATCTTAGTGGAGTGTCTTCCACAATGGCAGCGGACATTTCGGTAGGCTTCTCTCGAACCCCAGGAGGATGGGAGAAACCGGGCAACTCCAGAGTGCCCACGAACATGCACACCTGGACGTGCGAAGGAAGAAGACGGGACAAGAAAGACTGCACCCGCAGACCGCCTCTGCAGCTCCAGCTCTTCCCCACGTCCATCCTCCTGGTCTCTCTGCTGCTCTGCCTCTGGGGACACCAGGCCCACGGAGTCGTCCACTCCAGTTTCCGCCGCCTCAACGGCAGAGAGAGGAAAGAGATGCAGAGGGAGATTCTGTCCATCCTGGGTCTTCCTGGGCGACCCAGACCTCACCCCCCCCTCCGGCCTCCCTCCTCGGCCCCCCTCTTCATGTTGGACCTGTATCACGCCGTGTCGGCCGAGGGGGACGAGGAGAACGGGATCCGGGGTTTGGGCGGTTTGGACGGCTTCAGCGGTCACGTCAGCTACGCCGCTCTACCGACGCTCAGCACGCACACGGCGCCGCTGGGGACCGTGGTCAGCGAGGCCGATACGGTCATGAGCTTCGTCAACCTGGGTGAGTAGCGCGGCGATGATGGTCGAGGGCATTTTCAATGGGACGTTTGCATGGGGGGGTCAGTCGACTTGTTTGTTCAGCCAATCATGTGTGGGAGAAATCCCCTTGTCTGGCCAAGTACATATCCTTCAACCCTGTACACTTGGACGAGCCACGTTAAAGCAACTTTAACTATTTTTCTATTTAATGACATATTTCTGGTCCAGTGGTCTGACCTGAAGCTTTTTCTGAAACGTTCCCTGCACCTCGGAATGAATCTGGTTTCATCGGAAAAACTCCCACATCTTTTTCTGGCTGTCTCAGCAATAACGCCGAAAAATATATTTCAGAACCATGCTGTTGTGGCAGTGCACCTTTGGGAGATTGTTTTGTCCGTCCAAATGACTTTTCCTGTGCTTCGCATACCCAGACAGTTGACCAGCTGATGTTAATCTGACACAGCAAACACATTAAACACAATTGTTTCCTTCCTCCATCTCTGCTGGAAACAAATTGAAAACCTCAGGACCGTGGGAACATCGTGACTACTGTGCCTTCTGAAAGTGTTAAGACCTCTTCACTTTCTCCACAATTTGTTGTGCGGAATGCTTTTTTGTCATCGATGTGCACACGATAAATCCTATTTAGATGTAGATTGAACTGTGCAGGTGCAGTACAACCAAATGCAGTTTGCACCCAACCGGAAGTGCAAAAATAATAAGCAGGGCAGTGTGTCAATGTGCAGATTGCCCCAATGTGTGAGTCTACAAAATGGTATGATGGAGTTCTCAGCAGACCTGTTTGGGCGATCGGTTGTGGGTTGGAGGGAGGCGGGACTTAAACTGAAGCACTTAATAATTATATAGACTTAAATGATAATTGATTAAACTTAAATGCTGCCGTCTACACTCGTGACCATATAATGACAAAGGGAAAACGCATTTTCAGCCAATTCATAAATTCTCTAATGTAAAATCTAAGGTCCTTTGCCAGGAGACTACATATTAAACTAATTTAAGCAAAAACAAGTTGCATCATGTGTCTTCTAAACAGGATTGGAGTCAAATTCAACTAATTTAACATGATTTAGAAAAGCACATAAATGTCTATACAAGGTCTCACATTTCCCAGTACATAACAAATTAAAAACTGAGTCATGAGGTCCTGAGACAGAATTGTTTTGAGGCATCAATTTGGGGGAGGTTACATAGAAAGTGCTACAGCATTTAAAGTTCAGGAGCACAGTGGTAATGAGATAAGTTAGGAACCACCCAGACACTTGGAGCCGTCCGTCCTTCCTAAATACGTAAATTGGTCAGGAAGGTGACCAAGAACACAGGCCATCCAGAAGGACTCTGGAGCACACTGTCTGCAGCACGCTGTCTCTGCAGCACGCTGTCTCTGCAGCACGTTATCTCTGCAGTACACTATTTCTGCAGTACACTATCTCTGCAACACGCTATCTCTGCAGCACGCTATCTCTGCAGCACGCTATCTCTGCAGCACGCTATCTCTGCAGCACGCTATCTCTGCAGCACGCTATCTCTGCAGCACGCTATCTCTGCAGCACGCTATCTCTGCAGCACGCTATCTCTGCAGCACGCTATCTCTGCAGCACGCTATCTCTGCAGCACGCTATCTCTGCAGCACACTATCTCTGCATCACTCCATCAACCAGGCCTTAATGGCCAAGTGCCTAGATGGAAGCCACTACGGAGCAAAAGGCTATTACATTCCTTGCTCAATTCTAAACAGTCTCCTGGGAGACTGTTTAGAATTGAGCAATGTAGGCTTGAACGTTTGTGGGACGACCTGAAGTTCACCAACTCTTCATTTATAACTGCCATCGTTGGATAGAAATATGTCACTTAATAGATATATTTGGGGATTTTATTATATTCTCCTGAAATCCGAATTTAGTATTCTGGGAAATATTAATGGTAAATGTAAATGGTATAGGTTATAAATATTTTGTACCATTATAACATCGTGGCACCGATATGAATTGTTATATCGATTATAGAAACTTCAAAATATAATATTATCAAAATGTTGATTTTCAAAAAGCACTCAAGTGTGAGATCATTAATTAAAACAATCATCAAATTTACAAAAAAATACATAATTCGTCATGTAAAAACAATCATTGTTTTAAATGGTCAATTTGATTTGTTCAAACTTTGTTTCACAATTTAGCATGAAAAAGATGAATAAATATGTACAGATAAATCCCAAAACACATCGGTACATCTTTACACATTGTAATGGTAAACGTAAATCTGATAGCCTCTAATAGTTTCTAAAATAAATACAAACATATATTTGTTTTTTATTAATTTCTTAAACATTTTAAAACAGGAAATCGCATTTACCAACAGAATTCAAGAATTACCATTTTTTATAAAAAATTTATGCAAATGCAGTAATAGTTATAAATACGATTCTTTATTCCATAAATTCAGTAAACGTCAAACTGTATTGTATGTTGCTCATTCCTGGTAATAGAACTTAAATCACTTTTTGGGACATTCTACCAGAAACGTACATTTTCACTTCTAAAAATCTTGGGGGGAATATTATGTTATTCTTGAATCTGAACATAGAGTCATATGCAGGACATGTTAAACTATGAGAAACACATACTATGCCAACTCAGCATGTTTTTATTATTGAATAAAATAAATGTTTATATGCATTACATCTCTAAAATGTCAGGCCCTGTCACAGACACATTTGCATATGTTAGAATGATTTCCTAATGATTTTTTTCTCTAAATAGCATGTACTTATTGGTCACATGTCCCTGATTGTATCTAACATTAATTTGTAATTCCTATAAGAAACCTAAGCAACTTTTTAGTCAACTGTAGTGTATGGTAAGCAGAGAATACGCTCCAGGCACACATATAGGCGTAAAAACACTAGCTGTACGTAGGACATTTTTACAAAAACATAGTGGTGGATATATACCCCCACCTTTATCTACACAGCTAAATAGATTTATACTTCAATAATTCTCTAAAATAGTCTTTTTTATATTATAATTTCCTGTGACAGGACTGACCTTCGCGTGAAAGGACTGACAATGCTGTGACAGGACTGACTTAATGGATTTTGTTGATGCAGAAAGTTATGTTTTGTCTCCTTTATTAAAGTTTTGTTAAGCATTCCTATGTAGGACCAATAATAATTCCATTCTAGTTTTAATCTAATATTAGACTATTGCAAAATGGAGCCACATGCATAATAAGGATCCTAATTCATTAGAATAGGCTATGATTCACAACTGATCAGTCCAAACATCTTTTTAATTCATAAAACATATTTCATTTTATTTCAATATAAAAACATATTTCATTTTATTTCAAAACAATTATTTCATTTCATTTAAATATAAAACATGCCTTTTTCTCTCAGCTGCACTAACCGGAGCCATCTAACTACAATCTGTATGAGTTGAAATATAAACTCATAATTACTCAAAACTTATATAAACTACAATTATTATTTATATTCATTAATATACAGTGGCCTAGGTAAAAGAGGGACCTAATTCAAAATAATTGTCTATGTGCATAAAACATCAGATCATAAAAGGCTGATTTACAGTGTAATGTCTATTTATTCAAAAACAGTTTTTCTATGCCATACGTTATAAAACATATTAGATGCAATAAAAGTGATAACAACGAACGAGGCCAATCATTTGTCAGGTCCTGTCACAGGGCGGTCAGCCTCTGTCACACAGGGATGTGACAGGGCCTGACGGTCTTCTGTTTTAACTGCCATTGATCAACATGCTAAAATGCCCTAAAAATTGTTAACATGCAAGGAAGGGATATCAGTAAACATTTTATACATATTTTGGATTGAAAAAAATGTAATTATGTTCTGGGGTAGTTTACAGTGATGGGGCCTGACCTTGTAGCTGTCCTCCTAAAGGACATACAAAAACAAGCTCAATCATACAATTCAATGACAGGACTTGCCCTTGACCAGGGTCTGCTTCACCTTGGTCAAATGATGTCACTTCCTCTGAATCATACCCTTAAAAGTGTATCATGCACATTTTATGTGATGTCTATTTAAACGTGACAGGACTGACTGAAAACATAGGGACAGTTGTAAAATAGTTTTATTTGTGGAATATATGTGTAATTTCATGTTTGTAATCATTTGATGTGAATGATAGCAACTTAAACTTATTAATAATGTTTTTGTTTTTTTACTAAATTACTGTTGCATAACATAATATGAAAGATCTAGTTCCAATTTGGCTGAGGACAGGCAATTTTTTTGTTTTTTTTGTAATATTTAAGTGTTTTTAATAAAGATAAAAACATCTGAGAACCCTGATGCATACATAATCATTTACAGAACAACTCACATAAATCAATTATCTAGTTAGTTTTATACATTTTTGAATTAAATACTTCTAATGCACTGTGGCAAGTCAAGGACAGATGATGTAGGTTTCTGGTAGAATGTCCCTTTTGGAAGGCCTTTCTAATCTAGACAAAGTTTCCCATTTATAGACCCTGTCAGTTGGGGGAAAAAACCCACAGGCACATCAATCCAACCCAGTCAAGGCCATGCAACCAGCACAAGACAGAGCCTGGGACACACAGCTGTGATCAATTACAGGTCCCACTGACACAGCCACACAGAAACTCAGAAATGGGCGAACAAGATGAAAATACTGCTGGGGACCGCTCTAAAAATACTCCCCAACCTGTAGTTAGTGGTGTGTGTAGAGCAGCTGCAGTGGTCGGAGTCTCTGAGTGTCTCTAATTACCGCAGAGGCCGACTGGGGGGTGTTACGCCGTAAACTTCTGTTCGTTTTCTTTTATGTCTAACATGGTTGGGGTCAATTAACGTAATTTCTAGATCAATTAAAATGTAAATTAATCAGGTTCATTTCGATTAGAATGTAAGAATTTCTGTTTAGTAATTTCTCAAAAAAATTATGTTCTCTAAAGCATTTATTTAAGCCCAATTATGCTTTTGAGTGCTTTTTGAGGAGTGTGAAATATGCCTGGTGTTTAATTACAGTGCAAATGTCAGTGACAAATTACACACACCTCACTGTCTCTCAGTGGAGCAGGAGCGAGATCTGCTGCAGCCCCGGCCGTACTGGAAGGAGTTTCGTTTTGACCTGACGCCGCTGCCCCAGGGGGAGAGGGTCACAGCGGCAGAGTTTCGAATCTATAAGACGATGACCATGGGCCAGAGAGCCAACCGCACCCTCCACATCTCTGTCTACGAGATCCAACGAGAGAACAGACACAGGTTCCTGCCTAGATTCAAACTGCCATATAAACGTTATGTGTAACTACAGTATCTCTGCCATGATCAAATAATCACAGTTTTTGCATTAAAAAAAGTTTTGACTCTGTTGTGACACTTTGGGTTGGCTAGTCTAGGATCCAGTAGATGCCAGAATAAGTGTTAATGGGGTTCTGTGTGTGATGTCACTTCCCTCTCAGGGAACCAGAGTTGGTTCTGCTGGACATGCAGTCGGTACCTGCGGGGCAGGAGGGCTGGCTGGCGTTTGACGTGACCACGGCCAGCAACCGCTGGCTCCTGCATCCCCGTAGCAACATGGGCATCCGGCTCTACGTGGAGACGGAGGAGGGTGAGCCTCGTGGAGATAATATTATGGTTAGAGTCAGGGAACGCGCGCGGACGTGGTGGGGAACGCGCGCGGACGTGGTGGGGAACGCGCGCGGACGTGGTGGGGAACGCGCGCGGTCGTGGTGGGGAATTATTACGGAGTTACATAGGTTACAGTGTTACATATTATTACAGTGTTTCATAAGATTAAAATATGTACTTTCATACTAAATGTGATACTATAGTATTACTGAATATGCAAACACAATATGTACCTAACAGGGAATTTGTATCGATGGCCTATCAGTCATTTGTTTATAACACAATAAGTACTGCTTCAACACTGTACAATTATGCTTATTAAGGCCAATGAGGGCATGTCTTACTGGGAATGTCATCACAGCTTTATTCTTCTGTTTTTCCCCTTACTGTTCAATACACTAAATGGAAAATGCCACACATAGATAAAACTATCCCCTGTAGAATTTTTTATTTTCTTTAACCTTTATTCATATAGGGAATTCAAACTGAGATTGAAGCTATTTTTACATTAGAGACTTGTTTTACAGCAATATAAACTATATCTCTATAGTAAAGAAAGTGCTTACGACAAGCTTAAGGGGCGATCATTTTCTGGTGTTTTTCACGTTAATGGAACTGCCACTGGGCGGCACGTTCATGGAACTGTTAATAACATATTTAATGTACATGTTTCTGTCCCATTCAAATATAATGCACAGTGTTTTCTTTCCCTTATCAGATCGGTCCCTTTCAGCTGGATGGGTCGGCTTGGTTGGTCGCAGGGGCCCCCGTTCAAAGCAGCCTTTCATGGTGACCTTCTTTAGGGCCAGCCAGGTCCCCTGTCGGCCCCCACGGGCTCTGAAACCCAACCTCCGTAAGAAAAAGCCCAAATATGACCTGCCCCTGCCGAGTATTCATGGTGAGGTTCTGCAAGGTCAGGGGACAACATCATAATTTTTTGTCTTGTTAATATTGTTCAGCGGCACATGTGGAAAAGATGCAGACCCCTTTGTTTAATTGATCTCATGTTTCAGCCTTATTTTGAAAAAGATTCAAAAATGTACTTCATGGATTTATACACAATACCCCAAAAATGACAAGGTTTTCAGATGTTTTTCCAAAAGCTTTAAAAAAACACTGAAATGTCACATAATGGGGTCGTGTACAGATTGATGAGGAAGAAAAAATTAATGTTGTCTATTTTATAAGACTGTGACGAAAGACAATGTGAAAATGGGGGTGTCCGTACTTTACAAATGCGCTGTATGTTTAAAGGGCCAGTTCATGCCATTTACAATTTCAATTGTTTAAAGTTAAATTTTTTGTTTTAATTTAAAATCTGTTATAAAAGTCTGTGTTGTTATTTCTCCCTTTCAGATCACAGCCATGCCAATAGTAACCGTCAGGCTTGTAAGAAACACGAGTTATATGTGAGCTTCAGTGACCTGGGCTGGAAGGCAAGTGTCTGTCATCCTAAAATTCGACTTAGGAAATAATATAATGTGCTAAATCGGTATACACCTATATTATTTTTAGTGCACAAAGGTATTGATGGGATATTCTTTGCAACTATTTTTAAGCATTTCCCATTGCCTATTTTTGATATTCATCTCACCTTTTGTCCCTTTGGTATTTGTCTTTATTAGGACTGGGTGTTAGCTCCTACAGGTTACTCGGCCTTTTACTGTGATGGAGAATGCCTCTACCCACTAGGTTCCTGCATGAACGCCACCAACCACGCTATGATCCAACTAGTGGTCAGTATGCGCTACTACAGCCTCTCTCATATGAACACCACGAACCACTCTATGATCCAACTAGTGGTCAGTATGCGCTACTACAGCCCCTCTCATATAAACGCCACCAACCACTCTATGATCCAACTAGTGGTCAGTATGCGCTACTACAGCCACTCATATGAACGCCAACCACGCTATGATCCAACTAGTGGTCAGTATGCGCTACTACAGCCCCTCTCATATAAATGTCACCAACCACGCTATGATCCAACTAGTGGTCAGTATGCGCTACTACAGCCTCTCTCATATGAACGCCACCAACCACGCTATGATCAAACTCGTGGTCAGTATGCGCTACTACAGCCCCTCTCATATAAACACCACCAACCATGCTATGATCCAACTAGTGGTCAGTATGCGCTACTACAGCCACTCTCATATAAACACCACCAACCACGCTATGATCCAACTAGTGGTCAGTATGCGCTACTACAGCCACTCTCATATGAACGCTGACAAAATTGGTTTCAGCAGGAAAGATGGCTTGTCATTAAAACTGACAACGCTCACATTGCCTGGGTCTACCATCTCAAAGTGGATGGAAGTGGAGAAGTGATATTCAGGGATAAAGCATCTAGTGGAAGTCCAAGTTACTGCACATGTTAAATGAAAATCAGTAAGTCGGCCCACATCCATTTAAATTTGAATAAACCATTAGTGTGCAGGCACCGATGCCATATTAGCCTCAAAGGAAATAAACAAAGAAAATATTTAATGAATTAATAAAGACAGAAAAACTATTTCAGTTGAACAACAAAATCATTCCATTGGTGTCAGGTTGAAATCTGTGAGAATGAATGATTGTGTGTTAACTTATCAGGGTTAAAGAATATTATATAGTGTGCAGATCAGGCTGTTAGCCAGCCAGCTAGCATAGCATAGTCAGAGTAGCTAGCCCTGTTTTCCCTATTGCGACTGTGACTCTATCCAGGCTAACAAAAGTAAAACAAGGTATTGTTACAATAGCAGCCATATTAAGATAAAGCCTTCATCCATTTTAGGTCACAAGCTAAAATTACTGTAATACCTCGCATCACAAAATGGGTCTCCATGTTAGACTCCAGTAAATTAATTAAGCACTGAGCATTAACTGGATATAATAGACCCGTGTGAAACCTGGCTAAAGCCTGATGACTTAACTGCCCTAAATGAGGCCTCTCCTCTGGTTACACTAGTGATTATATCGCCCACACAATATTACCAGGTGCTGGTAATGTTTATGCAACAAAATATACATTTACACACAAACACACAATTATGAAAGCAAACCAGGCTAAAAAAATCATTGTTCATAGCTACAAATGACATGCCCTCTATACGCCATTGCTAACTTTCATGCTCGTTTCTTGCCAATCTTGAAAAGCATAATGGTATTTCAAGTGACGTCTCAGAATTAGACAAGCTTGTTGATTTTGGACAGCGAACTGAAGTTGTTGTTGAGATAAAGTTCCAATATAGCAGTGTTGCTATAGAAATATGCTTGGAATCCTAAACAATTCCCCTTCATCATTCCAAATATGTTAATTCCTATTTGACATTAGAGTACATTATGTAAAGTAAATACCACTTTGTTTAGCAGCAGAGCAAGCATGCATTTCTTTTGCATTTGACTATTGTGGGAATTGAACCTGCAACTCTGTATTTGTTACGTGCACAGATAGTGTATTAGAACACCATCAACACCCGCTGAGAAAAAAATTGGCATAATAACACACTTTCTAGAATAGGATAATACAATTGACAGTAACAAAGTACATTCTGATTTTGATTGACCTCTTTTCACGGGCAGGTTCACCTTCTGAAGCCAGACGAGGTTCCCAAAGCGTGCTGTGCGCCCACTAAACTCAGTCCCATCTCTGTGCTCTTCTATGACGACAACAACAATGTAATCCTCAAGAAACATCGCAACATGGTGGTGAAGACCTGTGGATGCCTGTGAGACCTGTGGATGCCTGTGAGACCTGTGGATGCCTGTGAGACCTGTGGATGCCTGTGAGACCTGTGGATGCCTGTGAGACCTGTGGATGCCTGTGAGACCTGTGGATGCCTGTGAGACCTGTGGATGCCTGTGACCTGTGGATGCCTGTGGACCTGTGGATGCCTGTGAGACCTGTGGATGCCTGTGAGACCTGTGGATGCCTGTGAGACCTGTGGATGCCTGTGAGACCTGTGGATGCCTGTGAGACCTGTGGATGCCTGTGAGACCTGTGGATGCCTGTGAGACCTGTGGATGCCTGTGAGACCTGTGGATGCCTGTGTGACCTGTGGATGCCTGTGAGACCTGTGGATGCCTGTGAGACCTGTGGATGCCTGTGAGACCTGTGGATGCCTGTGAGACCTGTGGATGCCTGTGAGACCTGTGGATGCCTGTGAGACCTGTGGATGCCTGTGAGACCTGTGGATGCCTGTGAGACCTGTGGATGCCTGTGAGACCTGTGGATGCCTGTGAGACCTGTGGATGCCTGTGTGACCTGTGGATGCCTGTGAGACCTGTGGATGCCTGTGAGACCTGTGGATGCCTGTGAGACCTGTGGATGCCTGTGTGACCTGTGGATGCCTGTGTGACCTGTGGATGCCTGTGAGACCTGTGGATGCCTGTGAGACCTGTGGATGCCTGTGAGACCTGTGGATGCCTGTGAGACCTGTGGATGCCTGTGAGACCTGTGGATGCCTGTGAGACCTGTGGATGCCTGTGAGACCTGTGGATGCCTGTGAGACCTGTGGATGCCTGTGTGACCTGTGGATGCCTGTGAGACCTGTGGATGCCTGTGTGACCTGTGGATGCCTGTGAGACCTGTGGATGCCTGTGAGACCTGTTAGTCTGCCATTTATTCCACATCAAACTGTAAGCATTTGACTAGCGATGTTCCAGAAGACAGAAACAGAGCAATGCACCTTAAAGGAATAGTTTTCTTTGAAAAAAAGTGTGGTTACAAGAGGTAAAAACAATTTACTGTTCGTTTTCTCACTCAAAACGCTCGTTTAGTGTCTTAGGACATCAATGTGTACTTACATTTATGAGTAATTAAATCATGTTTAATTTTGACTTCTCTGTGCATGGTCTTTGAGGTGGGAAATTTGTGACCATAGACCTGAATTATATGACTGGCAGACAAGAACGGTTTTACCTAAAAATATCAAACAAAGACACCTACATCTTGGATGCCCTTGAGGTAAGCTAAAACATATCAAAACTTTTTTTCAAAGAGAACTATTCCTTTAAAACCAGCCGTTGTTCATTTTATGGCAATATGATGATCCAGTTTATGTAATCTGATATTTATGATGCAGCGTATGTAATCTGACATTTATGAAGATACAGCGTACGTAATCTGACATTTATGACGATACAGTGTACGTAATCTGACATTTAAGATGATACAGCGTACGTAATCTGGAATTTATGATGATACAGCGTACGTAATCTGACATTTATGACGATACAGCGTACGTAATCTGACATTTAGGACGATACAGCGTATGTGATCTGACATTTATGATGATACTGCGGACGTAATCTGACATTTATGACGATACAGCGTACGTAATATGACATTTATGAGTGAGTTGGCGTGACAGCACCCATCACACCAACATGCATGTTAAACTTCACATCATCATCTACTACTCTTAATTAACTAGAACATTCATATACATAAATGTCATATATATATCATACAGTTTGTGTATTTAAGAGAATTAACAAAATATATAATGTCAAATATATAATGTTATATATAAATATATAATGTTAATTCTCTTAAATACACAAACTGTATGATATATATATATGACATTTATGTATATGAATGTTCTAGTTAATTAAGAGTAGTAGATGATGATGTGAAGTTTAACATGTGAGTTGGCGTGACAGCACCCATCACACCAACATGCATGTTAAACTTCACATCATCATCTACTACTCTTAATTAACTAGAACATTCATATACATAAATGTCATATATATATCATACAGTTTGTGTATTTAAGAGAATTAACAAAATATATAATGTCAAATATATAATGTTATATATAAATATATAATGTTAATTCTCTTAAATACACAAACTGTATGATATATATATGACATTTATGTATATGAATGTTCTAGTTAATTAAGAGTAGTAGATGATGATGTGAAGTTTAACATGTGAGTTGGCGTGACAGCACCCATCACACCAACATGCATGTTAAACTTCACATCATCATCTACTACTCTTAATTAACTAGAACATTCATATACATAAATGTCATATATATATCATACAGTTTGTGTATTTAAGAGAATTAACATTATATATTTATATTTTACTTGTCCTAATTCCACGGCCAAAATGTTTTGAAGCTTAGTTGTCTTGCCATCAATCTCATTCAAAAGCAATATACGATTAAATTGAAAAGAAAATACAATCATTTTTGGATTACTTTTATTACACTTCTAATCAGTAAAAGTTAGAAGCAATGAAACATTACAAATGATATACGTTCTGCATTTTTAAGTATACAATAAACAGGAATGTTGTAAAGACATTTCTGGAGGACTGTTTACTACCATAATTTGTAATAAAATAATACCAAAGATATTTTTGTAGTGGTTGTTATCTTATGCATTGAGTCCAGTGAACCCAGACCTCCAGAAACCGCTCAACATTCCTATGTGCGATGCAGCATATTGGAATTACATTTGAAAATACTTACACATATGTATTTGTTTGGCATCAGTAGACTGACTGACATTGAACATGCACTCAAGTCCAGATTCTTTCTGCTCTTATTAGGCATATATATCCTCTAATATGTTATAACTGCGTTACTTCGACGTGCATCCAATTGACAGAGGCATGTTCTTAAATATATTTCTCAATTTATTTAAAATGGTAAAAAGCTGAAAACTGTTGTAACATTGTGGACCCTGGGGTCTATCAAAAGTGATTGTTGCATTCACACCCACCGAGACAAAACAACTATTAGATTTGGCAACGGTTTTTACCAGGGTCGTCTACAGGCAGAACAAAGCTTGGTCCTGGGCTGCTATGAAATCCTTTTCCATCCATGACACCAGTCTCAGAAAAACAAAAAATGGTCAAGAGGACTTTGCACGAAAGCGTATAGGATAATATATAGGGGAGACTGTTCAGGAAAAAGTAGCAAAAACAGTTAACGCCACAACACTTTTAGAAAACGTGACTGGAGGACACTGAATCAAGAAGGTGACACGAAAAAGTAGAGGCCTAAAGAAGTATTATAGGTTTGGTCAGTTTACAGAGGTGAGATGTAGGCTTCAATAGTGAATCTGAAGTAGTGGGAATAACAGAGGTGAGATGTATCTGGTTTAAGGAACATGACGGTGGGTGTTGGTGTGCTTGCCCCCCCATTTTAGGCCATGGTCACAAGGGGGCCCCCCCAAACATGTCCAGGAGGGTTCAGTGTTTTGTCCCTGGATGATGATGCCAGTCGGTGAAGTCAGTGAAAGCGCTTAAATCATGGTCATCTGCGAATCACAAATAGGAGGCGATGAATCAGAACATTTCTACTGAGCCAATATGAAGCACAGGACAACCGTGCGATACCAACAGTGAGTGTGTAAATGAGCCTAACCCCAGCTCTAAGGTCCATTTGGGTGTGTGTGGTCTTTAAGCCTCAACATCAACCAGCTCCGGGGGCATTGGGGACTTGGGATGCTTGCTCTCAAAGTGCTGCTTGAAGGTTTTCGGGTCCGGCATCTGCGACTGTACGAGAAAAGAAAATGTCTAAAATTAGGATTTGAACGAACCTTCGCTGACAGATCTCCGTTGACCCAAAATTATTGCAATATGACAAAGATGTGACCTCAATGACCCACGCGTGTAGAGAAGGGCCCACACGCGCGCACGTGTAGAGAAGAGCCCAAACGCGAGCACGTGTAGAGAAGGGCCCAAACGCGCGCACGTGTAGAGAAGGGCCCAAACGCGCGCACGTGTAGAGAAGGGCCCAAACGCGCGCACGTGTAGAGAAGGGCCCACACACATAGAGAAGGGCCCCCACACACATAGAGAAGGGCCCCCACACACATAGAGAAGGGCCCCCACACACATAGAGAAGGGCCCCCACACACATAGAGAGAAGGGCCCCCACACACATAGAGAAGGGCCCCCACACACATAGAGAAGGGCCCCCACACACATAGAGAAGGACCCACACATAGAGAAGGGCCCCCACACACATAGAGAAGGACCCACACATAGAGAAGGGCCCCCACACACATAGAGAAGGGCCCCCACACACATAGAGAAGGACCCACACACATAGAGAAGGGCCCCCACACACATAGAGAAGGGCCCCCACACACATAGAGAAGGGCCCCCACACACATAGAGAAGGGCCCCCACACACATAGAGAAGGGCCCCCACACACATAGAGAAGGACCCACACAGTAGCAATCAGTAACTCACCCGACAGACAGGACAGGTGTGGATCAGTGCTGCCATGGCTGCAGTCTTCTGGTCAGCTGCTGCTCCCTTCTTCTTGGCGGCGGCCGCTTTGGCATTCTTCTGCTGGGATTGAATCTTTTGTTGCCCGCGAGCCATTGCCTACCTAAAAGACAAGTGGAGACATGTGAGTGTGTCATTTTTACACACACACACACACACACACACAGAGAGAAGGAAAACATTATTTGATCCCTTATCAATCAGCCCGATCTCCCATGTGTCTATAATACAGGTAACGAGCTGAGATTACGAGCACTCTCTTCTCTCTAAGTTTGTAACCTGTATAAAAGACACCTGTCCACCAGCAGCAATCAATCAGATTCCTAACTCTCCACCGTGGCCAAGACCAAAGAGCTGTCCAAGGATGTCAGGGACAAGACTTTAGACGTACACAAGGCTGGAATGGTGACGACAGTTGGTGCGATTCTTCGCAAATAGAAGCAACACAAAATGACTGTCACTCTCCCTCGGTTTGGGGCTCCATGCAATATCACCTTGCAGCTAGGACCAGTTTCCCAAAAACAATTGGTAACACACTACACGGTGAAGGACTGAAATCCTGCAGCGCCCCCCACTGTTCAAGAAAGCAGGGTGTTTTTCTGCTAAGGGGACAGGACAACTTCCCCACATCAAACGGACGATGGATGGGGCCATGTACCGTCAAATATTGGGTGAGAACCTCCTTTCCTCAGCCAGGGCATTGAAACTGGATCGTGGGTGGGTGTTCCAGCATGACAGTGACCCAAAACACACCAAGGCAACAAAGTGGCTCAAGAAGAAGCACGTTTAGGTCCTAGAGTGCCGTTAAGCGGTCTCTTACTGTACTCAAACGTACAAAATCAGTAGAGAATCAGATTTTTTTTTCCTTCACTGTATACACATATACATGTGTATATAAAATCAGTAGAGAATCAGTGTATTTTTTTATTCATATATATACTGTATATATATATATATATATATACATGTGTATATATATATATATATACATATATATATATATATACACACACACACACACACACACACACACACACACACACACACATATATAGTATACATACCGGTGTATATACACACACACACACACACATACATATATAGTATACACATACATATACATACATGTACATGTGCTTTCTTGAGCTGGGGGACCTTGCGGGCGCGACAGGATATCAGTCCTTCACGGCGGAGTGTGTTAGTAATTGTTTCCTTGGAAACTGTGGTCCCAGCTGCCTTGAGATCATTGACAAGTTCCTCCCGTGTAGTTCTGGGCTGGTTCCTCACCCTCCTCATGAGCATTGAAACACCACGAGGTGAGATCTTGCGTGGAGCCCCAGACCGAGGCAGAGTGACAGTTATTTTGTGTTTTTTCCATTTGCGAAGAATCGCACCAACTGTTGTCATCTTCTCACCAAGCTGCTTGGCTATGGTCCTGTAGCCCATTCCAGTCTTGTGTAGCTCTACAATCTTGTCCCTGACATCCTTGGACAACTCTTTGGTCTTGGCCATGGTGGAGAGTTTGGAATCTGATTGATACCAGTATAAAAGACACAAATCTTACTGATTGATAGGGGATCAAATACGTATTTCCCCTATATAGTAAAATGCAAATCAATTTAGAACTTATTTGAAATGCCTTATTCTGGATTTTTTTGTTGTTACTCAGTCTCTCACTGTTCAAATAAACTGACCATTTTATTTATATAAATAAACACACACACACAAATGTGTATACAAATAAACACACACACAATGTATACAAATAAACACACACATATGTATATAAATAAACACACACACACACACGTATATAAATAAACACACACACACACACATATGTATACAAATAAACACACATATATTTATATAAATAAACACACATATATTTATATAAATAAACACATACACACACATTTATATAAATAAACACATACACACATTTATATAAATAAACACATACACACACATTTATATAAATAAACACACACACACACACACACACATATATATTTATATAAATAAATAAACACACACATATATATTTATATAAATAAATAAACACACACATATATATAAATAAACACACACACACACATATTTATATAAATAAATACACACACACACACATTTATATAAATAAATAAACACACACACACACACACACATTTATATAAATAAATAAACACACACACACACATATGTATATAAACAATCACACACACATATGTATATAAATAATCACACACACACACGTGTATATGTATATAGAGAGAGAGAGAGAGAGAGAGAAAGGGTGATGGATGTATAGATAATCTTAGATAGCGGATTTGTCTGGCATGGATGATAATAACATTAGCCAGTTAGCAACATAGACGTAGAAGCGGTGTCGTTTATTTGTCATAAAGAAGTGAATCGTGTCAGATGAGCATTGAAACAAAACACACCAGAGTTACATGTAGCCAGTTGTCTCCTCTCCAAACGATGGCCACGCAAACACATCAGACAGCCATTTCACGTGTGCCTCACAGCTAGCTATTATAGCTACTTAGTTTAATTAGCACAACTGAATAGCTAACCGAAATAAACGTTACTAAAGTGGTGGGCATGAGTATAAAAGTTATGTGCCTTTCAAGTGGATCAGTAAACACATATTATGACTATTATTTAAGTAAAATACCTTCACGTTTTGTCCGTCTTCGTCCTCCTTGGAAGTTGTACCGGTAACTAAACCGGAAGTTGTCTTGAAGGCATGAAAACTCAGCAGCGCCGCCTAGCGGTGTGGGGGTTTAAACATTTTGCACACACACACACTCACCACTAGGTGGTGGTAGATCCCCGTCACGTCAATGCTCGATATGACCATATGATTTCTGACCCAGGTGCTGATTTGAGATGATATTCAAGCTATCTTCCCAACCTCTATAGGCATACATAATATAATAATAATATATTTTTTCGTTAAAAACCCAGATTCTTCACGCGTCCCATAGTGAACTACGGCTTCAGAAGAGAGATTTAACAGGATTCAACGACAGGATCTCCACCAGATAAGATAGCCTACAGTTCATGTTTAACATCTGAAATAATGTCGATAAATAACCATAATGACATATCGATTCAAAACATCCAAGCGAAACACTTAAAGCCGGATACATTTTTTTCCACTCATCTCAATAATGATTATTGACTGCTTACAAACATCTTTTAATGTTGGAAGAGTGGGTCATCCTCAAGCTGATGGTCTGTACCATCCCTATATGTATTTCTCAATGATGTTACTTGCAAAGTGGAAAATATTATTGTGACCTTTACGGCCTTCCCGGCCGCCTCGTTTACTCCAAATAAGGAGAGTAAATCACTTTTATTGTGGAATGCCGTTTAAATAAAACACTACACCAGATAAGAGTGGTGCACAAAACAAAGACATGAACCTACTGGGAAAAACTATATCTAGTCTTAGGCAACGCAGAACTTCTCCTGATATATATTCCTACACACAGAAACCCCCCTGTGCAGCCCTGGATTCTTTCCTGTTACTGTAACAACCCATAAACATAGAACTCTCCCATGCATTCTCCCAATCTATTTTTAACTTAACTTGGAAGAACAGATGTCAGAGTTTGATGGAACAGAGTTAGTCATTGTGATGTCATCAATGTTCCTAAGTACCCCCTGTTGATTGGCCAACTACCCACCTGGTTGGGAAACCCTGCACTAAAACATGAGTAATTATCGCCATTGTATACTCTAGTAAAGTTTGTTTGATATCTGTCATTCATAATGTGTTGTCGGAGAGGTTACTTCTACTTTTATAAATCTAAGCTAAGTCAGACGTAACCGAATCATTTCAAAAAAATGCGTAGCTGCTCAAGCTTGGGTTTACATCTGATTTAGATTGTCAAAACCCGGCTCATAGATAGTGACAAACAAGGAAGTCCACACGTTAACTTTTCAAGGAATAACAAAGTTTTATTTGATACTCACAAAAATGTATCCTTTCAACAAAGAATATTCTGGTGAAGTGTGATAGTAGACATGTGAGGAGTGTAAGATGTGTAAGTGTTGATAGGTGTAACTAATCAAAACAAGAGTTCTCTAGCCACATGCATAACAAAATGGTGCCTGGGGAGAAAAGGAAGGCGTGGAGCTGAGCACCAGGAACATTTAACCCTTGGCTCATCATGGGATGTTTTCAAAACTAGCTCTCGAAGCGTGGAAGGAACCACAATCTGAACAATAGCATCACCCACAAAACGTTTGCTGTGAGGCGTCCACTTCCTCACCAACAATTTATCTTGCATATAGTAACCCTGGGCAGCACTCCTTACCTCCTCAACCGGAAGTACCTGATCATATAAACCTTTTAAGGTAGGATCAGCAGACTGCTCTACCACCAGATCACCACGGGACATGGGCAACGGTAAATGACCTAATAGGTTATCAACCTCTTTGGCCATATGCTGTTTAGGTTCTGTTCTGACAGTAGCTTCAGCAAGGCCCATAGCACGAGTCACAGCACACGCAGAAAATACCTCTGGGAATCTCTGTACTTTTTCGTCAATAGATCCTGCACAGGATGGAGTTTTAGAAACCACCAGAGGAGGTGCATCCACCCAGACCCGGCTACCCGCTAAATTGTTAGCCAAAATCACATGAACACCATCAACCGGCAGGAAAGGACGCACACCAAGTGAAACCTCACCTTGCACGAGGTCAGAAATTAGTCCAACTTTGTGCAGGGGAACAGACAAAGTATTTAAACCTATCCCTCGAATCAGGACACTGGTTCCAGTATCAGTCTCCGACGAGAAAGGCAGAACAGACTCCAAAACAAACGATTCAGAGGCTCCAGTGTAATAATCAGCTCTTAGGGGTTTGGGCGACGCCTCAGCCTGCAAGACGGGATTAACATAAGGAACAGGCCCAGCTAACGCAACAGGTTTTAAGTTCGTGCTGGCAAATCTCTGAACCTTTCTGCCAAGAACAGGACATTCGTTCTTTCAGTGGCCTTTACCTTGACAATAGTTACAGATTTTACTTGCCTCATCCTGTCCTCGTGAAAAACGTTCAGGTCTAGATGGTAGTGAATCATTTCCAGAGCCAGAGGGATTCGATGGTCGAAAACCACTTGAACTGTTCCTCGGCCTCCCATCTCACATAGGGGACCCCCTCAGGGGCGGATCTACACAGGGGCCTACAGGGGCCAGTGCCCCTGTAAAAATGTCCCTGGCCCCCCCCTGAGCTGACTGAATAATAATGTAAATAAAATAAATTGATTAAATTATTATGATTTAATGTGGTAGCACCATAAGCGGAACTAATGTGACTCAGCGTACTACACGGATTAATTAGAGCGACGCATCTGAACACTGCCTTGCTGGATGCAAGATGATTTTATCTCGTAAAGTGATTTGTTGAACGTTACCGTGTTACTGTTGTTCCTCACTCAGATAACAAAATCAAGTTTGTAAATGTCTGGTTTGCTATGTTTAAATATGCATACTTATCAAAGCAGAAGCAATACTGTTTTTGTTATATTTTATTGGTTTCTTTCAAATGTTACTTATGTTACACATGTAAGCGTTGGCCCTGATAACTCCACATTAGCTATTGAGGCTTACTTCGTTAAAAATAAATATATGTTATTTTCGACACTTATGTTAAATGCTGATTACCAAACACCTCATTATTTCAATTGATGCACTCTATGTACAAAATAAACGTTTGTATGATTTTATAGTAAAGAATTTTAAAGAATTTAATGTTTAAATTTCATTTGTTTCTGTTTCTTTCATGTGCCCCTCTGATTAAACACTGCCCCCCCCTTGGCCCCCTCAGTAAAATTTGTCTAGAACCTCCACTGGACCCCCCAAAACTACTTTTGTGTGTCAGTACGTATTCATCTGCCAAAACAGCAGCTTCAGATGCTGTACGTACTTTACGCTCATTAATGTAAGTAGCAAGACGATCAGTGACAGATTCTTTAAATTGTTCAAGAACAACCAGGTGGCACATATCTTCAAAAGCGGGACGGCTGACGCAGTACACAAACGATTGAATCGAGTTAACAAGTCACGTGAAAACTCCACATGGGTCTGTTTGTCACCTCTCTTCAACATCCTGAAACGCTGCCGATACGCTTCAGGGACCAATTCATATTCTTGCAAAACTGCAGTTTTAACCTTTACATAATCATTGCTATCAATAGCACTAAGAGGAATGAGCCTCCTGAGCTTTACCAGTCAAAACACATTGAAGCATTAAAGTGCGGTCTGCATCAGGCCAAGCCCGAGAGTCTGCCACACGTTCAAATAACGTAAAAAATAGATCAGGATCTTTTTCTGTAAATTAGGCAACAACCGAAGATTACCAGCAACATCAAACCGCGGAGGATGACCAAGAGAAGAGCATCCCAGCGGGGAGATTGGATAGTCATCTTCAAAAGAAAAATCACCAGAAAGATTGCCTTCTCTGACAAGTTCTAATCGCTGATGCTGTAACCGCAGTTTGGCTTGTTCAGTATCCTGCTTCAACCTCACCAACTCAATTTCTTGTTGCTGTTTCAATTTGTCATGATCCATTTGTAACAACTCCCTCTGTTGCTCAAATGTCAACCCAACACTAGACACAACAGGCGGTACCGCCGTCAAAATACCAACCGAAAGCAAATTGCTGGACAAAATAGACCTCACTGTATCCTTGAGACGTTTATCACCAATCTCAACATGATAATAGTCACCCAACTTCAAAAGCTGTTCCTTTGTAAATTGCAAAAGCAATTCTTCTGAAAGAGCCTTAACAAAATCTATAGACGCCATTACGCTACTTTTAATCAAACAACTACCCTGTTGAGCACCGTGACTTGAGTTTCCCCAAATCCTAATGCTGAACTTCACCCTAGTCTTCAGCAAAATGGTGGCTGGGGAGAAAAGGAAGGCTTTGGGGCTGAGCACATGGAACATTTAACCCCTGGCTGGCTCCACCCACAGGTGCATCCAGTCACACAAACGACCCCCTCAGCTCCACCTGTCTCTGCAAATAAGAACAGAAACACAGAGAAGAAGACAGGGAGAGCGAGAGGGACGTAACAAGACCGATAGTGAAATAACTGTTCTGACAGAACAAAATTACTGGCATAGAACTGTGTGCCCGTGTGTAATGGCAACTTTTTGAAAATTACATGTACCAACACAAATCATAGCAAAATATAGCTTTTAGTCTCTCGGCTTAACAGAAACTAAATAAATGACTTGCCCGAAGATGAAGAGAGCCAATACGAGATACACAAGGCCCCTCCCCCGACGTCTAGAATCTAAGACGGAAGGAACCCTTCCTAAACTGTGACGTAAACTGGGGACCCCATGGTGCCGGAAGACGTGTGGGAACAGGGCAGTCGTTTGGATCGTCGGCCCCCGCTGCCAGGGTCAAGACTCCAGAACGTCCCCTGCATTTCTTCTCTCCCCTTAAGGCCGATGCTCAAAGATACGTCAAAGACGGCGTGCAAACTCCTCGTAGTTGTTGGCCCTGAGAAGCCGGAAACGAGGGCGGAGACCTTCTCTCGGTCCATGAGTGCTGGGCAAATGGTGCCGAAGTAGAGAACCTGCATGTAGGATGAACAACGAACGGAGTGAAATGTCTGGGGGGTAATTCGTTTTGCCTAAATAAGTCTACAATATTGTACCACCCTGAAACAGGTTTGAGAGATCCCGGGTCACACTCACACATGCAGAGTACCATTTATAATCATCTTTATTCTCTTTACAACAATTCACATAACCCCTATAACCTAAAATATGCCGCATGTGCAAATAAAAGTAGGCAAATCAATGGAACACTCCGTTACGGGGTAACGTCTCCTCTCGTTAGCGTCCCTTCCGGGTAACTAGGCTTGATGTGGAGTCTCGACCCTATCACAGCAGGCTGGCTGCGTCAGTTCGGCGGGGCTGTCCTTGGCTCCGGGAACAGTATTAAGAGACACCACAACGACAACACTTAGCCACTGCAGGTTTGTTGTTATCGAGGCACAATCAGCAATGCACCCATAATACGTAGACAGTTTTTGTACTTCCCTTTCTCAGATGAGAAGTCTGGCTCGTCAATCTATGAATGCTCCGCGTTGCTTTCGCGTCATCCGCGGTCCGCGTCTCCTCTCCCTTCTCACAGCTGGTGTAATCATTTTATACCTTACAGTCCCGGAGCTCACAAATTGTGCTTGTTTCAATCAAGTTAGTGGTTGTCCAATGATTGTCCGTGATCAAAATGAGATAAGTGCGCAATGTCATAAGCCTACACACCACATAAACACTATTAACACGCATGCAGCAAATCACCATAATTCACTCATATTATAAGATGTAATAAAAACACGTCAAAATACACACCATGCAAAGAAAACCCACACAATTATACATTTCCTACTCATGATTGGACGCTCTATTCCCTACCCTATGACATGACACAGCACCGAATGTTTAGGAATGACTCAAATAGAGTACATATGAACACAGCTCATGCAGCGTCTCACTAAACCCAACAAGTTACATGGAACAACACCAGACAAAGACACGACCAAACAGAGGGAATATATATACACCTCCTAATAAGGGAAAGGACACCAGGTGTGCGTAATGACGAGACAAGACAATGGTGTGATGGGAGGAGCCCTCCCTAAATGGATGGCAAGAGCACAGCTTTGAGAGGAGTTGTGATAACTACCATATTAACGTATGGACCAAATTAAATAGAAATAAGCTATATTTCTTCCAGGCATGTTTTCTTTTAAACCAACAAACAGAGTTGGAGAGAGCGAGTAAGTTGGCCAAAAACAAAACTCATTAAACATCCTCCCCTCTATGAACTGTTAAACTACTTCTGCTTATGACAGCTTTCACATGCTACTTGACACTCTTTTCAGGCCCCTCAATCTATCCTTGCATGGTCTTCCTATTTTAAGATTAGTGAAAATTATAATTTTTTATAGTTTCAAAAACAAGTACAGGAAGTGTTTGGTGCAACCGGTGCGAGGAGGCATTTGACATGGGTCACACTGTGTTGCATAGCAACCTTAATCAAAAACATCTACGACAGAGGTGTACAAAATCAAGTACAAATAAATATTTCAGTGACAATTATAAGAAAAGGGGAAATATCTAAAAACACTTTTTCACAGTGCTGTCATACATGTCCCTAGTATGTAACAAATTAGTGAACCAATGTAAATGTTTCATAGCATTTCATTATCTGCTGTATTGGCTTTATTTGTTTTGTTTCTATGTGTGTATTTTAAGATACATTTGTCATCTAAGTCATCAAATGCATTTGCATATCTGCATTATGGGTGACAGGGCGTTTTCATCTGCTGCTCCGAGACTATGGAACTCCCTCCCTGATCACCTTAGGGCTCCACAGACTACAGAGGTTTTAAAACGTAACCTTTAAACATATCTCTTTAAAAAGCTTTTCATTAATTGTTATCTAACCTTTGTCCGTTTGTAAACGAATGTTTCAGATTTCTTTTTTTTTGTAACTGTTTTATTAATAACAATTTGCTCTGGAGCACTTTGAGATTGTCTAAATGTAAAGTGCAATATAAATTAAATGTATTATTATTATTTTTATTTTTTTACTTAACTACAATTTATATTCATATTTAAGTGCAATTAATCTTCTGGGAAACTCACTTCTCCTTTCTAACATCCAAGGATTGAGAGCGTTATTTTCTCAAATTGACACATAACAAACAGAATAAACTATTTACTGCAAATTCCTATCCAATGGCTGTATGAAATCTGTTGTGCTGATTAAAGAAGCAATATATCTGGCCTTCTTTAGAATAGTTCAGTATTTGGAGCACCAGTGTTTGTGGGTTCGATTACAGGCTCAAAATGGCCAGAAACAAACAACTTTTTTCTAGCACGTGTCCATCTATTCTGGTTCTGAAAAATGAAAGCTATTCCATGCAAGAAAATGCCAAGAAACTGAAGGTCTTGTACAATCCTTTGTACTACTCCCTTTACAGAACAGCACAAACTTTCTAACCAGAATAGAAAGAGTAATGGGAGGATCTGGTTCTCAGCTAGAAGACAAATATGTGCAAGGCAACATACATTTACACAATAAATACACAGAATACAAGAGTGCAAATAGCAATGGGATTGAACTTGGCAATACAGGAGAGGCAATATACTGATAATACAGGATGAGGTATCAGTAGCATTGATATGGCAATAACATCAGTATAAAATACAAATGAGAGTCTATATACAGAATGTAAAAAGTTAAAGTGTATCTAGCAGGTAGGTCAGTAGTGAGCACATATTATATGACCATGATAATAGAATAATGTAAAGAATGTAAACAGGTATGATATCAGTACAGGTGAAAATGATGTGTGCAAATTGGGCATGGCAAGTAAAAAAGGGGTGTGGATGAAAACCATCCAGTTAGCTCGTACAGTGATCCGATAAATGTTCAGACAGTAGTAGTTTGAAGGAATTGGATGAGATAAATGTTTCGAGTTGTAGTTCATTTATTTATTATTAGGGCTAGCCAAGGGGCTGAAGACCAAGAGTTCAATATTCTAATAATTATTTTTGTCTTGTTTGTCATTTGCTTTCATGGAAAAAAGACCTTTCTAAGTGACTCCACGGGCCTTGTGGTCTGGGATGATCACTGGAGGTCAAGGACGAGAGGAGATTGAGACAAATGATACAACATTTTGTAAGTCGTTTCCCCAAGAGAGTATGATGACACCTTTTTAACCGGGACCACTTCAGACAGTCATAACCACTCGCCACAAATACTTTAAGTAGGTATGCACGCGCACCCACACACAGACGTGCACACAGACTTTTCACACACAAATCTAAGGTCAAAAGTGTTTGATATGGATGAGGCCTGCTGTCTTTTGACCATTGACCTGCTTCTCAAGGAAAGCAACATGACTTGGCAGGGAGTTCTTTGGGAGTTCTTGTTATGTTTCCCGACACTGTGTGTGTGGGAGTTATGGCTCTGTGAGAAATCTACACCCCATTTGGGTTACTCCACCACATAGTACGGGCCATCTGAGATTAAGAGTGGATGGTAGACAGTTGTTGACAAGAGAACAGGTAAAAAGTGTTGTATTATAGTCGTATAGGTGTGGGTGTGTCGGCAGAGAGCCTAGCGCTGCTAGCATCGGGACCGTTACCGAACGGTAGCTTGTTGCTAATTTAGCGTCGTCAATGGAAAATGTCTTGGTGCGCTCTTGTTAGTCACTCAAATGTTATTTAAATGTAACATGCTTGAAGTTGTACTAGAGTGCTACATTAACGTGAATGCCACATCTTGCCGTTAGAAGTTTGTGTGCCTCGTCACCTCGTCTTTCCTGCTTTAGGTCTCCGGCACTGAGTGCGTTTGAGGGTTTCTTCTCTGTTTTCAGTGGCTAAAATATGCAAGTCTCTTTTCTGCCAGCCTGCCAGGGACAAAAGGAAAACGTCTTACAGCTGAGCACATGAAGAAACACAAATCCTATATAATATTCACATGCAATTTTAATAGCAATACAGATGTTTTTTTTCCTTGTACAATTTTATTTGAGTTAATAAAACCCACAATCGGGATATCAGCTCTGCGCCTGGTTCTTCCAGCACTACACCCTGCATGGTTCGTGACAGATGGTCTCTTCTCTCTCACAGGTTCAATCTTCTCTGAAGAGGTATTTTAGATGTTTTGTCAAAGCCTTTCAGAACAGCCTGTGTTACGGTCTCATCTGAATCTGTCATGGACTTATTGTCTCTCTCTCAAAGATTCAACCTTTTCTGAAGACACAGGTATCTTAGACATTTTGTCTAAACGGTCGGGAACAGCCCTTGCAACCGCGACATTTCCCATCCTTTTCCAGGAAATTCCAGGAAACCTCCCCAACTTGTCATTGCCTTGATGATTTTTGAGGAACCTTTCCGTATAAATCCAAATGTGAAATTAAATGGAATTGAAAGTAACAGATGAGTAACATATCAACACAGTTCCCATAACTGAAACAACATTACTCCCCAGAGGCAAAAGGAATTAAGTGAAAAAACACATGGCGACTTCCCCTTTCAGATGTTGTTTGGCAAAGAAGCGCAAATCAAATACAAGAATCAGAAAGAGTTTTATTTACAACAAACAAGGATGGAGAATGTTCAAGCGTTTTTTGGGGCTTGCGGGTGCCTTGAACGTGTGCTTGGCATCACTAAATAAGGTGAATACCAAGGATTTGGAGCACAATGGCAAACCCATAAAGCCAGGTCTGCCTCGGGTCTGCCTCGGGTCTTCCTCGGGTCTGCCTCGGGTCTTCCTCGGGTCTGCCTCGGGTCTGCATGTGTCTTCTAGCTGGACGATTACCCCAAATACACCTCAAAATGTACCCAGGAATGGTATAAAAAGGCCAGCTATTTAAGATTGAAATTCTCTGGTAAACGTGGAGTGATTTTAAAACAACAGTTAGGATACAGCCTTCACATCTAGGAGAACCGTACCAGTTTGTAAAGTGGAGTGGGATAAATCACCAATATAGAGGTGCTGGAAGCACCAGTGGATTCAGTGAGAGCTTTTAGGTATTTCGGCCATAACAGTCATTTCAGTTAATGTTATGATATGATTTTATGTATTAGGTTCTGTTGTATTTATGTTTTTGTATTCTTATTTTGTATACTTAATTTGTCATTATATTATTTTACTGCTGTCTTTGTCTTGCTCTTTTTACATTACTAATTCAACTTTTTTACTCGATTTTTACTCTACTACTAGCAGACCTACAATCAAATATATTTTATAAAGCCCCTTTTATAATAAGTTGTCACAAAGTGCTTTTGCACCCTGAACTCAACAGAGGAACAGCTCAACGAGTACACAGCATTAATAACCAGAAGACGTCCCCAGTTAAAGGATTGCTTATATACCATTTTTGGACAAAATATTTGTATTTTATTGGTGCTTCCTGATAAATGCAGCAATGCATAACAAACGAGAGTTTTAAACAGTGCAGGGTGTTTAGTACCAAAGATAAAATTGCAACTGATTGAACAAGAGGAAATGCCTATCTGGCAAAATCATCCGTTACGATTGGACTGACGCCAAAATATCTAGTGTGTCATAAAGATATACAATTAATTATCATCTTGAGAACAAAGTGAATGTGACAGGCTCACTGTGTATGTGTGAACTATGTTAACTAAAATCTGGGGTCACTTAGAAATGTCCTTGTTCTTTAAAGAAAATTTCAGTTTTTGTTGATTGAAATAACGTCAAATTGAACAGAAAGACCGTTTGGACATTGTACATTTTTGATGAAAAGAAAATATACATACAGAGGCCCATTATCATGTAAAGTATATTTTTACTGAATTGTGTCATACAGTTTGGTTCAGAAATAATTCACCCTGACACAAGTTTTGTTACTTCGGCTGTTAAATAATAAATATCGGTATACTGTGTAGCCTTTCAACTTTAATATGAGGTTATTCTCACCAAATTTAAGCAAGGGTTAAGGAATTACATCTCTTAACTTGTTAACTATTTTCTCAAAGGCTGTTTCATGGACAGGTTTGGACAATTCCTTTGATATTTCATAATCAATTGAGCAGGTCAAAGGTCTGGAGATGATTCCAGTTATGTGTTCCAGTGGAACAATTGGTTTTATAATCCTAGTATATACTTTTCAAAAGGCTATGTGATCATTAAAAAACGTTTGCAATTATGTTAGCACACCTGAAAACTATGATATAACATGTCCTTCTTGATACTTCATTAGAATCTAGAGCATTAGTAACTGTGGGTTTGAAAACCAGAGCCAAAAACAAAAAATGTTCTTCTGAAACTTCCCCTGTTGTTGTTATGAGAAATACAGTCTATTTTATTTGGAAAATAGATCTTGATCTAGTGAATGATCTTGTACAACCTTGAGTATGACTTCTTTCACAGAACAGTGCAAACTGGCTCTTACCAGAATAGAAAAGGAGTGACCATGTGCACAACTGAGCGAGAGGACAAATGCATTAAGCTTAACATCCTAATCTTTTCGTTTAACTGGCAAGTCTGAGACATTGCTTTTTTTTGCAATTCTGCCTAGAAGCACCGCATCCTGTAGCTGCTTCATCGCTGTTAACGATGGCCTTTACCTCGCTTGTCAGTGTCACGATCTAGGTGTTGTGAAGAGGAAAGCCAGGCCCAGGGTGCGTATATCTGTTTGAAAACAGGTTTATTTAATGGCGGAAAAAACACGATACACTACAAATGAAATGAAACTGCGCATATACAGTGACATACTAATAACCTCACGACAGCACTCAGACACAACGCTCAACCTACACATTGATGTTGCATGGAAACAATATAAAACCTTGTCGCTTTTATAACAAACATAAGCACCGAATCTAAACCTGCTGTGCCCACTCTAATCACCCACATCGGATTCTTGTGACTTCAAACTTATAATTACCCTTAGGGAACTGCAACGCCCTCCTAGCCCCCAATTGCCCCTCCCCCAAACCCCCCCAAAGGCCCTGGCTCCCAATCAGGCCTGGCAATGTCAAGTGCAGAGAAGGTAGGGAAGGCGGGGAACCGCCTGAGGAGGTGGTTCTAGCGGTGGCTCCAGCCACAGTGTTTTGCCCCACTGTTTTGGCAGGGACCAGCTATGTTACGGCGGCAGGGACCGGCTCTGGGTATCGGGGGAGGGACCCCTACTCCAGGAGCTCGGGTGGAGGAGGAACAGGGGTGACCGGCTCTGGAACGCCGTTGGCGGGGTCCGGCACAGTCACACCGTAGGCATGCTGGACCCACAGGTGGTCTTACCCGGCATCTAGGTGCTGGCACAGGGAACACCTGCTGCTTGGGACCAACACATTGTGAACCCCCCTTGCTCTCCTCCGCGGCCCTCCTTTTCGTCCACCCCTTTAGCTCCCCCCCAAAAACTGGTGTTGGTGCTTTAAATCCTTTGGAGGACGGCGGAACCGGTCTTGAGGGTCTCTCTGGTGGCTTTGAGATTTTCCTTTTAGGTGGTCCAGAACGGGAAGGGGGGAACACGGCCCTGCTCAGCCAGAATGGGAAATGGCACAGCTGCTCCTCTGTCCTGGAACCTTGAGGGCCCACGCACCTCACATCCTCGACTGCCTTTTGTGAGTCTTCTGCTCGACAGCTGCGCTTCCTTCACCAACTGCCTGAAGCGCAGCGTGCCGAGCAGGAGACTCACCACTACATCACTTCTTCCATTTACATAGTATTATTTTCTCTTTTCTAGGTACTTTTTATCTGTGATGTGAAAACATGTCATTTGAAAACACATTGAAACTTAAGAAACATTAATTGAGTCATTTACATTTCTTGAATTAAGGATGTCCGTTCTCTGTGGTCTTGTCGCAGCTCGTTATGCAAAAGTCAGTGGAATGTTTCAAGTCTGAAGTTTGAATGTTTTGAAGAGCCTACAGAAGATATACCACATGAGTTACATTTAGTTCGTTTGTCAAACTTCGACCGCCTCTTCGCCAAATGGGATTTCCCTCAGATCTTGATCACTTGAGTATTGCTGACCAGCATTGATGGTTGTGACGCAGAACCAGAGGCATCGTTATGCACCGCGGAATTGTTACACTGCGTGTTGCGTCCGTCCTCGTCCTCAGCCAGCGCCCGCTGGTACACCCCGATTATGCTCCGCCCGAACCTGGATCCTCTCACGTTCAGACCCATGCAGAAGTACAGCAGCGGATTGATGCAACTGTTGAAGTAGGCCAGGAATTTAGCTGCACTCAGTCCAGCCTGCAACCCGTTAGTCTTTTTTATCATAACTCTGGCCAGTAGGATACAATGGTAAGGTGCCCAGCATATGAAGAAGGCGCAAACCAGCAATGCCAGGATGCGGAGAGGACGTGTCTTTCCCAATAGGCGGGTACGTTTGATCCCCAGCCCGGCCAGGATATAGCAACTGAGGATGATGAGGAACGGGAGCAAGAAACCGCACAGGAAGCGAATGGCGTTAAGCGCTAGATCGTCACCCTCTGTGGTCTCCCCATCCTTCATCGAGCACTGGTCTAGGTTGTTTTTGTCCTGGCAGATCTGGCGGTAGGCAAAGTAAGGTCCGCTCAAAATGGCGGCCGCTAGCCACACAGCGCCGCTCACCAGGCGAGCAGCGCAGAGCGTACGGCGATTTTTGGTAATTATGGGATGCCAGATGCACAGCGCCCGGTCGATGCTGATGATGGCGAGCAGGAAGACGCTGCAGAACATGTTGGCGTACTTGAAGAAGCCATTGAACTTGCAGAGGAACTCGCCGAACAGCCAGTAGTTGTAAAAACGCTTGATTAATGGAAGCGAGTAGGTGACGCAGAAGATGAGGTCGGCCACGGCCAGGTTCACCAGCCACACGTTGGTCACAGTGGGCTTGAGCTTGAAACCAGCCACCCAGATGACCATCGAGTTCCCGGTAGTTCCCAGAACAATGGTCAGAGTGTGCAGGACCATAAGGAAGTTTTTCATTACAGCGTCCGCGTTCACCGCAGTGCCATTCTCCTCTTTGCCGATGCAGGTGGCGTTGGATGTCATTCTGTGAAAAGACGGAGGGAGAACCAACTGTAAATACATAGAGTGACAAGTCATAAAAGTGTCGAACTGTTTTCTCGAACAGCTATTCAATCTGGTTGTATTATTGGAATAATGACAGAACAGAACTCTTTATATTCCTGACTTAATAATAATGAATAATAATTATTTTCAGGAAGTACTGTCGTTAGGTGGGATTTTCGCTGATGTGGTCAAATCAGACATCCAAATCCAGTTCTGTGTTTGGTTGTGTCGTACACATGCAGTGACACTGTGTGTGTGTGTGTGTGTTTGTTTACCTATGTTACCAAGGTCTGGGATGATTCTGTCCACCTTTCCAAGTGTTACCTGCTGTATTTATTTCAACTTGCACACCCTCATTCATTTATGTTTCAACACTAGATTAAACCAACTATAAACGGTCCTGCACACTGCTTTTAACACTATGATCTGCCAACTGGGTTATCACTGCATAAGGTATCTATATCTCCTTTTTAGACGTGAGCATTGAAATGTAATGCTTTGGCTTGTGATTGACATGACAACTTCCTTGTCCCGATATTCTCTCCTTACAAGTCTTCATAGAAATCTGTTTGGTATCTCAAGGCAAAATTCCATATCACCATTCTCATTCCCACCAGGTTGCAGACCAAAAATATTTTGTCTCGTTGTCTGGCAACCAAATATTATGGAGCTGTGAACTCACTTCACCGTTTAGGTAAAAACATTAATCCACCAATCCATCAGGTCTTGGTCTTTATTTTCTAGACAACAGTTGACACACGTTAACTTTTATAATTTCATTACGCCTAGAATCTTTGGCATTGCTTCTGTTATGAATATAGAGATTGCTACTTGACTTGGTGTTTAATGCTATGTTTGCTTTGTCTCATTTATGTAAAAGTGTCGTTACTTTAATTTACTTTTTGTAATAAGTCTTAGAAAACAAGAACTTTTTATATCTAGCCTAGACCTAACTCTATTAAATAATTATTTACTGGGATTTTATCTGTAAATCAGTAAATCATCACTTTATTGCTTAAGAACTTTAGGTGTGGCATGTTGGCTGTGATTAGGATATGTACATAGAAGACAACACAAATGTAATTATTTATTTGTATATAGAGCCAAGTATTTAAAAGTTATTTTGATGCTGCTACAGATTTGTGAAGCTGGCATGTGACTAAATTGCATACAAATAAAAAAAACGGTATAACATTTGGATAATCTCAGGGATTGGTTTATTTTTATAACACCAGATACAGGGCCAGCCTAATATAATGAAATGGGGATACAGAAATGACATCATTCAGTGTTGTTTTAATAAGCCAAATAGCCAAAACCATTGGGCCCTAGCTCTGCAATGCACATTTCAGTCTTTCGGAAACAACCACCCTTCAGTGCTTTTCAGGCACTAAAGTGTAGTTTTGCAACAAATGCCATGACAAACAAAAATATCCAGTCACAGCCTTTATAGATTTATTTTCCAAAAGTTATATATAGAGAAATAGGACCACTTTTATAACCACTTTGTAAGGCAATTATACAGAAAAGCCAAACAATGGATATTTATTTCAAACACATTGCAGTTCTAAATTATACATAAAAAATTTAAAAAATCTGTGTATTTACAGAGTTGAGTGAGTCATAAGGAATGGTCTTTGGTAAAATAAGTGTGAATGTGTATTGTGAAAAACGTTGTTTTATTTGTCTACACTACAGCATATATTAATTGACTAAGTCATCTGTCATAGAATACCATCAATTAGCAAAATAAAACACATCTGTCTATTACAACATCTACAGTTTTCTATCTTCTGTAATCACAACTGTCAAAAGGCAAGAAACTTAATGAACAGTTTGCCACAAAAAGGTGTTCTAACGTTGTTATAATTCATATTATTAATCCCTACCTGTGAGTTGATGGGCTCCAGCAGTATCTCCAGATGTATCTGAGCTGCAAGTTAGTTCCAGCAGCTGAGCAACTTATAATCTGTGTTATAAATAGTTCGGTCTCTCCCTACAGCTCTAACTTTCTTCTCTGTCAAACTGGCGCGTCATTTTTTAAGGATGTAACCCCAAGTCACTAGCCCGGTTACATGGAATCTGCCCATGTAAAGGCGGATGTAAAAATGTAGAGCATGTGAGGCAATCTGATGTGCATTTCAATGTGTACTGTGATGTGATAGTGTGAACGCACAAAGTGTGGTCGGAGGATGACTGTCAGAACCGATTATTCAACAGGACTACTGTGTTACACGAGTGAAGTGGCCACAAAGAACAGATTAGTCCTGAGAACTTCCTCTGTCCCTCGCGTTCCCTCTCTCACTCTCTCCTTTGTCTCACTTGGTCCCGAACTCGTCCCCACATTGTTCATCTGGCCAGGTTATTTGACCGGTGTAGACAATTTAAACATACACTGCGATCTGACGTTTGAAGTGTCAATGTAAAAGATCGGGAAAATATCTGCTTCTGTGTCACATCTGTGGAGAAGTAAAAGAAGTTAACTTCCTCTTTCTTTCACAAGCTATTCTTTTTTTTCTCTCTCACTCTCTCACTCTCTCACTCTCTCTCCCATCCCTCTCTCTGCTGTATTATTTTTAGGGTGATTCATTTGTTTTACTTGATTGCTCGTTTGATATAGAATATAACTCAAGCATGGGGAGTAATTAGTAATAGACTGAAAAACATTTGTGCAAAGATTATATATATTTCCAAAAACATCAATAGGATTTTATTGCAGAACTGTATACAGAGCTTTGTAGAACCAACTGTATCTTGGAGCCAAGTCGACTTGTTCGCTCCAACTTGATGCTACTCTCTGTTGGAAGGCTAGTCTTAGAATTTAGTCTTTTAACAGTTTTTAACATTTAACTCATCAAAACACAATTTATCAGTTTTTATTACACAAACCTCTCTTGCAGTCATACTCTTTTTGCCCGAACTCAATCCCAATTGTCACTTGTCATGTAGAAAACCTTACTGTTTACTAAAAATAAACTGGACTCAAATAATCTCAACTCGAACACGCCTAACGAGCACTCGTCGAGATGTAAACACAGCACAACAAGCAAACGAGTCGTATGACAACTGGTTATCAGGATGCTGACATGAATACATTGATCACTCACCAGATTCGTGACACTGCACTTGACCACGTCCTGATATGACACGACATGTTGCAGCACACGGCCGTAATGTGAAAAATTGCAATCAGAAGTGTTATGCATAAAACACTCGTGGGTTTGGAGAAAAGTGAAAGCAAACTCTGGCAGTGTGATGACTAGTATGACTAGTCGTCGTCTTTTCGTTCCTTTTGTGTTGTTCTCACATTCTCCTTCAGGTTTGATTATGCACACCTGGTTTGAGTTTGTTAATTAGCGGGGTTGCACTGAGTAGTCACTCATCATCCATCCAGTCCAAAATGAGAGTTGGTCTGTATTGTAGTAGACACTATTAAATACCGTGAATTCAGCTTTAACTTCTTTCTTTAGGAAAAAAAAGCCTTACCAAAATATTGTACAACCATGCATACCTCACAACTCATAGGCTTAATCCCAGTGTCCGGCCTGAACCCGAAGCACTGAACCCTTATAGACTTTATTGACGTCAAATGGTAAGTGATTGAGTGCTGCAAGGGCACAACATGCTGTAAATAGGAATGGGACTGCACTTTATCACGTTACCTTGACGACGCTGAAACATGTTGCTTTTTATTTACCGTTTATTACTTTCTTCATTATGCCAACATAGGATAAACTACACACAGCTCTGGCTATATGGACCACCAGTGAGCTTTGTGATTTTACTTACATGTTAACTTTTTCAACCATGTTGACTCCTTCCACGCTTGTTTGTTTAGCGTTGTTTGTATTTTTTTCTCTTCAGAGACGCGTTTTTCCGGATTTTTCTCTTGCTTCCAGGCATCCCCTAGCAATACCCACTTTTCAGTTAACAACTCCTTGTCCAACTACGACATCTAGTGGGCTACGAGTGGTGGAGCACATTTCTGTTATTTACCACTGGGTTTGTCACACAGCTGAAATGGGTTTATGATGTTGGCAGTGAGACATCAAAAATATGTCCAAATATGATATTGAAAAAATGCTGTTTAGCCCAAGATATTGTCTCTGCACTTCGTCAAAGGGATGTAATACAACTCTGCAATGCGTGGCATATTCTTTCACCCTGTATCTTCACCTCAGACCTTGTGACCAGTAAGACCTGATAAGGACCCTCCCGTTTGGTTCCCAATGTGTCAGTAACATGTTCCTGTACCAAAACCCGTTGTATCTGTTCAATATCATGACCCTGTTCTGGAACTTCTCCATGCATCTCTCACTTGCTGCTCTGCTCTTTTAACAACCTCTCTGAATGTCATGCAGTAATTATGGAGAGTATCGTGAGATGTATGTCAGCCAGGTCAAAAGTGACTAGCGAGGACATTAGTCATCCAGTGATGACTTCAAATGGACTCAACCCCGTGGTTTCGTTGTGTGTAGCCCATATAGAAGTTCCATCTCTCCGCTTCACTTTTTCTTGATCCATCTTTGGGAGTCTCTTTCAGTTATTCATCGTTTTTGATCTCTGTCTTGCATTTCTCTGTGTGTCAATGTGTCCACGACATATCACAGAACCCCCCCCAACTCCCGTAGCTCATCTTCTTCCTGTTTTGCACAAGAAGCAGGCAGCATCGTCGCTTCAGCTCAGGTACCTATCAACAACTGGATGTTGAATTTTTTATTTCAGCCAGAACTGCATCACAGCCAGAACAGTCAACGACCAGCACATTTTATTCCGTGTTTTTTGATAATTGTTTGAATTTCACACCATATTTTTTGTAAATCAGTCGACTTCCAGGAACCATCTTTATCTACATTTAACCAATTTATGCGATTTAGTGCAGCATATCCGCAGTCTTGAGACTGCTCTGTGTTCTGAGTTTTGGTACGACAATCATTATGATGAAACAAACTACAACCATGTTTAAAATTCTGGACCAATGTTCATCAGGTAAGTAAGCATTTACGAGAGTCCCCAAAGATCAGGTCAACTCTGTTACACTCAACAAAAAAAGAAATAGCTAAATAATGCTGCATTCCACAAGTGACAGGAAGTTACAGGAAGTTGCATCATAGCTCTAGCAGAAGGCTGATAATTTGCATACTAAACAATGTTACCATAACAAAATAAACCCAAACAACAGTTTACTTTTTACATCATGATAAATATGCATAAGCAGGGGCGGAACTTTGATTTTTATTTTGGGGGGGACATTCATGTAGGACTCCTCAGTACCTAAATCGATAGACCCTCTGATAACTCACATCCTGCTTAAAAATGTCACAATATCCGTTTCAATCTCTTTATCTTGTTGATGCTTGAATACGTGAGAAAAAGTGAGCTATAGCGCAGCTCTCACGGAACTCATCAACTGGCTAGTAAAGTTCAAGTAGCTAAATTCCTCAATTAGCTAGCTACAGTACTGCATACAAATGTGTGATATTTGGTTGTTATCTGTCATCTATCTACCTTAGCAGCACTGTGAATTGCTTCAGGCAGGACTAGCTTGCCACATCAACATCATCATTTCCTAATTGACGTCTGGCCACCATCTGAAAGTTGACTGCTCTGCCATAATCTGCATGAAAAATAGAATATTTTGAGAAAAATGTCAAGGCTGAAAATAATCTAGTTGAATAAATTGAGAAAAATGTCAAGGCTGAAAATTTTCAACAATCAAAAGGAAGAACCAATGACTGCCAACTCCCATGATTATTTTTATAACATAAACCAAACATGCGCTAAAACACTGAACAATAATAGTTTAAAATCAAACAGCAAAAAATCTGATGAAAAAAAATAAAAAGGTTTTCAACAATAATATATTAAAAAGAAACAAAAGGAAGAACCAATGACTGCCAACTCCCATGTTTTCTCATTATTTTTATAACATAAACCAAACATGTCCAAATGATTAGATGATTAGACTCATGGATTAAATGAATGTTGGATGTCTGGAGATATCAGCAGAACATTGCCTGGGATTGCATGCAAAGAGATACTTCCCCCGGTGAATTTCAAGAAATACAAGTTATTATGTGAAGGAGAACTTGTGGCCAAGTGCAGAAAACATGGTTTTCTAGTATTGCTTCATATTTACGATTGGTAAATATCCTATGTATATCTATATATCATATTCTGTCACGTCACGCGCTGCCGGTGAGATCCTCATTCGAAGCTCAGAAACTGTTTTTTTGTCATTATTGAACTCACCTGTGTTTCTGATCACCTTACCAATTTAAGTTCTTTCGCTCCTCAGTTGTCTTGTTGGTCCTTGTTCGGATCTCATTCCATGTAACATTGTTCTGTTACTGTTCTTTGTTGTTTTAATTTAATCATCGTTGTTTTATTTAAGTCCTTGTTTTTCCCACACCTGAGTCCTGACTCCTGTTTCTAACGTTAAACCGACCACAGCGACGGGCACGGCGGCTGAACATCGGATTCGGGAGAGAGGGCAAGTGCTCGTTCGCTCTATAGTGCACCCATACAGTTTTTATTTGAGGGGGTGGATGGGTGCAGTGACCTGATCTAACAGGCACGTAGAGTGCCCGCGTCTTTAGGAGGCACTCAAATTCAAATATTACAATAATTTTCAGACATCTTGATGAAAAAATACGTCCTTCCAAGACTAGATGTCTGGGATTGGGAGGCAGGAAACCAGCGCAGGGCCAACAAAGGACATTTATTGAACAAAAATTAAACTATAACAGAGAAACACACAACAAAGACTATATAAGCATACCCAGACACTGGCGTAAACCGAACAAAGGCCGACAAGACACACTTTGAAAGGAAGAACTTGTATTGGGACAGTGATTGGGGCATCAGGTGAGGCAATCAACAATGAAACCAGATTAGAAACCAGTCATTCATTAAATGCGCCAAACACCTTATATGTGATTTTTGTTCCTTGTAATTTATCTTTTAAAAGTTTACACATTGAAATGTACACATCATTAAGAAATACCATTATCAAGAAATACCATTATCCTTTTGGAACATGCTTAGTTATGTCATGGATTAAAAGTAATCTGGAAGCAGATGCGAGAACTAAACTTATAATAGTGTTGAGGACAAGGACCCAAACTCAAGGTGTACAAATGAGCAACGGTCAAAAAGAGCAAGGTAGAGAGTACACTTAACACAAGCAATTATACGATTTAACATTTACTGTGAAGAACTGTGTCTAAACACACAACTTAAAGGCAATCAGCAGCACTGAAGGAAACTGTGTGGTGTATAAACAGGCAGTGATTATGGGGACCAGGTGTGTAATTGGGTAGGGCAGAGGGGCGGGGCAGAGACGGGACAGAGAGTCACTCTTCTTTACTGGGCTTTCCTTTGGTTTCCTCTTCTTCCTGACCAGGTGTGAGATGTCAGAAGCTAGAGACGTGGAGGGAGTGTTTACGTTGGTGGATCTGACCCGACTCAAAGATCCAGATGTCCCGACACTTTGACAACTTCCATCTGGTTCTGGAAACACAGAACCACCGGCCAGAGTCTCCTGCATTAAAGCCTTTGCTGCAGCAGCCAATGTAAGAGTTTAATACTTTTTTCCCTAGTTTCCATAATATAGAAATACATATATTAATAATACAAGAGATATTTTTAGCGTACATAAAGGAGTTCACAGACTCCAAAACATCATACTTTAAAAACGATAATGTTTGATGAATTTTCCTCAGCGTTACTGCGTTCAGGGTTCGCACATGACCTGGCCCTGGGGATGTGTGCAGCCTCTCCACATTCAGACACGTACACAACAACCATAACAGTTAGAAGATTTTCAAGACCCCTCTGGCCTCTATCTGGCTAATTCTTACTACATGTTATGTATGGGGGGAAGAAAGCACCCCTAACACATTTGTTAAAGCACAAAACACCCTGAAATAAGAATAAGAATATGCCTGTACTACGGAATTCATGTTATTGAGTTTGTACGCGCACGTGCACACGCACACATAATGCTATAAACGACGGGTTCAGACAATAACACAGAGGAATTCAACAACCATGATTCACATCTGATAGTTCCACACTGGGATCAAACCAGTGGTTCTCTGATCACAAACGCATGTAACCGTGGTAACTAGTCTTTGAGCGGTGCAGACATGTGCCCATGTTCGTATACTGTGATTGGTCGACAGGTTCTCGCAGCTCCCTCGGTCCCAGGGAAATATTACCACACCAACCCCTCTTACTCCACTCATCATTTAAAGAGAAAAATGAGTTTCATGCGAGTGCAATCTGTTCGACTGCGCAAGACAAATGGTATGCGACAATTTCCAGTAGACCATACATACGCATACATACGATCTGCATGCATCAGCACAGTTGAGTGGAGTACACAATAATGTACAAATGTACCTTTAATCTTGAGGGCTCCAAAAATGTTTCCTTTGGCTAATGTTAGAGTTAGCACACTGGAAAGATTGAGTTTGACAATTTTGTTGACCACCAAACTAAAAGGTCAGTTTATTCCTCTTTTATTGTCTTTAGGGGAATAAGTGACCGCTGCACTTCCTTCTGTAGAACTGTCCAGACTAAATCCTCTTTCATGTCTTTCCTCTTTCTTTCTATGTTCTGTAACATTTAATTCCTCCCCCATTGGAAACTAAATAATAAATGAGATATATAAATGAGAGTGAATGACTTGGCCATGCACGTGTCATACGGGAATGATAAATGACAGACGTTGGTCTGGTCAAACTACACTGGAAATTAATGTCCTTGTCGGAGAGTTAAGTTGAAATGAAGACATAAAGACACTGGGCCATATTCTTCAACCGTTCTTAAGAAGAAATTCGTTCTTAAGACCCACTTACGCAGTTTCCACGAAGATTCTGACATTCACCAATGTTTACTTATCTGGAATTTGTTCTTAGGAAAGAACAGAATCTACGCACAGTGAAAAGCACTCTTACGCAGATTTGCGCTCTGACATTTTCGTGACAAATCATTAGTCTCTGCGTTTTCATCAATTGTACATTGATTTCAATATTATGAAGAATAACATTATGAATAATATTCAATTATTTCAAATATTTGCATATATTTAACGCTTTTCTGTGGATGGCACACCCGAGATTACGGTCATTCCGATTAGAGCTGTAACCGGGCATAAAAAGTGAGACCCGACAGAATTCGGCCCGAGCTCGACCTGAGCCGGACAGTTTTTATAAAGCCCGAAGGCCGAACCCGGTCATTTTGCTGTCATATTTTAAAAGTGGGATTTTAATCTTTTGGCCGGTGCAACCAAATGTATGGGCCACAGTCCTGCCTGCGTTTCACCTCCTCAGCATCCATTTGCTAAATGAAACGCGTACCTGACCACTCATTCACAGCGCAATCCGGAGCGCAAGAGACCAGGTTCAATCGGGTTCGGGCAAAGATCTGCAGCTCTAATTCCGATTATGTCCTGCCCCGGTCCAGCTCAGTAAGGACAGTGCAAGCCTTCCCCTCCTGTGGTCAGCATATCTCGTTTGTGTTTGGCAATACTTTTTTCCCCTCAAACTTCACGTCAAACCATTTATTTTTTATGTCATTTTTATGTGGTTCGCCCTTCCCCTGAAACAGCGTTCACAGAACGAATGATTAAATCCCATGCATCCTTTTTGTATTTGACTTTGCAACTACTGACGCTGCTAAATATTACATAATTTTGCCTGTTCACTTATTGCAGAAGTAAGTTTTTTTTCTTTTGGTGTCTGGTCCTCTATACTGTCTATACATGTTGGTTTAGGCATTTTTGCATTCTCCACATTTTTACGATGAGTTTCCACTACACCCTGCAGTTTAATGCCCTTTTTTGGGAAATGCCGGGGCGTTTACCTATGCTTATTAGGAAAAACGGACACGCACTTTCCATTTACGAAGACGTGGTATTCATCATTATAGGAACGTAGGTGCGAACAATTACCCCACTTAAGAACACGTTGGTGAATTTGAGAAAGACTTTTCTTAGGACCTTTCTTAGGAACGAATTTAAGAAATAACTTAGGAAAACATTGAAGAATATGGCCCATTGTTTAAGTCTGTCTCATACATCGAGTTTTGTCCGGAAATAATTAGTCAGTTAAATTATTAAAATTGGATTAAAGTGCAGTCTCTCAGTTTAAATTTCTAATTGGAGAAAGGTTTCATATGTAGCCCGTATTTTTCAAGGGACTAAAAGTAATTGGACAATTGAATCTAAAGCCGTTTCATAGACATGCCTGCCTCTGGAACGGGCTCACTGATCTTTTTTGAAAGTGTAATGTACGATGTTGGCAGAATTACCAATGTAAATGAAATACAGGCATGAAAACGGGTCAGGGGTAAAAAGGTGAGAAGGATATTAACCCTATAGGGGGGTGCGGGGGCATGCTCCCCCGGACGAACATTTCAAATATTCCACACGTGAAAGACCTTTGTAGACACTATTAAGTAAATTGAGGTTTCCAAGTGATTTCACGAATTTTTTTAGGGCCGTCAATTAATTTAAAAAAATTAACAAATTAATCGCACAATCCTGTGATTAATCGCATTTTCCCCAAGTTGTTTGAAACAATGAAATAAATCAATTAACACAATGAAGTATATTTTAAATACATTATTTTATGATAGTCTCTCCTGTGAACAATACAGAATAGTCATTCTTATCAAATATAGCAACTTTATAAACAAAGTGTTGAAGTGCAAGTTATATATTTAAACCCTGAAGGTTATCAAAAATACTGGATCATCTTGACTATAGTCCAAATGAAATAAAACATTTTCAAAAACAAAATGACAAAGTGTAAGGTGAAACGATCAATGTCAAAGATAGATTATTTTAGAAAGTAAGCCTATAGGCCAAAATAATTGCACTATATGTAAAGTTGCCAGATTAATTTTAAAGAAGTCTATAACAGCCTTTGTAATATGAATGACAAACAGAATGAAGTGAAATTAAGTTTGGTTATGTCGGGTTGGTTAGGGTCTCCATGAGAGTGACGTTCTCTGCTTTCTCCAGCAGGTTATGTCTCAAAACAATTGTTTTAGAGGGTAGATTGTATGATGGGGATCCCAATGCAATTGGAATGATTTATTTCAGTCCCTCGTCTTCTACTGTGTTTATCGGGCGGCAGTTTCTATCTATTTATCTAAAACATCGGTTAACGATTACTTGTTTGGTCAAAAGCCCGATTTGGCGCACATTACTGCAGTAACGCGGATTGGCGGATTGCAACATCAATAATGATCGGGTTTTCTGTCCTATATACTCTCTAGTAACGTAAATAATGACCATGTGTTTGCTTTTATATGATAAACTAAAGACGAGCTGCTTCTATGTAATTTGAATTCGGTTTAGCAAACCTAAACCGAAACTTAATAAAGTGGTGCGTTAATTGCGTTAAATTATTTTAACGCGTTAAACATTTGAAATTAACGCATCAGATTAACGCGTTAAATATCCCAGCCCTAAATTTTTTATGTTTATTAAACATCTCTTACACCATTTCCTTAAAAAAACAAAGCATTGCAAAATGTGGGTGTCCTCTATAAAACAACCTGAAAGTGGTTTGAAGTTTCAAGGCCGAATGGTTAAACAGCTACTGAATTTATAACTTTAAGACTTGGACTTTATTGACGGTCCCTAACTATAAGCATACAGAGGTTTCTGTCGGTCAATCACCGGGTGTAGTGTGGCTGAGTGCGGGGAAACCGGACCTGATCTCGGCCTCCGAATATCCGTTGAATATCGAATATCCAACCAACTTTACCTCGGTCTGAGATGAAGCAAATATATCTGTTCGGGAATTTCTCGCACTATAAAAACTAACGGGAATGGTTTAAATTATGCGCAATCCCCACCATCCCGCACCGGAATTCAAGCCCTGCAGATCTTTAGCTGGCTAACATTGCGTTCTCCTGCTGTGTATAATGACTCAATTCATCAACCTGTATATAACAATAACTAAGCCTATCGCATCAGAACTTCTGAGTTACTATTTAAACCATCACTCACCAAATTCAGTCGATTAAATCGCCGAGGCCAGACGGGCTTTTTCAGCTTCTGAATTTGATGTGCCCGCTCTTGTCAGCACGAGCGAAGCCAACTGCTTGTAAACCAATCAGGTAACGGTATTCTCCTTCCTTCCCAGAGAAGGAAACTGGTGATGCAAGACCCTTTGCGCTAATATTTTCATGCACTCGCGCACCTGTTCGTAGTTCAATAAATCTCTGGTACCTAACCCCCCCCACACACACACACACAAAAGATTTTCTCATAGAATCTACACGATTCACGTAAGTCACCTATTCGGGTTTCAAAACGGCGAATTTCGCCGAAAGGTGAGTGATTTTCATGCCTGGAAATAAACACCACACTCAAGGTATTTACCGCCACACATTGTAAACTGAGGCTAAACTATCAGTGTAGTATTCTCTCGCTTAATGTAAACAGGCTGCAAGCATTTCTGGGATTTCGATGAGTTGCAGACTCACTACTTTTCCGTATGCTAGAGATTTGCAATTCAATTTTACTTTTTATGTTTGCTGTAAGTGTTATTGTCCTTTTTCTTGTGCCTGTAAATGAAAGGGGTGGATCCGTGAAAGTGCAGTTCTTCTTAGTTGGTGAAATATATTCTTGTCATGGTTAGGTGGGGGAACTTATGTCTGCCTCGTGTTTCCCGGTTTCAGTTTCATCATGATCTCATCCTCGGACTCGTTTCATTCAGTGTCTTGTCTAACCGTTCACTCCAGGTCCTTGTTGTAATGTCCCGAACGGAACAATAAGTTTAATGGAACACAACGTGAACAACCACGATTTATTTGCTAACTAGGCTGTTGTTCTGGCCCCAGCCTACGCCACTAACCATACAGTTGAGTATAACAGTTGAGTATGAAAGGACAGAGAAATCAATGGCCGTAAGACAGGTCAAGGATGAAAAAGAAAACAAACTACTCCTGTCACATCCACTTATTCCCGTCCCAAACCACGCGAGATTACACACACAGAACTATGAACTTTAACACTTGGAACTTTAACACATAAACAGGTCCCAGGTCATTATTATGTTTAATTAGTATGTGTGTAAGTGTCTCCTGCTCCCTGTTTTGTGCTGAATGTTATGTCTTCATTTCGGTGAGTTTGTTCCACGTAGCTGCTTTGTTGAAGTTAGTCATCGCTAAGTTAAGCACACGTCATTTTCAAACTCAGTTATCAGTTTCAAACGCAGTTATATGTCCGTTCTCTGTTTTTCTTTAATAAAACTTTCTGAGAGCTATTCCTGCGCTTTATTCCTCCCACACTCCAACTGAGATTTGTGACAATACTCTTTTTGAAGACCTCACATTTTCCCGTTTTTATTGACATATTTACAGATTAATGAAACACATGAATGTTGCCAGAAAAATAAAAAAAATAAAAAATATCAAACATTGTACAGAATCAGGGTTTGTAAGTCATCAACAAAACTTTGGACATATGTAGGAATTGCTTAATTTACTTATGTACTTATACCTTATGTTAATGCCTATTCCCTGAAAAATACCTTTAACTTTTGAATGTATTTTTTACCTCTGGCCACGGATGTAATGTGGTGACTAAGCCAGGCGCAAGATTTCCTTATTTGATTTTTTTATTCTTCTTTCAGGGTGTTCCAACACTTTTGACCGGTATTGTACAATATTTGTTGAAACAGCCATAAAAAGTATCTACATATCTTTTAGGTGCCTTGAATGTTGTATTTTTTTACTTAAAATTGGCTTTAGTAGCAATTTTCATCACATTGATACTCGCCAAAAGGTTATGTAACAGGTGTGAATTCATCAACATTTCGGTCGGTCCACACAAGCCATAATAGCATTTTGTAAGCTGAAACACCTCACCGTACCCATGGGAGAACACCTCACATCCTTGAGATGTTCAAGTGCGTATGACCGGTCAGCATGGATGATTGTGACGCAGAACCAGAAGTATCGCAGTCCTCGATGCGCCTGATAGACTGCGTGTTGCGTCCGTCCTCGTCCTCAGCCAGCGCCCGCTGGTACACCCCGATTATGCTCCGCCCGAACCTGGATCCTCTCACGTTCAGACCCATGCAGAAGTACAGCAGCGGATTGATGCAACTGTTGAGGTAGGCGAACCCTTTAGATATGTTCACTCCGACCCTGACCACTTTAGTCTTTTTGTTCACCATCTTGGCCAGTAGAAAGCAATGGTAAGGTGCCCAGCATAGGAAGAAGGTGCAAACCAGCAATGCCAGGATGCGGAGAGGACGCGTCTTTCCCGAAAGGCGGGTACGTTTGATCCCTAGCCCGGCCAGGATATAGCAACTGAGGATGATGAGGAACGGGAGCAAGAAACCGCACAGGAAGCGAATGGAGAAAAGCGCTACCTTGTCACTCTCCGTGTACCCCTTGACATCCATCGAGCACTTGCTTAGGTTGAAATCGTCTGGGAAGACCTGACGATAGACAAAGTAAGGTGCGCTCAAAATGACGGCCGCCAGCCACACGACGCCGCTCACCAGGCGAGCGGCGCAGAGCGTCCGGCGATTTTTGGTAATTATGGGATGCCAGATGCACAGTGCCCGGTCGATGCTGATGACGGCGAGCAGGAAGACGCTGCAGAACATGTTGGCGTACTTGAAGAAGCCGTTGAACTTGCAGAGGAACTCGCCGAATGGCCAGTAGTTGTAAAAGAGCCTTTGATCAACGAGAACGAGCGGCTGATGCAGAAGATGAGGTCGGCCACGGCCAGGTTCACCAGCCACACGTTGGTCACAGTGGGCTTGAGCTTGAAACCAGCCACCCAGATGACCATCGAGTTTCCGGTAGTTCCCAGAACAATGGTCAGAATATATAGGACGTTGATGAAGTTGTCCATTGCAGCATCAGTGACCTCCGGGTCATTTTCACCGTTGGTGGCTGAAGTAAGAAACTGCAAGGTCTTGGAGGTGGCATTGAGTGTCATTCTGCGAAAATAAGAAAGAAAAACTGAAAATATCTAGAATGTCAAGTCATCAACATGTAATGTTGTTCTTGTAGACAGTGTGTATATGTATATGTATATATATATGTATATGTATGTATGTATGTATGTGTTGATTTATTTCAGTAATTTCATTTAAAAAGTGAAACTTGTATAAGGTTCTTTGTAAGGTTCGGAGGTTTGGCCAGTACCCTCCCCCACCTTTGGGGATCCAAGCGCTTCCACTGAAATCTTAGCATGTACTAATTGTAATCACCTGTGGTTTGTCTTCTCACCTGTTCTCTGTCTGTTAATCAGTTCATGTATTTAAGTCGGGTGTTGTCTTTTCTTCAGTGTCGGGGCATTGTTAAGGTATGTTGGTTCGTTTGTCTTGAGTCTGTTCGTTTGTACGGAGGTTTTGTTCTTAGTACTGTATTCCTGTCAGTCTGTGTATTTGTTGTCTCTGTTGGGTTTGTCTGGTTGTGGTTCATAGTCTGTGTCTATGTTTATGAGTCCTGTCTTTGTTTCTAGTTTCCTGTAACCCGTTTAGTTGTCCTTATGGCTTCATTCACTGTCAGTCCTGTTTTAGAGTCCTTGTGTGTTTCATACTGTGTCCTGTTTGCTAGTCCGTTTGTGTTTAGTTCGGTTATCTAGTCCATGAGTTCTTGTGTTTTAGTTTGTGGTATTCCTGTTTTGAGTATACTCCTTGGTTTGACGTTTTGGTTTTGTGTTTCTGTTTTTGTTAAGTATTCCCAGTTCTAGTGCTCCAGTGAATGTCCTGTCTGTGAGACGACAATTAAAGAGCCTTATACTGCGTCCCTGCGTTTGCGTTCGACTTCTGATTGCCTGTAAGAGGCCATTCATTACAGTATACATTCATTCCACACAGGCTGATATTTCAAGTGTTCGTTCCTTTTAATTTTGATGATTATAACTGACAACTAATGAAAACACCAAAATCTGTATCTCAGAAAATATAATAATATTGTGAAAAGGTTCAATATTGAAGACACCTGGTTCAACACACTATTCAGCTAATTAACTCAAAACACCTGCAAAGGCCTTTAAATGGTCTCTCAGTCTAGTTCTGTAAGCTAAACAATCATGGGGAAGACTGCTGACTTGACACCTTGCACAAGTAGGGCAAGACATAAAAGGTCATTGCTAAAGAGGCTGGCTGTTCACAGAGCTCTGTGTCCAAGCACATTAATTGAGAGGCGAAGGGGAGGAAAAGATGTGGTAGACAAAAGTGTACAAGCTATAGGGATAACCGCACCCTGGAGAGGATTGTGAAACAAAACCCATTAAAAAATGTGGGTGAGATTCACAAAGAGTGGACTGCAGCTGGAGTCAGTGCTTCAAGAACCACCGCGCACAGACGTATGCAAGACATGGGTTTCAGCTGTCGCACTCCTTGTGTCAAGCCACTCTTGAACAAGACACAGCGTCAGAAGCGTCTCGCCTGGGCTAAAGACAAAAAGGACCTGACTCCTGCTGAGTAGTCCAAATTTATGTTCCCTGATGAAAGTACATTTTGCATTTCCTTTGGAAATCAAGGTCCCAGAGTCTGGAGTAAGAGAGGAGAGGCACAGAATCCACGTTGCTTGAAGTCCAGTGTAAAGTTTCCACAGTCAGTGATGGTTTGGGGTGCCATGTCATCTGCTGGTGTTGGTCCACTGTGTTTTCTGAGGTCCAAGATCAACGCAGCTGTCTACCAGGAAGTTTTAGAGCACTTCATGCTTCCTGCTGCTGACCAACTTTATGCAGATGCAGATTTCATTTTCCAACACGACTTGGCACCTGCACACAGTGCCAAAGCTACCAGTACCTGGTTTAAGGACCATGATATCCCAGTTCTCATGGCCAGCAAACTCTGACCTTAACCCTATAGAAAATCTATGGGGTATTGTGAAGAGGAAGATGAGAGCCCAGGTTGCTCTGATTGTGGCCTTCAGCTCTTCTGCATTGTTGGGTCGGGCGTATCCAGATCCAACAATGCAGAAGAGCTGAAGGCCACTATCAGAGCAACCTGGGCTCTCATAACACAGACTAATCAACTCCATGCCACATTGCTGCAGTAATTCAGGCAAAAGGAGCCCCAACTAAGTATTGAGTGCTGTACATGCTCATACTTTTCATGTTCATACTTTTCAGTTGGCCAACATTTCTAAAACTCCTTTTTTGTATTGGTGTTAAATAATATTCAAATTTTTCGGAGATATTGAATTTGGGATTTTCATTAGTTGTCAGTTTTAATCATCACAATGAAATGAAATGAACATTTGAAATAAAAACCTGGCTACATGGTGCCACGACAATCTCTCTCTTAACGTCGGGAAAACTGTGTGTTCATCAGTGATGACCTCACATGGTCCAGGCAAGCCGACTTGGCAGAGAAAACTGCCCAAAAACGCAATATACTTCCTGAGGAGACTCATGAAGTTTGGTATGTCTAAAAAAACACTGAGCAACTTCTACAGGTGCACCATTGAGAGTATCCTGTCAGGCTGTATTACTGCTTGGTACGGGAACTGCACTGCTGCTGACCGGAAGGCCCTACAACAGAGGGTGGTAAAGTCTGCAGAGCGCATTATTGGCTGCCACCTCCCTTCTGTGTTAAGCATCTACCAATCACGATGCCTCAGAAAAGCCAGAAATATCATTAAGGACAACAGCCACCCAGGCCATCGCCTGTTCACACTGCTCCCATCTGGTCGACATTACCACAGCATTGGTACACGCACCTCCAGACTAAAAAACAGTTTCTACCCTCAGACCATCAGGCTTCTCAATCAGCAACACTGATATACTATCCATGTATCCACTACTGGCACCAGATCACTTATTGCAGTATTTAAGGTCTGCATACTGGCCATATTCACTTCATTATGTATATCTTGTAACTATAGTATGTTCTGTATATTCACTACTGGTATTCACTACTGGCACTAGATCTCTTTTTTGCAGTATTTAAGGTCTGCATGCTGTCCATATTCTCACTTCTTTATGTATATTTTGTAGCTATGTATATTCTGTATATTGTTGTAATCCTGTTTTTACTTTTTTATTCTTCTAACTACGTAGTTGTTGCTTGCCATGTCACAAGAATTTCATTGTGCAGTTTGATGCAAGTCACACTGTACACATGACAATAAAATACTTTGAATCTTGAAATATACCAGTCTGTGTGTAATGAATAAATATAATATCCAGGTTTCACTGTTTGAATGGAATTACTGAAATAAATCAACTTTTTGATGATATTGTAATTATATGACCAGCACCTGTATGTGTATATATATATATATATATATATATATATACATGGAGTCAGACCTCCAAATCCATTGTGACAGTCCCGGGTCTGTCTGTGTTTTAGTCATCCAGTGACTGTGAGTGCGTGTATTCGCATGAGTCAGTTGCCTGGGTCTGTGTCTGTTCAGTTGAACCCTCTGTTTTCTTTGGCCAACTCGCACATCCACATCCGCTCAAGTTGAAAAAGCGTCTACATTCAACGTAAAGAAAACTGTCCAGCAAAGTACTTCTCAGGGCATGATCGTCGCCCGTCTTGGTATTGCGCCAAGTATCTCCGTTTTCTGTCTCAGAGATGAGAGCATTGAAGTGTAATGGTTTCGCTTATAATGCGACTACTCTCTTGCCCTAATGCCCTCTCATTGCAGGTCAGCATAGACACATGTTTGGTATCTCAGGGGCAAAACTCTCTGTTGTGCCCATTCCCATCAGTAAGCAGACAGTAATAAAAACAGTCTTGTTGTCTGGCAACCAATTAGCTTCCAGTCTATATAACTGATGGGTTTACATAGATGCAGAAGTAATGGGTTATTGAGCCAGGAACTCACTCTACCTCTTTGACTGTTTTCTGGTTAAGTGTTTTTCTTTACGAGCAGAGGATTATTTGATATGACGCTAATATGTTTTTAATTCCCTACTTTACTTTGATTGCCTTAAAGCTAGCTCTTAGCACTAGGCCTAAGTCAACATTGTTGGCTATCTGATAACTTTTCGAGTCCGCTGTTCGTGTACACGGTGATGGCGAAACACTATGATCACCTGCCTAATATGCTGTTGATCTTCTGCGTTCCACCGAAACAGCGCCGAACCACAAAGCATGATTCACACAATACCCCTGAATGTGTCCTACCACTGCTGGTAGGTACTCATCACTGCTGGTAGTTATTCATCACTGCTGGTAGGTACTCATCACTGCTGGTAGGTACTCATCACTGCTGGTAGTTATTCATCACTGCTGGTAGTTATTCATCACTGCTGGTAGTTATTCATCACTGCTGGTAGGTACTCATCACTGCTGGTAGTTATTCATCACTGCTGGTAGGTACTCATCACTGCTGGTAGTTATTCACCACTGCTGGTAGTTATTCATCACTGCTGGTAGGTACTCATCACTGCTGGTAGTTATTCACCACTGCTGGTAGTTATTCATCACTGCTGGTAGTTATTCATCACTGCTGGTAGGTACTCATCACTGCTGGTAGTTATTCATCACTGGTAGTTATTCACACTGCTGGTAGTTATTCATCACTGCTGGTAGTTATTCATCACTGCTGGTAGGTACTCATCACTGCTGGTTATTCATCACTGCTGGTAGGTATTCATCACTGCTGGTAGGTTCACTAGTGGTATTCATCACTGCTGGTAGTTATTCATCACTGCTGGTAGTTATTCATCACTCATGCTGGTAGCTGGTAGTTATTCATCACTGCTGGTAGTTATTCATCACTGCTGGTAGTTATTCATCACTGCTGGTAGGTATTCATCAGTTATTCATCACTGCTGGTAGTTATTCATCACTGCTGGTAGTTATTCATCACTGCTGGTAGTTATTCATCATCACTGCTGGTAGTTATTCATCACTGCTTAGCTGGTAGTATTCATCACTGCTGGTAGGTACTCATCACTGCTGGTAGGTACTCATCACTGCTGGTAGGTATTCATCACTGCTGGTAGGTATTCATCACTGCTGGTAGGTATTCATCACTGCTGGTAGTTATTCATCACTGCTGGTAGGTATTCATCACTGCTGGTAGGTACTCATCACTGCTGGTAGGTACATCACTGCTGGTAGTTATTCATCACTGCTGGTAGTTATTCATCACTGCTGGTAGGTACTCATCACTGCTGGTAGTTATTCATCACTGCTGGTAGTTATTCATCACTGCTGGTAGGTATTCATCACTGCTGGTAGGTACTCATCACTGCTGGTAGTTATTCATCACTGCTGGTAGGTATTCATCAGTTATTCATCACTGCTGGTATCATCACTGCTGGTAGGTATTCATCACTGCTGGTAGGTATTCATCACTGCTGGTAGGTACTCACTGCAGGTATTCATCACTGCTGGTAGGTAGTTATTCATCACTGCTGGTAGTTATTCATCACTGCAGGCTATCACTCTGCTGGTAGTTATTCATCACTGCTGGTAGTTATTCATCACTCAGGTACTGCTGGTAGGTACTCATCACTGCATCACACTGCTGGTAGGTACTCATCACTGCTGGTAGGTACTCATCACTGCTGGTAGGTACTCATCACTGCTGGTAGTTATTCATCACTGCTGGTAGTTATTCATCACTGCTGGTAGTTATTCATCACTGCTGGTAGTTATTCATCACTGCTGGTAGGTATTCATCACTGCTGGTAGTTATTCATCACTGCTGGTAGTTATTCATCACTGCTGGTAGTTATTCATCACTGCTGGTAGTTATTCATCACTGCTGGTAGGCTGGTAGTTATTCATCATCACTGCTGGTAGTTATTCATCACTGCTGGTAGTTATTCAGTTATTCATCACTGCTGGTAGTTATTCATCACTGCTGGTAGTTATTCATCACTGCTGGTAGTTATTCATCACTGCTGGTAGGTACTCATCACTGCTGGTAGTTATTCATCACTGCTGGTAGTTATTCATCACTGCTGGTAGGTATTCATCACTGCTGGTAGGTACTCATCACTGCTGGTAGGTACTCATCACTGCTGGTAGGTACTCATCACTGCTGGTAGGTACTCATCACTGCTGGTAGGTACTCATCACTGCTGGTAGGTACTCATCACTGCTGGTAGGTACTCATCACTGCTGGTAGGTACTCATCACTGCTGGTAGGTACTCATCACTGTTGGTAGTTATTCATCACTGCTGGTAGGTACTCATCACTGTTGGTAGGTACTCATCACTGTTGGTAGGTACTCATCACTGCTACCTTTTCTGTTATTTATTGTTTTATTGTTTAGTTTGGACTGACGTACTGCATCTGGTGACCATTAGATGCCTTTCACTTTATGGTACTACTTCTTACGAGTGTAAAAATTGGTGTTTGCCTTCGTGATTAACGCTATGTTTGCTCCGACTCGTACACGTTTAGGTGATTGGCTTTTCAATATGAGTCAATTTCACCGTGTAATTTGCAGGATTTTTTATCTCCAACAGTAATTGAGTTGCTGGAAACGTGTTGAATCCAATAAGGATAGGGACATAAGGATATGGATATGTGCATAGTTCAAAACAATAATATAAGAGAATCATACTGTGAGTCATTTAGTTAAAAGCTGTACTACTACTGGAACTATATTGTTCACCGCACTTTCAGTTTCGAGCGGTTTGGGCTAGAATGTGCTTGTATTGCATGGAAATAAATATACACAGATTGTCAAAACAGCATTTTATTTGGAAAGCCTCAAATAGCCTCTGATGATTTGTCTGTATCGGCAATGACCAGTTCATCAGGTCAATTATCGCTTACGTCATTATATAGGGGTCATTGTTATTTTTGTCATGGTTCACGGGTGTTCCCGTGTGTTCCTGGGTTGTGGTGTGCTTGTTTGTCTCCATCTTGTGGGTGTTCCTAGTGTTTCATCCTGGTACTTTTATTTCCCCTATTACCTTAATTTTCCCGCCCTTTTTCTCACCTGTTGCTGGTTAGTCCTCGTTATGTTTTGTATTTAGTCTTCCCTGTTTTCCTGTGTGTTTGTCGGGTCATTGTTTAAGGTACGTGGGGTTTCTGTTTCATGTCTGTTTGTGTTTGGTTCGTTAGTGTCTGTATTTAGTGTGGGTCTTGTCAGTCTGTTGGTGTCGGGGCATTGTTTAAGGTATGTTTCTCTGTTTCTACGTTGCTCGTGCTGTTAACACGTTTATGTTTTCTTGTTTGTTGTTTCTTAGATGTTTTATGTTTACTATTGGATGTAGGGTCAGTTTTGGTTACACTGTAGTTCATGTTCATTGTGTATTAGGTTAATGTTATCCTGTTCTGTGGTTCCTTGTTTAATTTGTGATTTGTGTGTCTTGTTTAAGTTCTCGTTTCTTGTGCCTGTTCCTGCCTGGATGAGAATAAAAACCCTTTGTTGGAAAAGCTTCTCTGCGATTGTGTCTACTCCTTGGGATCTGCATGGCAGACCCTGACAGAATGACCCGACCGGCTATGACACAGCGGAGAAAGAAGAGCTGTCCGTCCACTTACGGACAGTCTCCAGAGTTCCCTGAATGTTTTCGCCGGTGCGCGATCCGGCGCGGACCGCCCCTCCCTCCTCGAACATCCACTCCGCCAGCTATCTGGTTACCGGCGGACTACGCAGCATTGCGTGAGTGGAGAGTCACTCCGCAGCGAGGATGAGGAGTATCTGGAGGGGGAGTACGGCTGGGAGCCCTATGGTGCTGAGGACTCCGAGTCTGAGGACGAGTCCGAGGAGGAGGAGTACATGGAGGGGAGGTTTCGCTGGGATCCTTTCACCCTCCAGCTGATTCCTGTCTCACCTTCCTCGTTTCTGCCCTCCACCTCACCACCCCTGAGAGCTGCTCGGCAGCACGAGATGGCTGCCGCCCCGCAGCACAAGATGGCTGCCGCCCCGCAGCACAAGATGGCTGCCGCCCCGCAGCACAAGATGGCTGCCGCCCCGCAGCACAAGATGGCTGCCGCCCCGCAGCACAAGATGGCTGCCGCCCCGCAGCACAAGATGGCTGCCGCCCCGCAGCTCAAGATGGCTGCCGCCCCGCAGCTCAAGATGGCTGCCGCCCCGCAGCACAGGATGGCTGCCGCCCCGCAGCTCAAGATGGCTGCCGCCCCGCAGCACAAGATGGCTGACCAGGCTCAAGCGGCGAAAAGGACAGGGGAGGTCTCACTGCTGGACAGTGGTGAGGACCTTGAGTTTTCAGACGAGGAGGACATTGATGATGACCCTCCTCCTTTGGAAGACACCGGAGGTGGAAGGAAGAAGCTACTGCCTGAGCCTGTTCCCGTTTCCGTGCCAGAGCCTGTCCCCGATTCCGTGTCCTTGCCTGAGCCTGTCCCCGTGTTCTTGCCTGAGCCTGTCCCCGTGTCCTTGCCTGAGCCTGTCCCCGTGCCCTTGCCTGAGCCTGTCCCCGTGCCCTTGCCTGAGCCTGTCCCAGTGCCCTTGCCTGAGCCTGTCCCCGTGCCCTTGCCTGAGCCTGTCCCCGTGCCCTTGCCTGAGCCTGTCCCCGTGTCCTTGCCTGAGCCTGTCCCAGTTCCCCAACCCGAGCCTGTCCCAGTTCCCCAACCCGAGCCTGTCCCAGTTCCCCAACCCGAGCCTGTCCCAGTTCCCCAACCCGAGCCTGTCCCAGTTTCCCAGCCTGTGCCTGTCCCAGTCCCAGTTTCCCTGCCTGTCCCAGTCCCAGTTTCCCTGCCTGTCCCAGTCCCAGTTTCCCTGCCGGTGCCAGTCCCCGTTTCCTTGCCTGAGCCAGCCCCCGTGTCCGCCCCAGAGTCTGTCCCCGTGGCTGTCCCGTGGCTGTCCCGGTCCCCGAGCTCACTCCAGCCCCAGAGCTCACTCCAGCCCCAGAGCTCACTCCAGCCCCAGAGCTCACTCCAGCCCCAGAGCTCACTCCAGCCCCAGAGCTCACTCCAGCCCCAGAGCTCACTCCAGCCCCAGAGCTCACTCCAGCCCCAGAGCTCACTCCAGCCCCAGAGCTCACTTCAGACCCCTTGTCGGAGTCTGTCCCCCTGCCTGACTCCAGTCCTGTCCCCCTGCCTGACTCCAGTCCTGTCCCCCTGCCTGACTCCAGTCCTGTCCCCCTGCCTGACTCCAGTCCTGTCCCCCTGCCTGACTCCAGTCCTGTCCCCCTGCCTGACTCCAGTCCTGTCCCCCTGCCTGACTCCAGTCCTGTCCCCCTGCCTGACCCCAGTCCGGTCCCCCGTCCTGTTCTCGAGCCCCGTCCTATGCCCGAGGCCGTCATCCTGGCCGGGACAGTTCCCGGGCCAAGGACTGTTGCCGGGCCAGAACCGTGTCCTCCGGCACGGCCACCTGAACCGTGTCCTCCGGCACGGCCACCTGAACCGTGTCCTCCGGCACGGCCACCTGAACCGTGTCCTCCGGCACGGCCACCTGAACCGTGTCCTCCGGCACGGCCACCTGAACCGTGTCCTCCGGCACGGCCACCTGAACCGTGTCCTCCGGCACGGCCACCTGAACCGTGTCCTCCGGCACGGCCACCTGAACCGTGTCCTCCGGCACGGCCACCTGAACCGTGTCCTCCGGCACGGCCACCTGAACCGTGTCCTCCGGCACGGCCACCTGAACCGTGTCCTCCGGCACGGCCACCTGAACCGTGTCCTCCGGCACGGCCACCTGAACCGTGTCCTCCGGCACGGCCACCTGACCCGTCTCCTCCGGCACTGCCTCCTGACCCGTCTCCTCCGGCACTGCCTCCAGACCTGCACCCGCCTGGTCGACCTCCAGACCTGCACCCGCCTGGTCGACCTCCAGACCTGCACCCGCATGTCCGGCCTCCAGACCTGCACCCTCCTGTCCGGCCTCCAGACCTGCACCCTCTTGATCTGCCTTCTGACCTGCATCCTCCGGGTCGACCTCCAGATCTGCTCCCGCCGGGTAGACCTCCTGACCCGTTCCTGTCGGGTAGACCACCTGATCCGCCGTCCTTGCCTGTCCGGTCGCCCGAGCTGTCCTTGCCTGTCCGGCCTCCTGACCCTCATCCGTCCTTCCGGACCTCTGCTCCGCCTACGCCTGTCCGGCCTCCTGACCCGCATCCGCCCGTTCTGTCCTCTGGTCCGCCTCAGCCGTTACGGCCTCCTGACCCGCATCCGCCCGGCCGGGTCTCTGCTCCGCCCTCTCCGGTCCGGCCTCCTGACTCTGTGTCTTGCTGGCACTGTCCTCTTGCCCCCTGAGAAACTGGACTATTCCCTGGACTCTGTCCCTGTTCCAGGGTTTTTTTTTTGGTTCTCGCCTCCATCCCTCCCCACCTCCTCTGCCGCCTCCCCGCTGCAGTTCGTAGTCGGGGTTTTAGTTTATTTTTTGGCGCTTCTGGAGCCGCGCCTTGAGGGGGGGGGTACTGTCATGGTTCACGGGTGTTCCCGTGTGTTCCTGGGTTGTGGTGTGCTTGTTTGTCTCCATCTTGTGGGTGTTCCTAGTGTTTCATCCTGGTACTTTTATTTCCCCTATTACCTTAATTTTCCCGCCCTTTTTCTCACCTGTTGCTGGTTAGTCCTCGTTATGTTTTGTATTTAGTCTTCCCTGTTTTCCTGTGTGTTTGTCGGGTCATTGTTTAAGGTACGTGGGGTTTCTGTTTCATGTCTGTTTGTGTTTGGTTCGTTAGTGTCTGTATTTAGTGTGGGTCTTGTCAGTCTGTTGGTGTCGGGGCATTGTTTAAGGTATGTTTCTCTGTTTCTACGTTGCTCGTGCTGTTAACACGTTTATGTTTTCTTGTTTGTTGTTTCTTAGATGTTTTATGTTTACTATTGGATGTAGGGTCAGTTTTGGTTACACTGTAGTTCATGTTCATTGTGTATTAGGTTAATGTTATCCTGTTCTGTGGTTCCTTGTTTAATTTGTGATTTGTGTGTCTTGTTTAAGTTCTCGTTTCTTGTGCCTGTTCCTGCCTGGATGAGAATAAAAACCCTTTGTTGGAAAAGCTTCTCTGCGATTGTGTCTACTCCTTGGGATCTGCATGGCAGACCCTGACAATTTTACTGTTTATTGTGGGATTCAGAATGGGAAAAACGTGTGACCTAAGATGATTTAGAAAGGGTTTAATTAGTGTATCAAGCATTAAATAAATATTTGTCAAAATGGTTGAATTATTTAAACCACCTATTTTAAATGTATGTGCTGACGGTCCCCGGTTATCACAGCATGGGGTTGTTTAAATACATGTTTGGTTTAGGCGAGATAACATCAGAACGTATGGCATATTACATGATATCAAAACTCCATTATATTTTTGATGGGGACGAATTAAATATATTGAAAATGCGAGTTCTTGAACAAAGGTTGTTTCATTGAGGGACACTTACTGCTGGTGCCCAGAATGGGGCAAGAGGGACTCAGGAAAAGACAAGATTTATTGAGTTTTCCACGTCAGAAAAGCATAAATTTACGCTGGAAAGTTTGATACAGTTTGATAGCTTTTAGATTGGTTAGACCTGGTTAAATAAAGGTTAAAAGGTTTGATGAGATTCTTGACCATTATTACGAATGAATGATTTTAAATTATCAATTTCTAGCTTACCCTATTAATAATGTATTCAAATACCACATTAGCTTATGAATAGTTTTATAACGTAGCCCATTGTTCATCCAAACTACATCAATACCTGTCCTGAATAAACATTCAACAGTTACAGTACATACACACTGTATTCTTAAAAAACAACATGAATGCATGTCCTTTGTCGACTTTGACAAGTGACAGTACCCACATCTTTTGTTATTGCATTTGTAAATCATTAATAATGTCATCGTTTTTATTATCAACCGTTTGTTTATGTCTTTCTTCATAATTCATTCATGTTAACTACTGCGTTCGAAGTCCTAGTTCATGTCCCCTTATTGGAAAGTGAAACCAAACAGGTGTTCTAACGTTGTTATAATTCATATTATTAATCCCTACCTGTAAGTTGTTGGGCTCCAGAAGTATCTCCAGATGCATCTCCAGCAGTATCTCCAGATGTATCTCCAGATGTATCTCCAGAAGTATCTCCAGATGTATCTCCAGCAGTATCTCCAGATGTATCTCCAGCAGTATCTCCAGATGTATCTCCATCAGTATCTCCAGATGTATCTCCAGCAGTATCTCCAGATGTATCTACAGTAGTATCTCCAGGTGTATCTGAGCTGCAAGTTAGTTCCAGCGCCTGAGCAGAGCCGGTTGTTTTATACTTCTAATCTGTGTTATAAATAGTTCTCTCCCCCTACAGCCCTCACTTTCTCTGTTAGTCTTGTGCGTGCTTGTCTGTCCGTGCATCTGTCCGTGCGTGGGTTTGTCTGTCTTTGTGTCTTTCTCTGTGCTTGTGTTTTTAAGGATGTAACCCCGAGACATTAGCCCGTTTGTCCTGCTCCTTTACACAGTTTGATTCTGCCTGTGCTTAGACCGATGTGGCCAATTAAAACACTCACTGCCCGGTGATTGTGATCTGACGTGGAAAGTGACAAGATCAGGACGAGATCTGATCAAAAGATCCTGGTTAGAACCGGATATAAACAAAATACGAACGGGGTGAGGGAAGTAGTTACAAAAGATGGGTTCTGTGGACTTCCTCTGTCTTGTTTTTTCTTTCTCTCAAGAGTATTATCACACACTCTCAGTCTCTCTCTCTATCCCCGTCTTTTTATCTATCTGTCTCTTTCTCTCTCGCTCTCTCTGTTTACACAAATACAGCTGTAGATTGCAGAGGAGGACAGCTCATTGGAATCCAATCTCTCTTTAACTCTGTTTTAAGGTCACTGGTGCATCTCAAACTCCTCTGACCAACAAATGAACATCTTACATATAGACTGGTACATCTTCTACAATACCTCACATTCTTTTATTGTATTTTTAAAGTTGATTTAGGTTAGTATATCACTAATGAAATGCATCATTAGAATGTAACTGTGCAATTGAGTACAGTGCTTTAGAAAATGTATGGTGGCATTTTCGACCAATCAACTTGTTTGCTCTGACATGACGATGCTGCTCTCTAGTGGCAGGCCAGGGTTAACGTTTAGTCTGCTGACAGTTTTCTTTTTTCTACATTTGCTAACACATACACAAACTGGTTCTATTAACAATAAACACAAAACCATTGAGCTATAGTTCAGAGAAACAGATAGAGAGCGTTTACCACAACGCATAACGCATTCCTAACTCCTTTGTCTCACACCTGGTTCGAATAATTAGCTGGACGAATAGCTTCATCTGGTCACATTTGAGGTTGAAGAGAGAACCTACAGGTCGGTAGATCTCCCGGAACAGGGTTTGGAAACACTGATCTAGACTCTTTATTCTGTTCAACCTCATCGTTTACTGCACTCTCCTGGTGTCTAACCTGCACCCACCTGGTGTCTAACCTGCACCCACCTGGTGTCTAACCTGCACCCACCTGGTGTCTAACCTGCACCCACCTGGTGTCTAACCTGCACACACCTGGTGTCTAACCTGCACACACCTGGTGTCTAACCTGCACCCACCTGGTGTCTAACCTGCACCCACCTGGTGTCTAACCTGCACCCACCTGGTGTCTAACCTGCACACACCTGGTCTCTAACCTGCACCCACCTGGTGTCTAACCTGCACACACCTGGTGTCTAACCTGCACCCACCTGGTGTCTAACCTGCACACACCTGTGTCTAACCTGCACACACCGGTGTCTAACCTGCACCCACCTGGTGTCTAACCTGCACCCACCTGGTGTCTAACCTGCACCCACCTGGTGTCTAACCTGCACACACCTGGTGTCTAACCTGCACCCACCTGGTGTCTAACCTGCACCCACCTGGTGGTGGGTGCACCAGATTGCATTAGGTTTATTACGCACTGTCACTTTAAGACAGAGTGTGCAGATCCAATTGCATTGATGCACAACCGATATTCTCACAACTGTACGTTCTGTAAAGATATACCGACTGTGTTTACGTGAATACTCTCCAAAACGGACATTTAGACATAATGTTGTGTGTATTTGTCCATTCAGACGCGAAAGAGAGCTCAATTCAGTCCTCGCCCCCTGTCTGTCTATGTGCAGGGCTGCACCACGCTTCGGGTCGGGACCGTGTCGTCTCGTTTTCGTCTTTAAAAAAAGTTTGTTGACGAAAATAATTACGAAAATTATAACGAAATTAACACTGCCCGCCTGTTTGCTTGTCCTCTCCAATGTTCATCGGTGCTCCGCTTAATGAGCTCGACTCACCTTCATGTGCAGGTTTTTAAAAAATCCTGTTAGCTTTGGAATCTTTTTTAACAATTCCTTTTCACTGTTTTTTTTCTGTCGTGATATTTGTCGTTTATGAGCACCAGTCTCAAACTTTTTCTTTCTCAACATTTTGATATCAGCCTCTGTGACTAGCATAATTCTGAATACACTGTAAAAAAAAAAATCGTAAAAAAACGGTCAATGACTGGCAGCTACGGCTGCCAAACGTTGACCGTAAAATTAAAGTAAAATACCCTAAATCAAACAATGTGTAAAAACATTAAATTAACGGAAAATTTTATTAAAATGTTTACAGAAAAATACCATTATTTTACAGATTTTTCCCAAAATAATTATGATCAATCCCTTTCAATAAAGGGAGAATCCTAACATTTCTACAAGAAAATACCATTATTTTACAGATTTTCCCCAAATAATAATAATTAATCACCTTCAATACACGGATAATCGTAAAAATTCTGCAGATAAATACTGTTATTTTACAGATTTTCCCCAAATAATTATGATCAATCACCTTCAATAAATGGACAATTGTAAAAATATTGCAGGTAAATACTATTACTTTACAGATTTTAAAGAATTATGATTATTCACCTTCAATAATGGAACAATCCTAAAAATTCTATTTTTATTCGCTAAATTATTAAGTTCAGACACCAACATATGATCTTCAAAATTACTGTGAATGTCGTCAACTGAAAACATACTCAAGCAATACAAAATATATACATTATAAAATGTCGTAGGAAATGTCGTAGGAAACTACAAATTAAGTCAACATCACTATTGATTCTAAAATCATTTTATTAAATGTATTCAGATGTAAATGTACAATATCAACACATTATTCACAAACAGTTCTTTAGGGGGGAGAAACTGAAAAACGAACAATTGTACTTCTCCATGTGTGTAACATGTGTGTCTGTAAGCATTTCTATCAAAAGGATGTCAAGACTTTCCCTTTGAAATGGATGGAGGAAGCAACAAATTGTGCTGTTGAGCTCAGGGAGTTATGGTCTTCTTCTTCTTCATTCTCTTAACCCTTGGGGGCTCTGTATAAGGTAGTTCTGATAGAATTTAAGAATCCTAACTATACAGTGAATTATTAAGTAAAATTAAAACATACCACACAAGGTCAATAAATCTGTCACAGAGGTGCAACACAGCAGAAATATCAGACTTCTTCCAAATGGCCAGTAATCGCCTGGATCTGCTCCTGGAGAGGACACACACAGAGATAAATATATTACAGAAAGGTCTTTATTGTAAGAAGTAGGATTTTATTTATAGTTCATTTTAAATGAACACTGCTGGACTTTTACAGGAAATCAGTGTTGTAGCATTTTCCCAAACAACTGCAGAAAATAGTGACTACGTTTTAAATGCAAAAAAACAACTCAATAATCCTCAGGTTCTTAGCTCTGCACTGTGGTCAAGCAAACCCACACACACAAATCAAGCAGTGTGTACATTAACACAACTCCCAGCTAAGAAGCTACATTGAAGACTTCTGCTAAACACATGGTGTAAATGACAACTTTTCAGGTCAATGTGGCTTGTCTGGACCTTTGAAGTGAGCTACCTTTTTAAAGTTAGAGGTTTTTACCCAGAAAGGATGTTAAAATCGGTTAGGGTTAGTTAAAGTGGCCATTGGACTGCAAAGCTATTTCCTGGATAACATACATTACTGTGCACTCCCATTGTGTTACAAATACTACTGATCAGCATGATGGAAAAGTCATAGAAAACATGTTTATGTGTGGAATGGAATTCATGTTTGTGCCACTATGTACATTTTCATGTTTGAAGAAAGTTGTTTAACCATTGTTAACTATTTGGCACCACTGGTTACACAGCATATAGACGAGTACAATATTGTTTGTCTTTGTGCTGACAAACTGGCAGTGATATGGCCACTAGTATGCACATTATACATTCACAGTCTTTATGTCAGGATAACATGAATACTCACTGGCTCCTAAAATCTTGTGGCAGGAGACCTTTCATTTCCAAAATGTCTGGTTCATGAGGGGAAAACTCACAGACAAACAAAGACTATTAGTCAGTTTACTATTGGAGACATATGCAAAAATATTAATGAACAGCCTCACACATACATTCATTCTTATATAATATTCTTATTATGACTGATGTGAACTTGGTTTCATTCTCTGTATGTTTTTGCCTCTGTTTGCTTACCTGTCCCTGGGTTTAATGCTGCACCCCAGCAGCCGGTAATATCTTGTCACTCCTGGTTCTTCAGCCTTCTCGTTATCACACAGGTGATGCACAATGACAGGTTCTTTGCTGTGTGAAGTACAGATGGACACAGTGAAGAATATGGTAAATGGATTGTTCTTGCATATATAGTGCTTTTCTAGAATAATCAACCACTCAAAGCACTCTACAATACATGTCATATCACATATCAATCACCCATTCACACAATGATGGCAGGCTCTACCAGGGTGCCAACCCACGAGGAAACTCATGAGGGAGCCCTAATTATTTACACTCAACTAGATAAGGAACACCAGATAAGAGATAAGGATGGTACATATGATAAGCATTCAACCTCATTCAGTCTCTCAGACTGATCAGGATTCATTAGGCAAATAGTATAATTCATATAAATACCTCTTAAACATTCAAATTAAAATGTTCTGTAGTATAGGCTATATCATTTTTAACTTACTTTTTCCCTTTGGCAATCACCACCTTGCCTTGATGAGCATCTCTCTGGAATTACATTAATATTAGTGAATTTATGTAAACACGAACATAGAACTTAACATGAATTTACATGAATTGAAACTTAAACTGTTCGTTACCCTCACATACTGTTCAGGTGAAAATGTACCCGTTTTGACAGCAGGGGGACAGGCCTGTAGTTCAAAAAGGTGGTATAGATATATTTTTATCAGGACTTTCTTGGACCGGGTTTCTTGGACCTGTGAGGGCATTGGATATGAACAGTTGGTTAGGGTTAAGTAAATTAAATATCAATTAAACAAGAACGAGATTAGCCTAAATCCTCACAGTTACACAATGTTTGTGTGTTAACATTTTGGATGTTATAACAAGCTGTTAACTGTTCACTGCAACTGATATTTTTACTTTATTTTTACTATTTTTACTTTATTGTGTTGTTACTGTGTGTAATGCTGCAGCTACACTGCAATTCCCCATATCAATGAAGTATCTATCTATCAATCTATCTAGTGTGAAATAGTCACATCTGACCATCTGAAGCTAACAAGGCGGCAGGGGACTGACACAAAAAGATTCCAGTTAGTTCTAATGAGCATAATATTACACTAGACTAAACCAGTCAGTCTTATCTCTCACTCTCTCTCAAACACATTGTGACCAGAAGTTAGGCTGCATTATAACATGTAATTTAATATTTTCAGAAGGCAGTAAGGCTGTTACCGTGCACTCACCAAAACTGCTACCGTTATTACACAAGCAGGAACAATTACGTTATTACAACGTAACGAAAAGTTAACACTATTATTGAGCTGTACATTAGGTTGACTCAGCAACAAGTGTCTGTAATGTTAGTAACATAACGTTAATTGTATTATATATATATATATATATATATTTGCTGCCTGTAAACAGAATAAGCAAACCATCTCGACTAAAACCACACTCAATATTAACGTTGTGTTTGCTAACATGAATCATGCCGAGTTTAACAAGCTAATGTTAGATAACGAACGTTACTACATTAAGTTACCTGTAAGTTAACGTTAATTACTCACGGATTTAGCTAAAATAACAGTCTGACAACGTTACAGTCAAAATTATGGATATGAACACAAACACTACGTTAGGTTATTAACTTAGCAAAATAACAATGACATGTTTTCATACCTGATATCGCCAGCAGGATAGCAGTTATAAAGTGAAGTTCATGCTAGGAGAGCAAACAGATCCTGATTCTTCTACTGTGTCCATATTCCCGTTTTTATTTTGTTCTCCGTTGAAATCCCGGAACTTAAATGTACTCAAATAATAATTTGGCATGCAGATGTTAAATATTCCAGATAATGATCCACGTAATTCATTAGGGACAGAGTATAGCTAAAGTCGTGCAGCCTTCAAACCTACGTACTTTCAAATTAAGGCGCGCTCAGTGCTCATTGGCCAGTTTGCTGGATGACAGCCACATTGGCCAATCATACACATTCAAATTAAAAAAAGGCTTTAAGACTGTACATATTGCCAAAGCAAGCGTTTGGATTTAAAAATATGAATAACAGTAATAAAAAACTATATTTACAATAAATTAATTATAATCTATACTGTTTGTAATACTTTATTATATGTACTCATAAGTATTTAGAGTTTTAATATATGTGATTCTTAGTACACAAATATGCTGTTAAATGTAGAATATTCACTCTCGTTCATTTTCTATACTGTTTCACGTGTACTTAACAAACATATTTTTGTTTTAAGAGACAATTACTATAACAACTCAACAGCACTTAAGACACACATTTTAAGCATATTCATTTAAATGAATAAAACTACCTCTGACGGTGGTGAAACTGTTTCGTTAAAGCGTATTTATTTTTGTTGCAACCCGTGTTTCGTTAAAGCCTGTGTAAAGTTCATTTGTTTCAATGTACCGTTAAATGTACGCTTAAAGACCAGTGTGGCTTATTTATGTTCAAAATAATATTTGTTTTAAACTTCAGTGGGTGCGGCTTATATTCAGGTGCGCTCTATAGTCCGGAAATGATGGTACCTTAAAATAAAAAAAATACTTAAATTGTCACTATGGAGATAAACCTTCATATAACGAGCAAAACATTTAATAACAGGCAAATATCATAATTATTAAAGTAAATTTTTGGAAAAAAATGAGAAATAACTGTAGCTTGTCATTATTGGCATAACACGTAAAATAACAGGCTGGTTGTTCATTTACAGATAATTTCTGTAATTTTACTGTTTTTTATACTATTTAATAAAAACAGAAAAACTACTGTGAAAATTTAGAGTAATTTACTGTAAAATTATGTTTTTTTTTTACAGTGTAGACTACTAGAGAAGATGACGCAACTGTTTCTCTACATTCTGATAGGCAGTCATATCATGCTTCCCACGTGGGTCACTTGTAAATTGGATCAATCAGCAGCCAAAAACATGAATATCAAGTGATTGACAGAAATTTCGACAAATTACAAAACAATGTGATTTTTTTATTGGCTTATGATAGGCCCCTTGTCTTCATAGGCCCTGGGGCTTCAGCCCCAGTAAGCCCGTGCATTAATGCGGGCCTGCCCGCACCCACCTGGTGTCTAACCAGCACCCACCTGGTGTCTAACCTGCACCCACCTGGTGTCTAACCTGCACCCACCTGGTGTCTAACCTGCACCCACCTGGTGTCTAACCTGCACCCACCTGGTGTCTAACCTGCACCCACCTGGTGTCTAACCTGCACCCACCTGGTGTCTAACCTGCACCCACCTGGTGTCTAACCTGCACCCACCTGGTGTCTAACCTGCACTCACCTGGTCTCTAACCTGCACCCACCTGGTGTCTAACCTGCACCCACCTGGTCTCTAACCTGCACTCACCTGGTCTCTAACCTGCACTCACTTGGTCTCTAACCTGCACTCACCTGGTCTCTAACCTGCACTCACCTGGTCTCTAACCTGCACTCACCTGGTGTCCCAGGTCTAAACAAGGCCCTGATTTGAGGGTTGCGATGACAAAAACATTAAAACTGGCTTTGATGTCAAAAGTTGAGGTTGAGGACAACAGTGTTATTGAATTTGATGCTTTTGTATGAC